>OZ025300.1:277339665-277939665 GCA_964019185.1 Maratus speculifer
AAGGAAATAAATTATGCAAAATAAAAGTCAGTCACGCGTTGTGCATTGACTGTAAAGATTATTTTTCTTTAAAAATGACAATACATGCAGGAGGCAAGAATTCTGCCTTTTTAGCATATGGGCCGGAATCCAGATCTTTTAGATTTTTTACTGATAGAGTTTTTTCTAACTAACCATCAGAAGATTACCCATCAGACCATCAGAAATTAACCATTTTTGCCAACTTTTCACTGTTTGCAAAAATGAAGGCTTCTGATTGGCCAGTTTGGTTTCATTAACAGTGAAAATTTTATCTCGATCCTTAAAGTGTTATTACACGAAGGGTTAAAGTGCTATTACACGTAAAAATAGCAAGCGACAAAAATCGCCTGCGTTTTTCGTTTTCTAAGCATTTCATTGGCTGTTCGAGAAGAGGCTTTACCATCATTTGGATTTCCAAGCATTTGATTGGTTCTTACTGGCGACTCGCTTCGTTCCAGGCGTCAAAGACGCTTCGACACAAGAGAATCGCGCGCTAACCAAGCGACTCTCCTGGTCCCATAGGATAACATGGAGACGACTGCAATTTGACGCCTGCAGCAAGACACGTGTAATTCGCGTTTGTAATGACCGAAAGGTGGCGTTGTATAGACCTGATAATCGTTTGTTTACGTAGCGCTGTTTGTTCCATGCTGTTTTGCCATGAGTAAGTCAAATGTACTTTTTTATATTATAGATCTAAACTTTGTGTATAAAATTTTGATTTTAGATAATTTTAATACAAAGAACCCAACGTTGCATGCGTTATAGAACTGCTTATTTATTTATTTATTATAGAACTGTTTATTTATTTATCGGCCTTTTAAACACTGATTTCAGCGAAAGATGCTCACGGTATCAGTTCTATTTCGTTTCAGACTTTGTCCGCGAGAGGGCGTCTATTTCATTTCAAACGCGAATAGCACTTTTTCATGAGTGGTCGAAGACGCTTCAAATTCCAGGCGTCTCCATGTTATCCTATGGGACGAGCTTTGCAAGAGTTGCTTGCAAAGCGCGCGATTCTCTTGTGTCGAAGCGTCTTTGACGCCTGGAACGAAACCACTCGCCAGTAACAGCCAATGAAATGCTTGGAAACCCAAATGATGGTAAGGCCTCTTCTCGAACAGCCAATGGAATGCTTAGAGAACGAAAAAACGCAGGCGATTTTTGTCGCTTGCTATTTTTACATGTAATAGCATTTTTAATGTCGCTTCACATTCTAGACGTCTACATGTTATCCTATAAGTGCTATTACACGTAAAAATTGCAAGCGACAAAAATCGCCTGCGTTTTTTCGTGTTCTTAGCATTTCATTGGCTGTTCGAGAAGAGTCTTTACCATCATTTGGATTTCCAAGCATTTGATTGGCTCTTACTGGCGACTCGCTTCGTTCCAGGCGTCAAAGACGCTTCGACACAAGAGAATCGCGCCCTAACCAAGCGACACTCCTGGTCCCATAGGATAACATGGAGACGCCTGCAATTTGACGCCTGCAGCAAGACACGTGTAATAGCACTTTTACACGAGTGGTCGAAGACGCTTCAAATTCCAGGCGTCTCCATGTTATCCTATGGGACCAGGGGAGTTGCTTGCAAAGCGCGCGATTCTCTTGTGTCGGAGCGTCTTTGACGCCTGGAACGAAGCGACTCGCCTGTAACAGCCAATGAAATGCTTGGAAATCCAAATAATTGTAAGGCCTCTTCTCGAACAGCCAATGAAATGCTTAGAAAACGAAAAAACACAGGCGATTTTTGTCGCTTGCTATTTTTACGTGTAATAGCACTTTTAATGTCGCTTCATATTCTAGACGTCTGCATGTTATCCTGTAAGTGCTGTTACACGTAAAAATAGCAAGCGACAAAAATCGCCTGCGTTTTTTCGTGTTCTTAGCATTTCATTGGCTGTTCGAGAAGAGTCTTTACCATCATTTGGATTTCCAAGCATTTGATTGGCTCTTACTGGTGACTCGCTTCGTTCCAGGCGTCAAAGACGCTCCGACAAAAGAGAATCGCGCGCTACCAAGCGATTCACCTGGTCCCATAGGATAACATGGAGACGCCTGCAATTTGACGCCTGCAGCACGACACGTGTAATAGCACCTTATGGCTCCAGGGGAGTCATTTCGAAAGCAAGCAACTATCCTTTGACGTCTGAAACGAACAAGACACTAGTAACTGACAATCAAATACTTAGAAATCTGACGACAGAAAAGTCTTTTCTCGAACTTCCAATGAACTGCGGGGAAATTGACGAGTCGTAGGCAACTTTTGTCGTTTGAAATTCTTATGTGTAATAGCTCTTTTAGTCTAAAAATGCTATTACAAATAAAATTTTCAAGCAACAAAAATCGCTTGCGTTTACTAGTAGTGCTATTACACGAGGGGTCAAAATCGCTTCATATTCCAGGCGTTTCCATGTAATCGTATGGCACCAGGGGAGACGCTTCAAAAGCAAGCAATTCCCCTGGTGCCATAGGATAACATAAAGACGCCTGGAATTTGTAGCGACTTTGACCTCTCATGTAATAGGACTACAAGCATTTCATCAGCTGTTCGACAAAAGGCTTTTCCATCTTCCGGATATCCAAGCGTTTGATTGGCTGTTATTGGCGACTCCCTTACTTTTAGGCGTCAAAGACGCTCGACACAAAATAGTTGCTTGCTTTTCGAGCGACTCCCTTGGAGCTATAGGATAACATGGAGATGCCAAGAATTTGAAGCTACTTTGACCCCTCGTGCAATAGCACTTTTAAAGTGCTATTACATAAGTAATGAATAATAATAGCACTTTTTAGTGCTATTACCAATTTCATAAAATGATAAATAGTTTAATATAATTAAAACGCACCTCAAAGAATGTTTCTCCCTATACCATTATGTAATAGAATACTTTTGTGTAGCCTTGTATATTAGTAAAAAATATCCTTTGCACCATAGATTGTACAGAATACATATTTCACTATGTGTTTCATAGATGCATATGAATTCCATTATGTTCGAAAGAGAGTAACGCCATTAAAATGCATTTGAAACTATTTTTTTCCCATTGACCATAATGTAACGGAATATTTTTGGTAGTTCCTGTAATTGATCTATACATTCGATTTTCATAAAATTTGAAATGACTTGACAAAATTATGTAATAATTATATATTTTAAATTTTAAACAATTCGGTGGATAGTTTTTACTTTGTTATGTGTAGAGAGAAGGACGGACCGAAGGACAGACGGACGAACTGAACGACGACGATAGGTGCTACGTATTTACATAATTACGAATGCACCTAAAAAGCTGCTTTGAAAGTATATTTAAAAAATTATAATCCGTCCAATATAAGTATCTCGATGATCTTTAAAAAGTTCACAATGATACAGCGAAAGAAAGTTGATAAGAAGAACAAAGGACGAAAAAAAATACGTTACTTAACACTAGAACCGCGGGAAATTTTACCAAAGTTTTAAAAAATAATTCAAATCAGAATTTTTATTTAAGTCTATTTAACTTATTTATGTTTGATAAATTTTGTAAAGCTTATATGTAAATTAGTATTAGAATACTTATCTGGTTCCAATTGACATCTTTTCACTGAGCACGGGTCAAAATGACCCGTCTTCGCAGTTCTAGTGGCTATTTCCATGAGTACTTGTAGCGTAAGTCACAGACTACGATTTTTGGCTACCAGTATTAGAGAACAAAAAAAAATTGATTAATTTTATTGGCACATTCTCATTAATTGAATAAAGCCAAGCAGACTTTTCGAAAATAACGGTGGCTAACAAGCATAGCAATTAATAAGTTATGTGACTTACACTACAGAACCCATGGAATTAGCCTAGTGTTAATAATAATAATTAAAAACTTAAAAAAATAGACTCTGCTACATTCTAGTAGTTATTGTTACCTTAAATAATAATATTACCCTTAACCCTTTAAGCGTCCGGCTTATTTTTTACTTTGTTTGATGTTTCATAAAATAATACCAATGAAAACCAATTTGTATGGGGATTTGTTTACGATTACCTTACATATTTGTTTATCTTATGAACTGCAAAAAATAATATTATTATCAGTTTTTTATTAAATTACCCTTTGATTTCAAAGATAACGTTACGGAGAAACCGGGTTAAGACGCTTAAAGGGTTAATTAACTAACAAATCTACATCATTTATTGGTTCTCTTATGATGGATAAATGAACGAGAATTAAAATAACATTCGTCTCACAAAATATTTTCTGAAGTTTCTTGGAAATTAATTAAAATATTTATATAAAATATTGAAGAACGATAAAGAAATTCAATCCTAATTTGCAAGATTTTACTTTGATTTAAGAATCTAAAAACAAAAACAGCGAACGCTAAAAGTCATTTTGGTGCTTTAATTATTCCCTTAAAAGACGGTTACCGGATAATGAGCTGTTCTGGTAAGAGAGAAAAGATTGAAGCTCCCGTATCGATTACCTTGCGAAAAGACAAAATGGTTATAAGGATATATTGGGGTTGTTTTCTTGCTACACTGTTAAAAATTTGAAACTTTTGCAGCATCGTCACTCTACCGCTTTTATAGAAAACGATTACTTCACTGTATTATGGAGCATTCTCATTGATTAAAATAGAGATATTTTATGAAAGCAGCGGAGTGACGATGCAGCAAAAGTTTCAAATTTTTAACATTATACAGGTAAAGGGACTTCCATATTAATTAAATAATACAGAGAAAATGTTTATGCGAAAAAAAAAAAGGAATTATCTGTCGTGGTTTGAAGATCAATTATAAAATTGTGATTGATATCTCATTTATGTAACCTTGATAAAATAAAAATCTATTGTTTTCTTAAGTCGGATTTTTTAAGGGTTTTTAGACAGATTTTATTGCAGACAACTCCAGATAATGTAAAGCTGCTCACCGGGCCAATATTTTGGTCAATACAACAACAACAACAACAACAACTCCAGTTAAATTCTCTTGCCGTAAATGGGAGTTTTATGACAGCTAACGAAAGATAGGCTATAATACATGCATTCTAATTTGTTGTCTTATTATTAAAGTAGGCTGTTTTCCATCCAGGTTCTGACTAATGCATAGAGACTATCGGGTCAGCTGCCTAAGGGCCTTTTTTTAGGATGCCCTAGTAATACTTATAATTAGTCTGACTTAAGTATCTCGATGATCTTTTAAAAGTTCACAATGATACGGGGAAAGAAAGTTGATAAGAGGTACAAATGGCAAAAAAATACCTTATTTAATTAAAAATTAGATTCTGCTATACATCCTAGTAGTGATTGTTACCTTTATTATTAAAATTAATAAAATTGCCCTTAATTAACTAATATGCGTCACTCTTTGGGTAACTCATGATGGAAAATGAACATTAAAATAACATTTACGTCACAAAATAATTAGCTAAAGTTTCTCAGAAATTAATTAAAATATTTATATAAAATATTGAAGAACGATAAAAAATTTAATCCTAATTTACAAAATATTACCTTAATTTAGGCATCTAAAAAACAAAACAAGCGAACGCGAAGAGTCATTTCAGAGCTTTAATTATTCCCTCGAAAGACGGTTATCAGTTAAGGAGCTGTTATGGTAAGAAAGAAGAGATTGAAGCTCGCATATCGATTAGCTTGCGAAAAGGGGAAGTGATTATAAGGATATATGGGAGTTGTTTTCTTGCTACAGGTAAAGAGTAGGGCCGTAGCTAGAAGTGAATAATAGGGGGGGGGGGGGGCGGCTCAGGAAAATGTATAGCAGGGGCACATATTTCCTCTCTCTCACTCTCTGTCGCAGAAAGATAAATTCGAAAAAGTGCATATTCACATATAGATACTACGTTTCGTATTAAACTGTTGTAATAACTTCTTTTTATTTTATGCTAAGAAAAGAATAGGATGGTGAAAAATTCGAATGTCTAACGAGTGCAGTATTAAGCATCATGTTAGCTTCCTATGTGCAAATAGAATAAGCGAGTGTTGAAACACTTATTTTAGTCACGTCACACTTAATATTTCTACAAACTGTGAAAGAACCTCAAAACTAAATTAGATTTTTGAACAATATTTCATTTGGATTTTTGGAACATAAATTTATTCAGTGACCTTGGAATCTTTTCCAGGGGAGGCTCAAAATGTTTTAGATGGGGGGGGGGGGGGGTGAGCCGCCTCTAGCACCCCCTAAGCTACGGCCTTTTACAGGGACTTCACTATAAATTAGATAATACAAAGAAAAAGATTTATGCGGAAAAAAAAGGAATAATCTATCATGGCTTGAACATCGATTATAAAATTGTGATTCATATCTAAATAGTGTATTCCTGATAAAATAAAAATCTATTGTTTTCTTAAGTGGGATTTTTTAAGGGTTTTTAGACAGATTTTATTGTAGACAACTCCGGTTAAATTATCTTAATATGATTATCTTAATAAGATCTTAATAGGATTTAATCCCTAAATAGGAGTTTATGGCAGTTAACGAAAGACAGGCTATAATACATTCACCCTAACTTGTTTGTCTTATTATTAAGGTAGGGTGTTTTCCATCCAGGGTCCAACTAATGCATAGAGACTCTCGGGGCAGCTGGCCCGAGAACCTCTTTTTAGGATGTCCCCTATAATTATTAAAACTTATAATTAGTCTAACTTAAGTATCTCGATGATCTTTAAAAAATACACAATGATAAGGGGAAAGAAAGTTGATAAGAGGCACAAATGGCGAAAAAAATATATTATTTAATTCAAAAGTAGGTATTGCTACATCCTAGTAGTGATTGTTACCTTAATTAATAAAATTACCCTCAATTAAATAATATACGTCACTCATTGGCTCTCTTATGATGAATAAATGAAGGGGATTTAAAATAACATTTACGTCACAAAATATTTTCAGAAGTTTCTCAGAAATTAATTAAAATATTTATATAAAATACCGAAGAACGATAAAGAAATTTAATCCTAATTTACAGAAGTTTACCTTGATTTAGGTATCTCAAAACAAAAACAGCGAACGCGAAGAGTCATTTCAGAGCTTTAATTATTCTTTCGAAAGACGGTTATCGGTTAATGAGCTGTTACGGTCAGAGAGAAAAGATTGAAGCTCCCCTATCGATTAGCTTGCGAAAAGGCAAAGTAGTTATAAGGACATGTGGGGGTTGTTTCCTTGCACCATATAAAGGGACTGCAATATTAATTGAATAATACAACAAAAATGGTTTGTGCGAAAAAAAAGGAATTATGTGTCATGGCTTGAACATCGATTATAAAATTGTGATTTATATCTAATTCATGTTACCCTGATAAAATAAAAATCTATTGTTTTCTTAAGTTGGATGTTTTTAAGGGCTTTTAGACAGATTTTATTGCAGACAACTCCAGTTAAATTCTCTACCTGTAAATCCGAGTTTTATGGCAGCCAACGAAAGACAGGCTATAATAAATTCACCCCAACTTGGCTATCATATTATTAATATGGCCTGTTTTCCATCAAAGATCCGACAATTGCATAGGCGTGTGGGGCAGCTGTCTCGAGAGCCTCTTTTTTGGAGACACCCCTCCCCATAATTAGTAAAACTTATAATTAATCTAACTTACGTATCTCAATTATCTTTAAAAAGTTCACAATAATACGGAGAAAAAAAGGCGATAAGAGATATAAATGGCAAAAAAAAAAATACATTATTGAATTAAAAAGTAGATTCTGCTATACATCCTAGTAGTGCTTGTTACCTTTATTAATAAAATTGTCCTTAATTAACTAATATGCGTCACTCATTGGCTAACTTATGATGGATAAATGAACGAGAATTAAAATAACATTTACATCATAAAATATTTTCAGAAGTTTCTCAGAAATTAATTAAAATATTTATATAAAATACCGAAGAACGATAAAGAAATTTAATCCTAATTTACAAAAGTTTACCTTGATTTAGGTATCTAAAAAACAAAACAACCGAACGCTAAGAGTCATTTCAGAGCTTTAATTATTCCCTTGAAAGACGGTTATCAGTTAATGAGCTGTTACGGTCAGAGAGAAAATATTGAAACTCCCGTATCGATTAGCTTGCGAAAAGACAAAGTGATTATAAGGATATATGAGGGTTGTTATAAGTAAAGGGACTTCCATATTAATTGAATAATGCAACAAAAATGGTTTGTGTGAAAAAAAGGAATAATCTATCATGGATCGCCCCCCAGGGGGATACCTTCTTTAGGTATTCACGGGTTTCACAACCCCGGGGCACCTGAGTGATCTTTCTCCCTTCCTTCTCCTCTTACTCCTCTTGTTTTCCTTTAATCTTTGTTTCACTCTCATTGTGGCTTCCTTTTCGAAGGTGAGGGCAATTCTGTATGAGCCGATACCATTCTGTATATTGACTCATGGAGAATTGTAAAACACCCACGTGTTGGCCGTGCGTGGCGACCCGTATCCCTGGAAAGGGGGATCCTGGTAGTTGAGGGAAACCAACACACTGCTTTGGCCTCTGCTTCAGGTAGACGGGAGGTGCATATTGGTCCCGTATGCATCAATCGGCTGGTCAGCTGACTTTGGTCACTGGCTTTAGGGATCAAGTGAGCGAGCAATTACTAGTCATCTCGTTAAGGGTGGAGACTGACATAGGATTGTCTTGTGACCGTATAGACTTTGGTTAGCACTGGTGCACGAATGTGCATCCCCTTGTTGGGCTCGAGAGTGGGTGGTGCGGCCGGGGTCCGAATTACTTTTTGAATTATTATGGATGGAAAAACTTCTCTTTCATCTATTTCTCTCCCTCGTGGAGAGCAACAAATGTCACAAAATTCCTCTTTTACTCGATTTTTCGTAATTAAACGCAATGATAGCCTCTCCGATAGTTCTTTCAAAAAAACTTCACCATTTCTAACTAAAGCTTAGTATTATATTTCTAAAGTTAGTATTATATTTCTAAAATATAATACTAACTTTCAATAGCCATATTTTACCAACTAGAATTAAAGCCGGCTATTTAAACTGTCCAGTCCGACCTTACATCCCTAATCCCACCCGCTGTTTTAAATGCCAGCGTTATGGCCATACCAATACCAATGACCAATGTCGTGGCACTGTCACCTGCGCACATTGTGCAGAAGTTGGCCACGACAGTAAAACTTGTGAAAAACCTCTACGCTGTGCAAATTGCAAAGGTGATCATGCTTCATACTCTCGCTCCTGTCCTATTTGGACCCGTGAAAAAGAGATAATTACTATTAAAATAACCCAGAAACTTCCTTACCCTGAAGCCCGCAAAATTGTCGAATCGAGAACACCATCTGTTGGAGTTTCTTACTCTAGCTTACTGAAGCAACAAACAAAATCTGTAAGGCACATTAGTACCCAGACTGAAGCTCCTTTTAAGAATTGTTCTCCTGAAAAAACATCCAGTCCTATAAAGAAAAAGACCCGTGATGCCCACGCTACTGCTGTTACCAGAGTTTTGCCAAAATTAGTGCTTTGGAAGCCATCATCAGAACCTGTGAAAATTGAATATTGGACCAGTCAAACGCAGAAATCAAGCCAATCAAAAAATTTAACCAAACATGAAACAGGGAAAACTCCTGTTTCATCTGCATCAAATTCCCAGAAACCTGATAATAGTCAAACAGTAAAACTAATCAAAAAAACTAATGAAAATAAGAAAATTCGAGGCTCTTCACGGTGGCAAACTGTGAAGAGTAAAGAAAGGAAATCTTGTCATAGTCCATCTGCTACCAATTTGAAAAACCCAAAACAAATGAATCCATATGTGGAAGAGGCTATGGAATCAGCCTCTTACGACTCGAGTGAAGAGGAAGAAAATATTGTTTACGAAGAATACACACCTAAGTGATTTTACCTTTTTAATTTGTTTTAATGTATTTTTGTGCATCTTCTTCTGCATTATCTCTAAACACTTTATTTTTACTAAATTTTTTATCATTTCATAGTCTAGGTTCTCGGGACTGTTTTGATCATACAGTTTTTAACTTCTTACATCTCCTTTAAGTTCTCTATTTTACCCTCATTGACTGTTTTTAATTATATCATGACATAGTATTCTTTTATTCTTTAATCTTTTCTTTGTGTAATATTCATTCATCTTGCTCATTGTTTATATTTTATCATATCAGGTTGAGTCTAAAGTTTTGACCCTTTTTTTATTTTAATGTTGACAACAAATATTTACAAAAATACAAAACATTAGACAGGATAGTAACCACCATTAAGTTCGACAATCTTCTGCCAACGTTTTGGCAGTTTTTCAATGCCTTCCTTGAAAAACTCTGGGCTACGTGAGTCAAGAAAGAGGTCAACCTCTTTTTTGACCTCTTCTGAAGAATTGAAAATTTCACCATTAAGGTGCAGTTGCAGATGCGAAAACAGATAGTAGTCGGAAGGTGCCATGTCCGGACTATATGGAGGATGTGGCATTAATTCCCATTCCAGCTTCTATAAGTTCCAATTCGTCCATGCGCTGACATGTGGCCTGGCATTATCCTGGTGAAACATAACCACCATGCGTCGGAACTCCTTACTTCGCTTTTCCCTAATTGCTGCATCCACTTTATGCAGCATGCTGCTGTACGACTCACTGTCAATGGTCTGGCCACTTTTTAAGTACTCCTTGCAGATAATACCGCGACTATCCCAGAAAACACAGAGGAGGATTTTTTTATAGGTCAAAGTGCGCCTGGTTACGGTCCTGACCGGTACACCTGGTTCAGACCATCCTCCTTTTCTACTGGTGTTGTCGTAATAAACCCATTTTTTATCACACGTAACAATCCGGCTCAAAAAATCACCCTTTCGGTGATATTCGAGCAAGTTTACACAAGTCCGTTTTCGTTTTTCTTTGTCATTTTTTGTCAGATCGTGCGGCACCCATCGATTGAATTTGTATGTCAAACCAATGTTTTTTAATGCTCGAATTATGGTTGTTTGAGGAACATTGAGTGAGATGCAAGTTCCCGTGATGTTGCATTTTGATCTTCATCGGTGGATTTCCGCAATTCGGTCTCATCAATCACAGTAGGTCGGCCAGCACGTGATTCATCTTCGATGTCGAAATTCTTAATCTTAAAATTTTGATACCATCGTTTGACTGTACTAACAAGGGCACCACCAAACATGGTGCACACAGATTTTAATGATTTCAAAGTATGTTGTAGGGGTCATACCACTAATTATTCAGCTGAAAGGATTCTTTCAAATGGGCCTTAGTTTTTGAGAAATTAGGAGTCAAAGTTCAGCGTATATTTCAAATACTTATTAGTACGAGTGTCGCATGTGAATCGGTGGCGTCGTGGTAACGAACGAGACTGCAAGTCGAAAGGTTGCGGGTTCAAATCAGTCCTCGGCCTTTTATTTATTTATTTTTGTATTTTTACACTTCGCAAATTATAAGCAGAATTGAAAATTCGACAGCTTTGAACCTTTTGATATTTTCTGAAGAGGACAGTTTACATTGTCAACATTTTATTATTATTATTATTATTTCAAAATATGGTGAACTGACTGCACTTCAGGGTTCAATTAAAAGTATATTTTGCAACAAATAAATAAATAAAAATTTGTATTTAATTAAAATTTTGAAAAAGTATAAGAAAATTTCAATATTTTAAAATCTCCACTACTTTAAATATTAATATTTTTAGATTAATCAGTCACTTTTTTTTCTTTTCAAATGTGTATTACACAATATTGTGCTTGGATTTTTAGATAATTTAATACTGCATTTAATGTAATTTATATTACTAAAATACATAATTCGTGATAAATATGTTTAAAAATATATTAAAAGTACAAAAAAAAAAAAAAAAAAAGAAAAAAAAAAGAAAAGAAAAGAAAAGGTTTAATTATCATTTGTAAAAGTGCAAAAATAAGACCAATAACGAGAAATCTTCATTTATTCTGATAATTACGGAGGAAAGCAGACGATAAAAAAAAGTATTTTTATATGTATTATAAATTTTATCTCATTAAACAGACGATACGGAAAGAGTGTTTTGATTTGTTATAAAAATAGATGTAATCTGTCATTTCTTATTTGTGCAAACGATAACTTATGTTTATGTTGAACTTTGGAGATAAATGTATTTACAGAAAATTGGAAAATTGAAAACTTGGATAACTGGCAACAACTTGCATTTTAACATTACTGCATTAATATTTTATTATTTTTTCGAAGATACGCATTACTTGAATAATCTAATCCTAAAGACATTTAAAAAATTGCACCCGAAAATTATTTTGTATTATTTATACATATACAAAAAAAGGCAAGTTTTCATTTAGAATGTTATAAAATAAAAAAGCGATAGGAAAAAAAAATCATTATTTCAGGATTGTGCTTAAAATAAAAAACGCGAATAATAATTAATAAAAAAAAGTTCTAGGCGTAAACTAGTTTTGTGGTTTTGTCAATAGAAATATTCGTTTAAAAATTGCAGAAAAAAAATAAATTTTCATGAAAAAATTTAAAAATGTAAATGTAATTTATTAAGAAAATATCAAAAGCTGTAGCAATTTTGTAATAAAAATACTTAAAATTTGTAATTTGTAAAAATACAAAAATAAATAAATAAAAGCCGATGACTGCTTCGAACCCGCAACCTTTCGACTTGCAGGCGCGTTCGTTACCACGACGCCACCGATTCACATGCGGTACGCGTACTAATAGGTATTTGAAATATACACTGAACTTTGACCCCCAATTTCTCAAAAACTAAGGCCCATTTGAAAGAATCCTTTCAGCTGAATAATTAGTGGTATGACCCCTACAACATACTTAGAAATCATCAAAATCTGTGTGCACCATGTTTGGTGGTGCCCTTGTAAGTGATACAATATCCTCACCTAAACGTGCACACATGTTACAGTGACATTCTGTCACTCCGGTGTTGCTACAGAACTCGTAGTAGATGATGGTTCGAAGCTGGATACGTGATAGTTCCATTTTCGAGGCTTCGTGCAGGCTACAGATGATAATTTTTCAAAACAATAAATACACAGTGTTGTAGCACACGTCTTCTGCTTTCGAAACCAGAAAACCGTATGTAAAAATGTCTCTTAACTTGCGAACGCCAGCTGTTTTAGTAGCACTATTCTGCGAAAGGGTCAAAACTTTAGACTCAAGGTAATATATACCAACCATCTACAGTTTTTTTGTCACTTGATTTTTATGGTTTTTGTCCTCTTTTAATTAGATTTTTATTATACATATCATTGTTTGATTTTCAATTTTAAATTACATTCTGTTTTCTTTTCGTCTTTGTCTTGGCGCAGCATGTCCCCAAAGGGACCTTGCGCCATAAAACCCCATACAACCAACCAACCAACTATCATGGATCGAACAATGATTATGAAATTCTGATTCATATCTAATTTATATATCGCTAATAAAATTAAAATAAATTGTTTTTCTTAAATAGATTTAAAACAAAAAAGGCCTTATAGACAAGTTATTGTTGCAGTCAACTTAAATTAATTTTTCTTGTGTAAATGGCACACTTATGGTAGCCAATGAAAGCCAGCCCACGATACTTCAACCGCAACTGAATGTCACATGATTACGATTGGCTGGTTTCTACCAATCGTCGTACTGCCATGTGATCAAGGTAGGCTGAAAGATAGGCCGGTGGAGTGTCGCGATCTGTTACTTTCATTGTCTGTGTCTTTTACACTTTCCGCTAAGCAATGCCAAATTAGCCGGCATTTTCTATTAAATGACACACAGACCAATAAAATAATAAAATTAATAGGAAAAAACAGTAAAAATAGAATAAAAATGTCCACTAAATTAATAACACTAATAAATTGCATACTAATTAAATTGCGAATATCAAATGATTCACAGACAAATTTTTCAAAAAGAACAAAGAAAAAGAATGATAAACAATTTAATAGAAAAAAATGCTTTTGATTTTTAACTCTAATAGGAGTGTAATTAAATTCACTATGTAATATATTTTTTAAAAATGCTCTATTTCTGGTTTTACAGTATTGGTATCTGTTCAACTGAGTAGCGAGTATGTTGAAAAGAGTAGTTATACCTCTGAAACTTCGTTTTTGTGTCTGTCATCGTGATATTTACATACATTCGAATTTTTAAGCTTTTATTATTCTTTTTGTACCATTTATTTAATATTATTTTTAATATAACATAATCGTCGTAAACTCTTATTTGAATAGAAATTAAACTAAAGGCACCAAGGCACAGTTTCATAAACGATATTGACAAATTTACTGAATTTATTGTGCGGAAACACAGCATTAAATAAGAGCCACTTGTAGATACCCGAAAGCCACAAATGCCATCTTTGCACATAAAGCTCGGATTTATATGAAGGAACTTGTGTCAGCGTTGGACAAGGAATCTATAGCATTCAAGCATCCACAGCATCTATTCCCAAAGTTTTCCGAAGCGAAAATTAAAGCTAGCATTTTCGTTGGACCTCAAATCAAGAAAATTATTGAGTATCAAGACTTTCCCAAGCTTCTCACACAAAAAGGGAATCAGGCAAGTTAGATTTGTTAAAGCAGTTAAAAATTTCTTTAGAAATCATAAAGCTGAGAACTAACCTGAATTAGTTGAGACTCTGCTTAACCCTTTATCTACCGAATTATGAATTCATGAAATTTTCACATTCTAAAGCATTTTACGTAAATTGTTTAAACTAAATTAAAAGATTTGCATAATCATTCAATAAATTTTTGAAGGATTCTAGAAGGATTGAAGGATTTAGAAGGATTAATTAAATTTGAATTTACAGGGCTTATCTGCAATATTTATAACATAACCCCACACAAATCTTTAATTTTAAATTGTTTTCTTAGTATTTTGTAGAACTATAAAATATACAAATATGATGTTCTTACAATATAAATATAGACATATTTCCGAATTGAAAAATCCCCATCCACCTACCTCAACGACAAAAAAGCTGAAAAGATGTAAGGGCAAAAGAAATCTTCCTTTTAAAAATAGTTTTGTTTTGTGTAACCAATAGTGCTTTTGGAAAAAATAAAGTAATGTATCTGTAACTCATTCTAAACAGTATTACAACTAATGGACGTATTAAAAGAATTTTATAATAAGTAATTTTTATGGTACTTATAAGTACCGCCGGAAGATAAAGGGTTAAAAAGTACAGAAAATGGTCTGCAGTATACTTCGCAAAGTAGATATCCTTGATAGATTCAAAAAGAATATTGGTAGGAGCAAGGAAAACTCTTTCTTCAGGGCATGCCGCATGTTGAACTTCACTAAAAGGGAACCTACAATGAACCTGCATGGTGGGAGACTATGATTGAGAACTTATTCGTGAAAATGATGCGACATACACTCGCAAATATTACAAAATTACACATTTTTAGGTTCGTTGTTATCAGTTTGTAGAATTTTGGTTAAAATATGCGATTGATTTGAAATATATAATTCTCTTTTTTGTCTTTAAAGATAAATCCGAAAATTTACACGTTTTTCAAATTCCACATACTCTTAAGCTGCTTATTTTCGGATTAACTTTTAAATTAATTTTTGTTCTGAAACACATCCAATTGACAAATATTTTCTGATTCAGAAACTATATAATATACTACAGCTCATATTCAAAATATTAGAATAATTGAGAAAAAGTAATAAGAAAAAATTTTTTGTCATTTATTTATTTTTTATACTAAGTAAATGCAATTAAATTTCTTATAAATTAAATCTGGAATGTTTAGATAAGATTTTAACATTTATAAAATATAAAATACAGCACAATAAATTAGGTATACAGCTTCCTTAAACACACCAGAATATTAGAATAAAATTTAGATTGGTTCAAAATATTAGAATATTTTATTTTACGCAACAATATTACCTTATGAATATGAAGTAAATGGTAGTTAATGTTTTGTAGCATCCCCTTTAGCTTTCATAACAGCGTACAATCGATCTTGCATACTATATACAAGGTGTTTACAAACATTTCTATCAATATTAGCCCAAATAGACTTTATACGTGCCACTAACTCAGTTTTACTTGAAGGAGGATTTTCTTGAAGTTTTTTCTTCATTATACACCATAAATTTTCGATGGGATTAAGATTTGGTGAATTTGGTGGCCAAGGAAGTATCTTAATGTTGCGTTGGCGGAACCAATTCTTAGTTGACACCGAGATATGCGGGGACGCTAAATCTTGTTGAAAGATGAAATCATCTTCAAATAAATCTTCTGATGATGGAATCATGTAATATTCTAAAATTTCTTGATATATCAGAGAGTTAACTTTTTCGTAGACGATGTATAACTTTCCAGGTCCTTCTGCACTCATACAACCCCAAACCATGACACTAGCAGCAAATTTTACGGAACGTTTAAGGCATTCTTTATCAAATGCTTCTTGCTTCATTCTCCAAACTCGAATACCTTGATTACCATATGAAACACAAAACATACTTTCATCACTAAATAATATATTTTTCCAATCTTCATTGCTCCATAAACGTCTTGATTTACACCAATTCAATCTTATACGCTTTTGTCTTGCAGTCATGAGAGGTTTTATTTTCGGTACACGAGATTCAAATTTAAATTTATGGAGACGTCTTAATGTTGTCGATGTAGAAACTTCAACTCCTTCTTCTTTCCATTTTCGGTGCAAGAATCGCACACTTTTAAAACGGTTTTTCTTAACTATACGCTTCAGTTTCCTGTCATCTCTAGCAGATGTTTTTGGTTTTCGGCCACCATTTCGGCGATTATTTTGAAATTTTCCAATTTTTGAATATTGTGTTAGTATTTTACTAACGCTCGATTGCGAACAATGTAAATAATTCGCTATAAAACATTGATTTTTACCGTGCCGATACAAATCAACCATACGAAGTTTAGTAGATTCAGGAATATCACTCACACGGCCCATTTTAAGACGAAAAAGAAACAAACTGCAAAAAATAATACTGATTTTAAATAAAATAGTCTGAATTTAATCAATGATGCCACCAGTTAAGAATTGGTAATAATTAAATCGAATTAATGTGAAATATTCTAATATTTTGAACCACTTGAATAAATATTCTAATATTTTGACTTTTCAAAATAATTTTTTTTTTGCAATTAATCTTTTCAAAAATGATATTAAATTTAAGATAACAAGTAAGTTTAATCAACAATAAATTCTTAATAAAAATATCGTTTGCATATTTTCATAAAAGACATTAAATTACCAAACGATATTTTCAATTTCTAAAAAAAAGGTAATTATTCTAATATTTTGAATATGAGCTAGAGGTCTGCACGGGCCCGGGCTTGGCCCGTGGCCCGTACCCGGCCCGGCCCGCGGGCCGGGCCGGGCCGGCGGAATCGTTTTAAATTTGCTAACGGGCCGGGCCGGGCCGGGCCGGCAGAATTAGAATGTTTTTTTCAACGGGCCGGGCCGGGCCGAGAAACAAAATAAACGGGCCGGGCCGGCAAAAAAATTCAACGGGCCGTACGGGCCGGGCCGGGCCGATATAAAAATTTTCGGGCCTGTCGGCCCGTTTTGAAGATTTAATCATAAACGATAAAATACAAACTTATTTTCAACGAAAATGGTTTTAACGAGAATATATATAAATGTGCGTCACGAGCCATACTAGTTTGACAGCATCAATATAAAAATGTAACTTGTGCAGTGTAGAGATCGGCATCGGACAGTTACCTTGTGTGTAACCCGTTTTAATATTTTTTAAACTGACTCGTGCAGGGCCAAGATCAAAATTGGAGATCAAGTCATTATTTTTCTACATATAGACTTGCCGGACCGAAAGAAGACTTAATTGCTCTCAAGATCTGTAGAGCAGACAACATAATTTGTAAAATTATGAACAGCGATAAAGAACTTATGTTAGCTTAATCTTTGGATATATACTTCTTGATGGTTTTTAAATTAATTTTTCAATAACGCGAAAGTTTGACAAATTTTTACATTAATTTTTAATTGTAAAAATATAAAAGTGATAAGCCTGACTATTGAAAGGATTTGGAATCGAATAGCGTTTTTAATTTTTGGTAAATAAAATACTTATACAACCTTGTTGAGATACAATAGTTTCTCAAATGGTTGCAGGTTTTTCTCCCTTCCCATGCTATCGCTTCCGGAAATTCTATTCAAAACGCTAACTATGACGATATTTAATTTGCTTGCAGTGTTCTTAAATTGCTTGTATCAAAAAATGGATAACGCCATTCGATTATATAGTTTCTGAATAAAGACACCTGCTAATCTTATGCATTTCTGAGAAAAAAATTAATTTAGAAATGTATCAGAAAGGAGCTTCTTTGAATTAACGTATGAATTTGAATTTAAAATCTTTAATAAAATGATATAGAAATATTTTTATTAATCTTCCTTTATTAAACAGCTTCAAAAATTACGATGTTTTTAAATTTATTTCTTTTTCTTTTATTCTAAGCCATATTAATTTTTAATGAATCTTTATTTGAATGTTGAAAGCCTAAGAATCTTAGTAATCATTAATGTTACTAATGTGTATTTCCTGTAAAATATATTGTAAAATCATTCCATAGTCATGGAGTACTCTTTAAAAAAATTTTACTCTTTTATGCAGTACTCTTTAAAAAAATCTTAATTATATGCTAAAAATCTGAATTTTTTAGAAATCGTAGAAATTGTAACGGGCCAAAACGGGCCGGGCCGGGCCGGGCCTGTTTTCCCTGATTTCTCTACGGGCCGGGCCGGGCCGGGCCTAAAATATAAAAATTTGAACGGGCCGGGCCGGGCTCGGGCCGAAATTTTGAGTTTTACAACGGGCCGGGCCGGGCCAAAAAATTTTTCCTACGGGCCGGGCCGGGCCGGGCCTGGAAATTCCGGCCCGTGCAGACCTCTAATATGAGCTGTATGGTTGTTCATCTTTTGATTAAGGCAGAATATATTGCAAAACATACTGCCACCAAAGTGGACGTTTCGAGCTAATTTTACCGAAGCGAGATATCTGAGGAAAAAAAAAAAAAAAAAAAAAAAAAAAAAAAAAAAAAAAAAATTGGTCATACTGAGAAAATATTTTTTTTTATAAAGTTTTAAGTTTTAATTAATGGCACGGAAGTTAAAACACACGGCTGTTTGTACATCTCTTCAAAAATCACGTCAGCAATATTCATAATTTTGCTTAAAAAGAAAAAAAAAAGGAATCTTAATGTATGTTAGAAAATTTCGTGGGTGGAAATACATTATTTTGGAGTACGCCCTTATTGACAGTTTTCAAATTTTAACTTTTCTTTGTCCTGATCACAAAAGCAAAATTTTTGCAAGAAAGTAAAGTTTTGTCATGTTTTTATGATAGAATCAATTAGAAAATGATATTGATTACCCAGATATAAAATAGTGTTACATGGTGTTATCCGCAGAGTAAAAAATTACAAGCAAAGATAGAGAAATAACAACAATGTAATAATAAAATATTCCTGTTTATTTATAATACAAATAAATTTTATAATAAGTTTATGAGCATAAAATAATTTATAGATAAAAATCTAAAAATGAATAAAGAAAGATAAAGAAAGACAATTTAATAATAAAAGAAAAATATTCTTAATTTTATTACTAATAAATTATATACTGTTAAATTACTAGTGAAAAATAATTCATTTGATATATATATATTCACTTCAGACATTCTTACTTTTAACTTTAAATTAAATCTCAAATATTAAATGACATGCAGAAAAAAACACTAATAAAGCTTAAAGAAGAGGAATAATTTAATAATATAGAAGAAAGCTTTTTCGACAGTTTGATAATAAAGAAGAAGGAAAAAAAAAGATAAAAATTACTCTGAAACTGTCTGGAGTTTTGTTCGCCTGAAAGACTGATAAAAATTAATAATCAATTATGCCGAGACAAAATTACTGAAACTGGATAGATAATATCAATTACTTTGAGAAAAATCTGAATATTTATGCAAATTTATGGACATTCTTTCTTGCTATAGAGACTGGATTAGATATTGCTGGAATGCAATTAAAGAAAATAAATTTGAGAAACAATTTCATATAAGAAGATCTGAAGTTTATGATTAGAGAGAAAATAAATGTAGACTTTCAATAAAAGTTGGGTCAATATTTTGTCTTTTAGTTCATTTATGGCAAATGATTAAGCGAAATTATGTACAAATTTGAATAGCGCTTATATTGTTAGAAAAAAAAAATTTAATGACTATGAATATAGGGTAGACACGGTGATAAGGGTAACTGACTCACGAGATAACTGGGTCATAGGGTATTTTATAAAAAACTTTAGATGACTTTTAAGTTTTAACTATTGTGAATATTTCACCCTCATCTCTACTCTTTAAGATAACGCGTGTTAAGGGTGTATTCGAAAAAAAAATTTTCCACCCTCAACAGTTCGAAATTTTCTGAAACATTTTCAGACTCATTTTTAAAAGTATAAACATTAAAACTTTCTAAGGTGATTTTTGAAGAGATGTATGAGAAGACGCGTGATTTAATTTTTAGTTCAGCTCATAGAATTTGATTTATAAGCAATTATTTTCTCAGTATGACCTTTTTTTTTTTTTTTTTAGATCTCCCGTTTCAGAAAGTTTGGTTCAAAATGCGAACTTTGACACCATATTTTTGTAATATTTTCTTCATTTATCAAAAAAAATAGACAATCACAGCACATTGTGTGCTTCGTAAATAAGATAATTTACCAGTTTGACGCGTTTGAGAGCAAAAATTAATTTAAAAATAAATCAGAAAATAAGCAAATTGAATTGGAATACACCCTTAATTCAATCATAGTTATGTCTTTGCTATGATAGGTCACCAAAAACTGAGGCTTCTTTTTTAAAAAACAACTTCAATTTGGTCGAACTTCTTTGGCTTTGCTTGAATATATGGTAAGTGCTTTTATTAAACAATCACTTTTTTTAAAGCCAGCCATTATCAATAAATTATTATTATTAGATATCTATATATATTTACTTCAAGTTTCAAATGTAAGGCCAGTGTTCCAATTATCCCATAAAATTTTTAAGAATGGAGTAACTGGGACATGGCTGAGATGTAACTGGACCATGTAGGATCCAGTTACCCCAACAGTTATAAATACATTTTTGGAGTTTCTCTTACTACGAAAAATTAATTTCTCCATTATTTTTTGCTTGCAATAAAGGAAATTATACAATATAAGGTGGTCTAGGGTAATAACGCCAGGTGGGATGATAACGCCAAGTGCTAATATTTTGCATAATTATGAAATAATCTGGTAAATGACACCCATGTGCTCTGCGCAGAAGGGTTTTGAGTCATATAAATCGCAAAAAACAGCATCAGGTTAATTTGTTTCATTTTTAGGTCTTATTGTTTTTACAAGCAACTAAAATTAACGCTTGATATAAAATTTGCGAGATACGTTTTGTGATATGAAGACTTTTTTTTTTTTTATCCGGAAATACTTTGTTAATTACATAAATTTGTAGTACATTTCATGGACTTTCAAAATGTTGTTGAAGATTTTGGATATCTTCTCGAGATAATTTGTAATTTAAAATGTACAGCGCAATAACTATAACGGGGTAATAACGCCAATCCTTGGCATTAATACCCCGGTTGATTCCCTACAGTAGCCGAACTACATTCTAAATACTAATTCAAATAAACACAGTTAAAACTGCAATGTTTCTAATAATTCTATTTAAACGTCCCTTTTTAAGCAAAAAGAAGCTCACGATCTGATGTTCTTTTGTCTCATCCTCCCCCCCCCCCACCCACACCACACCTTTATTTTTCTTACACTTTCACAAAAAATTGAACATTTTCAATAGCTTAGAATGCAATTTGTCAATTTCTAAGTTTGTAGAGTTTGTATTTTTAGAATTGGGCAATCTACATGCAATTATTCCATCTTATTTCATAGTTTTGTTTGCATGGCGTTATTACCCATATAGGTGGGTAATAACGCCAAATAGCATTGGTCAAGAAATCACGCCATTACATTTTATAAATACATATCTATTAAATTATTTTTTTTATATAGATAGTCAATGAGTTGCTGTATCAAATCATATATTTGTTTGAAAAATAAAAACTAAAACGGAGCCATGAAAATTGGTAGAACCTTAACGTGGTGTTATTACCCCAGGGTACCTTATTATTAAAATTGCATGAGAAGTTTTTAAAAGTATGCCAGCGGGTATTAAACTGAATTTCTTAAGTGAGATATCTAAACGTTGAAATTTTACGATGCAGATGAAGATGGGTAACATAAGACAAAGTGACATTATTAGAAAATTATCAAAACCAATAAAAAAAATAGTTCCGTTCGATATAAAAACATAGTTTGCATTCTCCACAGATTTGTTGCACTTATCTATTTTTCATCGAGATAACAAAAAGAGTGATGAAATATTTAAATATTTACGTACCTACGTATTTACGTACGTACGTTAACAGATATATCGTGTTTATTTTTTCCTAAAATACCTATATAACTTTTTTACTTATTAGCTATACTAAAATACAAGTGCATATACTTAATTCTTGTGTTTTTGTATAAATAAATTTAATAATTTCACTTTTGATGCTTTTCTAATCAACTTTATAGTAAAGGTTTCCCTTACAACGCCCTTTAATTGAAATATAATTTGCATGATCTCCCTGGTTTAAATTTCAAAGGTATTTGGACCATTTTTAAACAAGCCTGATACCCTAGGTTTAAAAAAATAAATAAATAAAATAAAATAAAATAAAAAGGTGCGTGGAAAATAGACCTGTCAGGTGTATTTGCTCATAAAAGTGAGACAACTGGTTCCATGAAAAAAGGGAGATGAAATATATAATTCTTTATTATTAGGCATTAAAATGTAATTTGGAAAATATTTGCCTGCAAGAATGGACCTAACTGAACACATTTTAAAAAGTTATGATATTAATTCAAGTGAACATCAGCTTTTCGAAGCTGAATTGACAGAATCTCAAGAGTGACACTGTAAAATCATGTGAACACATTTACAAAGTTTCGGACATTAATTCAAGTGAACATTGGCTTATGGAAGCTGAATTGACAGAATCTCCAGACAATGTAAAATCATGGTTTAGTTGCCTCATATAACCTTACCATGCTTTCAAACGCTCTACCGGGAGGCAGTAGAGGAAGTAGAATAGCTTTTTAGGTACTTCGTAATTATGTAAATACGTAGCACGCATAGTCGTCGTTCAATCTGTCCGTCTGTCCCCAAATAAAAAAACAAAAACTACCCAACTGAATCGCTTGAAATTTTAAATACATTATTATTACATAGTTTTGTCGAATCATTTCAAATTTTATGAGAATCGAATTGTAGTTTAATTACAGGGACCATCAAAAGTATTTTATTGCAGTACTTTCAGTGGGAAAACATAGTTTCAAGTGCACTTTGTGATGTTATACTCTTTCGAACATAATAAAATTCATATGCATCTATGAAGTATATACTAAAATAGACATTCTGTACGATATTTTATGCAACGACTATTTGTTATTCATTTACAGGGCCACACAAAAGTTTTCCATTACATAGTGGTATAGGGGGGAACATTGTTTGGGACGCGTTTTAATTACCTTAAAGTATTTCACATTTTATGAAATTGATCTACATTGCTTAGGTTTACTGCAAGTTACTTTGTAACAGAGAGCAGACAGTATTTACAGAGACACACAAAAAATAGGCAATTATATTGTATCTGAAGTATTTTGTACTACTACACTAAGATCTGAATATTTTTAAAACTTCGTTATAGTACGAACGCACAGCATTCGCTACACTTGATTTGCAATTTCAGACTTGTTTACTTTCTTCTTCTTCTTTTTTTTACACCATTGATGAGTTTATTAATGTACTTTTCTGCTTTTCATTGCATGAACATTTCGCTTGATAAAATTATACATTAAGTTTTAGATGCAAACTGATTTTTTTTGAATTTATGAATGTGGTTACATTCATAAAATATATGCTTTCTAAAATCCCGAATAATTTTACGCAAAGCGATATTTATTTTTCAGAACTTTGTTTGATGATTGTATTTCTAAAACGATTTTAAAAAACTACACTATCACCATAAATTTAGGAAATCGATATTTAATAACTGCCGACATTACAAACATCTTCGCTACTAACTTCCCAGAAAATGGAAACGGGAGAAATGAGATAGTCACAGTCGGGTACGTCATAGCGTGACTAACGACATACATAGTGTTTGGCTTTCGACACACACATTCTTTCTCAGACATGAAGAGTTTTCCTTTGATCGTTAATTGGAAGAAATCAAAATGGGAAATGACATTGCCCTTTGTAGTACATTAGAAAACAAAGCAATAAAAGCTAATACCGACTGTATAAAAATAAACGCGATCTATATTATTATATTACTATATTACTATATTTACTAATGTTTATTTGGTCGCTTTATTCCTATATGTAATAAAAGTTAATGTTACATGCTAATATCAAAGCTTCTTTGCATTTCAGACATAACGGAGTTAATTATCAGGGCTCTCAGTCGTAAAACAAAAGTAATTATCATTAGCAGTATGTAAATACAACGATATGAGGGTTCGACTCAATGATTTCCATTTATTAAATCAAAGAAAAGTCCATTACATTTCAATTTTTTTTTTCATTCTTTTATCTTTTTTATGTGAATTAAATATAAAAGGAACAAAATGTAATTTCTTTCACTATCTCATTTATGAGTATGTCGTTTACAGTCAAAGGATTTACTTATTGCATACAATATGCTGGAAACATAAAAATTATTTCTTGTAGGTGTAATTAGATTTGGCGTTTCAGCTGTTGCAATGATGCGACATCTGAAAAAGCAAATAGCCACGTCGATGCCACCGACAAGGTCAGACGACATTCGCACCTTTCTAAACATCTGCACAAACGAATATTTATTAAGTTTGAATTGTGTGGATGCAGTCGATGCACCCGTAAAAATTTCATTTTTTTTTAACATTACGTTTACTTTACATGCAAGAAAATATTGTATTTTGTAATGTCAGGAATTAGAAAATATAACACCATTTTCTTTTATTAGGGTTTCGTTCATCTGACGAAACACTATTCGTCTATTTCCTCTGTCTATCTGTTTATCACAGAGTCCGTACAGAGAAACTGTATAAACCAGAGACATGAAATTTTGTGTACTTACAACTGATTACCTCAAGTCACACGACAAATCATAAAATTTTGAAAAACTCTATTATTTTAATTCATTTTTTTTTTCAAAATCACCCGTTCTTTTTTGCTATTTAAAATTCAAAACAGAACCTTAATTTCAAGGTTTGACGTGTAGACATCGTAGCTTGGAGGTAAAGGATCTCGCTAGAAAATAGAAAGTTCTTAGTTCATATTCTGATGCTGGAAGTTGAAATTTTTATCTTAAGATGGTTTTAATTATAAACAAAATTTCATATTTTTGATCAATTTAAGGATTTATATTATTTTTATTTTTACATATCATAATTTTATGGTAATTTTTCAACTTTATAAATATTTAAGTTATTTTTCAAAAATTATAAATAAATAAATTATTCTAGATGTTAAAATAGAATATAAGAAATTGAAGGAAATATATCAATAAAATACATTTTAGTATTTTAAATAAATTATTTGTATAATAAATTTATTTATTTTTTATTTTAAACAATTTTACCTTTATACTTATTTCTTATTATGTTTCTTTAATACCTCTAATATTAAAAAAAAAAAAAAAAAAAAAAAAAAAAAAATCGAAAATATTTTTAATTATTAAAAAAAAAAATTCTTTAAAATGTGATTTTGGCGTAATTATAGGCATTATGGCAAAATAAAATATTTTTGGCAAATGTTTGGTGCTGGCATCTGTTGGGAAAACATCTAGCGTATATTAAACGTCCAGAAACGTTGTTTAGTTAAATACAAGGGTCTTGCCATCTATGTAAGATTTTATTAATTATAAATTAGCAATTTTGATTTATTAATTTAAGGATAAAGTGTTTTAAATGAGATAGTAAACGAAACCCTCTGTGCGATTCGCGATCACATTTACCCACTTGTTATATTACATTACAGCAAAGACGATTAAAATATGGAACACGTGACATGATTCAAACTGTTACAGACTGATAAGAAATTAAGGTCTTATTTTAAGGTATAAATACAAAAAGATTTTTTGACCGAAAATTGTGATAATCGGATACATTAAATTGAATTCACATATCGGGTATAATCTAATCTTGCAGGATTCTATGTTGGTTATACTGTTTCTTTCTGTGTAGATTGTATTTTATATGTAGGTGTTTCTTTACATCTACTTTATATATACATAATACTAATGAAAATGTCGTTCCAGCTGCTTATAACTTGATTTCTACTGAATGGATTTTAATAGTACTTGCACTGTAAGTTAGATAACTTTTCAGGGACGATTTTAGTTTATTTTCAATCGTTGCTATTGTTTAGTTATAGAAATATAGCGCAAAGTCTTATGACTAGCATTATTGAACATCAGTCTTTGAAAAAGATTCTGCTGATTTAATTTCGATAAAACTTGCAATGTAACTTTTTTTTTTTTTTTTTTTTTTTTTTTTTTTTTAACATTGCTTAAGTTATGGAATTATGAGAAAAAGTTCTATCACCAAGTAAACCCGACTGTGAAATATTAGCTTTTTTATATGTTCCACGAGACAAATTTTGATCCAACTTATACTCTTAGTTAAAAGCTTTTTCAGGGATGGTTTTAATACATTTTGTATCGTCCTATGTTGCTTAGTTACAGAAGTATGGGTGAAAGTCCTTTAATGAAGCGAACACGAT
This sequence comes from Maratus speculifer, assembly GCA_964019185.1. NCBI lineage: Eukaryota > Metazoa > Arthropoda > Arachnida > Araneae > Salticidae > Maratus > Maratus speculifer. The sequence goes on from OZ025300.1 coordinate 277,366,507, forward strand.
TATGGAAGTTTACCCCTTGAAAAAGTTCCACTAGATTCTGATAAGAATATTGTAAATTGTTCTATACCCAATCCTGCTGTAAATGAATAAATAAAGGAGTTAATACTTCACTGCCCAAATTTTGTTTGCCACATAGCGATACATAGTGTAAATAGAATAGCGAAATACAATTTTTATTATTTACAACAAACCAGACGGAAATTCCAGATAAAAGTCCATATCGCGCTAAAACATAATGCCAAATTCATCTACATATTTCGTTTTTTTCAAAGTTTGGTTGAAGAAACCGGCCAGCGTAGCAGGTGAAGCTTGCTAGTCAGAATCCAACTTTTAGATTATCTAAGGCCCCTGGGGAAACCACCATTCTGAGAAGCCCTTTTTCACCTATCCACAGATATTATTCGTGAATAATGCAAATGTGTCTGGTTTTAAACTTCATACATATAGTATATTTGCATAAATTTCGTACCAGGCACTATTCATATCTATGCACAAGGTATCACAAAAAGATTATAAAAACTTTTCGGAAAAGTATCATGTTCATCATTAGGTTAATACAAACTTTTAATTTTCATATATTTGTATGTTATGTCTAACAGAAAATACCTTCCATTGGTCATAATTAAGGATTTTAATTTACCTCGTGCGAGGAAAACTTCAAAAGAGAACTTCTAATGAAAACAATAAAATACTTACTAATTTATTATAATAAAATTTTACTCATTAATTTTATAATAATGTAGTTCGTTTTTTGCACTCCCTTCCTATATGTTTGAATATAGATAATTTTTTATTGTTTTTGTCCAATTTTAACCATTTGGCATCTTATAATGAAATTCCTGATTTGCATGTGGGAGTCCTGAAAAATTGAGGTCCGGGGCAGAAGACCCGTATGCTATTGCATTAGTCCGGCAATGCTGCTAGTTATATCATAAAATTAACACAAACAAGGCAATAAATAAAAACTTACCACTCAATTAATTCTGAGAGCAATTTAAAGTAAAATTTCTTTGTCTTACCTAAATAAGAAACAAAGAACATACATTTAGTTCTGAGCACTAAACAGCACATAATATAAATAGATAACAAAATTAATATAATAAAAAAAATTATTGTATTATATAAATATATGAAGTATTTAAACGGAACTGTGACACAAGTAGTTCAATGATTTCAAAAAATAGAAATATAAGTAAAATAAAAAATACAAGAAAATACAAGTAAAAAAAATAATAGCGTGTGACATATGAAAAAAACTGAATGATGGCGTTTTAGTTCAATGCACATTAAGCCGTTCATCTTTGGAATATCATTTTTTATTTGTTTTTAATATGACTTTGTGAAGAGTTAAAGTAAGTTGAAAGAACAAAATAAAACTATTTTTCTGTTTTTAAAATCTTCATTACACCTTTTAAGCAATTAGAAATAACAGAAGATAATATAATAAAAGCCACAAAATTCAAACAAATTGATACATTTAAAAAAAAGGATAAATTCAATCCATATTAACTTATTATGCTACACATTTTTGCATTTTTGACCACATTAAAAATGCTTCAACTTGACTACTAAGATTAAAAATAATATTAAAATATTCATACATGTTGAGTGAAAGAATTACAAGTGAATTTTAAGATCAGGGATTTCAATATCAATTTTAAAAGGCATTTTAATTTTCATCTCAATTCACACAATAACTAACATTTCTGGATTATATGTCATAGACATATAGTTCTAATTAGAAAAATGTTTTAAATGAGGTTAACAGGTATTTCAAAAGTCGTTTGGATGAATAAAAACATTTCTTAAGAAGCTACGCAATTAAATTTGTTCATACAGTCTCCCGATTTTATAAGTGACATTTAATAAAAAATTTGCCATTGCATTAACATGTAAGACAGAAAAAAAGTGCTATTCATCTAATACTAATATTGATAAAGTTATTAGACATTTAATTGTATGCCTTATAATATTTTTTTAAAAAATCTAAGCCTAATACTTCAAGGGCCCGTACACAAAATGCTTAAAATATTAAAAGAATTTAATTTAGCGCATACATTTCGCATTGCAGCTGATGGGGGGGGGGGGAGATATCGAACAAGTTTTAAAATAGCTTCAATTTTTTATTAATTAAGTTTTACATTAGGTAATCTAATAGCATCTTGAAATATGTATCATTTTGTAAAGAATTCATGTTTGCTTTTCATCATTTCATTTAACAAAAATTCTGTTGATTTTCACTTATAATTTTAGAACAAGTTAGACATTTTTCTTTACTATGTAAGAATGAAAATAGATTTTAAATTTATATTGTAATGTCAGTTTCACTATCAAGGATTTTTTCCCCTATTTGACGATTATTTATATATCTACTAAGTTTGTGAATGACCCCTATTTCACAGCCAAAGAGACTCTTAGACTTTAAACTTGGTCCATTTTAATCGCAGAAAAATGACATATTTTTGGTCTTACTTCTTATTGTAATAGGATATTTTTATTAAATATAACTTATAAAATTATGGGACCGTATAAAAATTTAAAACTCGTAATTTTTTTTAATGTTTCTGTTGACTCATATCGCTTTTTAAATTATTCGTTACCTCATTGACAAAAATTTTGTAACTGAAACTATGTGTTTGACTGAAGGAATTAGCCATTAGACACCGTTGAATGAACACCCTGTATAGCAGTGTTGTAAAAGTAACGACAAAATAAATACCATATGATGTCGTTATTTTCGAGCTTGCTACCCGATAAAGAGTATTCGTTACTCGTTACTTTCGTTACTGTTCAGAAACCGGGCATTAACAATCATCGTAATTACTTTAAAACTGCAGCAAATCTAATTATATACCGTAAAGGAGCCTTTAGATGAATTCGTTACTGTTTTAATGTAAAATCTGAGTTTACTCCTCACATATTGCTATATGTGTCGCTGTATGTAACACTTACATTTAATTAAGTTTTTAAGTTTTAATTTAAAGAATGCAAACAAAATTCAAATACGATACACAGTTGTCTAAACTGTAGAATTTATTACTTATGAATTAAAGAATAATTGAAGAAAGCAATTTAGGACGAGTAAAAGTTACCAAATTTATAAAATAAATCTATGAAATATAACAACATTAACAAAATATTCTTACAAATTTACTTACTAATTTTGCACTATAAGTAGTTATGTATTATAAAAATGTATTTCTGTAATAATTTAATAATATTTTTTAAAAAAATACATGTTTTATTTCTTACGTGATCATCCTATCATCATATCAAATAACATTGTAGTTGAATCACATTATGATTTCTGAAATTTTTTATTTATATTTAAAAATACCTTTTTCAAATATGAAATTTAAAAACATACCAACAAAAATATTTTTACAAGCAGCAAAAATAAATAAATAAATAAACTTTAGCATAAAAGCATTTTTATAAGCAACCGAAAAATTAGTCTTTATCATAAAAGAGTATTTTTTTTTTCCAATATAAAACATAAATACACGCACAAATTTACTTTTATACGTAAAAGAATGCACTGAAAACAAACCTGCAAATACTTAATTTCTTGGAAGTTTTCAAAACATTTAAAAGAAATCATTCATTTTAGACATTACCATCTTATCAAACAACAGTTTACACCACTCGAACCATTATTTCAGAAATTCTTGATTTATGTTTAAAAATTGTTATTTTTTTCATTCTTTTTAGTTTTAATGAAGCCCGCCTTTCAAATAAAATATAACCTGATTTTTAAAAAATCTTTCAGATGGCACTGATGTAGACATCAATGATAATTTTTTTTTTTTTTTTTTTTTTTTTTTTTTTTTTTTTTTGCTAAATACGCAAGCTCTGGGAAACTGTCATATGGTAGACAATACTTTTACCAATGCTATTTTTTTTTTAAAATCCCCTTTAACTGAATACTTCGCTTCGCATAAATATAACATTTTGCTTTATCATTTGATGCTTCAGAAAAATATGTCAACAATTTACTTCTTTTTCTTTCCATAATAAAAGAAATTAATGAATCAACAAGAGACCACGAGAAATGTTCGAATTATCCAGAGTTCGAATTATAAAAAGTATGAGAGGAAAACATGCTTAAAGGGGTACCATTACAAAGGAATTAATGTTATAGTATTTTTAAAACTTATTTCGGCTGTTATCCTTAGAGTATGACTTAATATTAAATAAAAAGATATAAATACATAAACTAGGGGGACTGGGAATTACGGGATTAGGAATAAGCACAATGGAAGAAAGGATGAAGGTGTCTTTGAATGGATAGAAGGGACACTAAGAAAGCAGATGTCAAATGCATAGGATTATATATACATACTAGTTCAGAACAATTCTGACAAAAAAGAAAGAAAGAAACTATTTCAAGGATCTCAAGTCCATGAAAAAGTAAGGAAAAAAAAAAAAGAAATGGAGTTCTCGTTATTTCGAATTTAACGAAATCAAGAGAAAGTGAGTTCGAATAAATGAAAATTTTCAACGTTATTCTGCCTTTGAAAATTTCGGGACTTCGTGTTTAGCTCGAATTAAACGAAGATTCGATTTATCCGATTTCGAATTAACGAGAGTTGACTGTATTTTATTAACTTATAACTTTTTGTTTAATATTATTAGATGATACAAAGATTAAACGCCTATTTTTTCCTTTCACTCTGTGACATTTACAAATGAAATTATAATTATAGGACAACCGAGACATTATTAATTCGATCATCCCAATTAAGACGTTAAAGAATGTAAAGAAAAAGAAAAGAAAGACATAACCTATGTTCTTCTGATTTATTATTAACTTGCATAATTGATTAATCTGATTTACCATTTATTAACTTACATAAGATACATGGAATTTTTCTAAAACCTTCTGATATTAACTAAAATGTAACCTAATTATTACAACCTTTACTTAATTTAGAGTAACTTTGTGAAATTCTTTATCAGCACTTTAAAAAAATTTTATCTTTTATTTTAAACAAAACTTTAAATGGGTTAATAGTTTCTTGTTTTGTTTGTTTGTTTGCTTTTACTCAACCATGCAAAAAAATAATAATACATTATTAAAAATTTAATGGTTTATGCTTTTGAAATGCATTTTCCAAATTTGATTAATGAGAAAAATCCGATTGTGACGGAAAATTTGATTCGTTTTTTCAGCGATATAAATTTTAATGTGTTTATAATGATCTTTTGGAGCGAGGGGATGTGATTATAGGCGAATTGATAAATATAAATAATATAAACATAAATAATCTACGTTTAGAGGATAATATTTCCTTTTTAATTCTTGGGGGATAGTACAATAGACCTTTGGTCGCAGTGCTCTGGATCAGGCTATCACCTCCCGCACCCCAGTAATACAGCAATACAATAATATATGTATAATATAAACGATAGTAAGTATATAAACATTGATAAATCTGCTTTCTGTAATAACTAGGTAATGCGTGCGAATTCCTTTGTGCAGTCTTGTACTAGATCTGATAGATTTTATACGCATTCTGTAATACACTAACAATTAGTTAATGCGGTACTCAAACTCGCCTTTAAAAAAATCTTTACTACATTTTGAAATTTTCATTTTTTTTATATTTTTTTTTCAATTTTTTTATTTATTTATTTTTAATAATTATAGGTGCAGATTTTCAAAATTTGTAAGGTGCCAATGGCTTCCAAACCCAAATATTGCACTCGCCAACAATGCTTAATTTCAAACAAAAATAAAGAAACAACGAGAATTTCGTCAAAAGATCCCAGAAGAATAGCTAATTTTGCCAAAGGGTCGCAATACCCCTCTCCCTTGCGACTTTCGCCAAAGAATCGCTGAAAAACACAATTTTTGTCAAATGATCGTGGAAAAAAGAGGATTTTGGTTAGAGAATCGAGAAAAATCAAATGATTTTTGTCAGAGGAATTGTACAAAAACGCGATTTTTTTTCAAATGATCGCGAGAAAAATACAAAATTTGCCAATGGATGACGATTTAGACGCCGAAAATTAGTCACCGCGTGACGACTGTAGTCCGTCAATGTGCACCTATAAAAATGACCTGTATTTTTTACGGACTTATGATTAAAATCTTAGGAAATAACAGAGAGTTCGTGGTAAATGCAGATTATTTCCGTTAAATATATATATATATATATTAGTTTTGCCAAATGAAAGAAGGCAAGCATAAAAGGAACCGTGATTCCACTAAATTCAACTGTAATAGGTTTTTTTTAAGTATATTGTGTTTGTAATTTTTTACAACCACGAATGATAATAATCCATATCATGATTATTATCATTCAAGCATGCTTTACCATGATTGAATCTGCATTATGATTTTTCCCACATGGGAAAATTTTAAAAATACTTCTAAACCAAATATGAACATAAAATTAGCATCAATTTAAAGGATGGTTTTAAACACATAAAAACAAAAAAATGAGCATTGTTCAAATTTCTCTACATCAACACACCTTATTAACAGAGGTGCTTTTATTCTTGTTTTTAATTTTCAAATTTTCCATATTACAGTGAAACTTCCATTTAATTAAGTCGCATCATTACACTTAAATTACACTTCGTTATAAAGGAAATTCATTAAATAGAAATCAGCTCAGCTTCATTAATAGATTGAGTGCAACGGTGACTGAATTTGACTTTTGTTTAGGATGCGTCAGTTATAGGGTCGTAGGTAGAAGTGAACAGTAGGGGAGAGGGGGGGGGTCAAAAGAATTTAAGAGGTTCTCATTTTTTTTTCTCTATCTCTCTACGACACAGAATGATAAATTGGTGCATGTTCACATTTTACGTACTATGTTTGTTATTAAACTGTTATAATAATTTCATTTTATGCTAAGAAAAGTAAAGGATGATGAAAATTTTGAGTGTATAAATGATGCAAAATTAAACATCATGTTATTATATCTTCAAATAGGATGAGAGAGTGTTGAAATACTTATTTTAAATACAATTTAGTCATTTTGCAAAAGTGTGAAAGAGTCTCAAAACTAAATTAGATTTTTGAACAGAATTTCCTTTGAATTTTTGGAACAGAAATTCATTTAGTGACCTTGGAATCTTTTTTTAGAGAGGCTCAAAATATTTTAGTGTGTGTGTGGGGGGGGGGGGGGGCTTGAGCCTCCCAAAGCACCTACTTAACTACAGCCTTGGTCAGTCACCGGTGACTAACAGTCTAAAATATGATAGAAAACTAAAAAATTACATTGTTTTTAGTAATTATTTGAATTTTATTTAAAATTTACTTAACTTTTATTTATTACATGATTATATTTTCTTAATAAATACAGCATTTTTTTTTTTTTTTTTTTTACATTTTCACTCTCAATGACAGGTGACGGACACGTCCTAAACGAAAGTTCAAAGTCAGCTACCGTGACAATCAATGTGTTAAATATGTATAATAAAAGACACATGCATGAAATGAAAAATACACATAAAATGGAAATATTGGAAGAAAAAATTTTATTCGGGCTGTAATTTTTTTTAATGCAATGTCGACATATGCGAAAAAATTAATTAAAATAGCATCTAAAAAAAACCACATAATAAAGGGAGATAAACAGAAACAGAATCGTAGCGCATCTTTTCTTTTTTTAGGTGCGTTCGTAATTATGTAAATACGTCACCTATAATTGTCGTTCAGTCCGTCCGTCTGTCCGTCCGTCTGTCCGTCCGTCTGTCTGTCCGTCTGTCTGTCCGTCCGCATATAACAACACAAAAACTATCCAACCGAATCTTTTGAAATTTAAAATATACAACTATTACATAATTTTGTCGAGTCATTTCAAATTTTATGAGAATCGGGTGGATAGATCAATTACAAGGACGATCAAAAGTATTCCGTCACATTACGGTCAATGGGGGAAAATGTTTCAAATGCATTTTAATCGTTTGAAATTTAAAATACATACTTATTACATAATTTTGTGAAGTCATTTCAAATTTGTTGAAAATAGGATGCATAGATCAAATACAAGGACAATCAAAAGTACTCCGTTACATTACAGTGAATGGAAAAAAAAGTTTCGAGTGCATTTTAAGGATATTACACTCATTCGAACATAACAATATTGATATGCAACATAAAGTGCATATTATAATATATATTTTGCATAATCTGTGGTGCAAAGAACATTTGTTACTGATTTACAGGGCCACACAAAAGTATTCCATTACATAATGAGTATAGGGAGAACATTGTTTGGTGCGCATTTTAATTGTAATTAACTATTTACAATTTTATGAGATTGATATATGAGAGTGATATTTTTAAAACTTCATTATCGTACGAACGCACCTCATTTGCTACGCTTCACGTGCAATTTCCAACTTGTTTCTCAGTATTTCAAATCTTCAATTTAAAAAAAAGTCTGTAATTTTACTTTGTACCAAGTTTCTTATAAAAATATACACTGTTTATTAAAATTTCCGCTCTATTGTATGATCCGGAAATTCGCCTTTAATATTTTTGAAAAAATGCAGTCCCCTTCTTAAGATTTCGATGGCATTTAGCCTTTCTCCTTTGAAATACGAAATGAATAAATAAATAATTTCTGCAAAAGGGGAATCAACTTCGTTATATACAATATATGTTTCGTAATATGGAGATTAATTTAGATTCTAATGGTGTCCAAAGTCAAGGTTCCGCAGAAAATTCCGTTAAATAGAAAACTTCGTTAAATAGGGACTTTGTTAAAGAGAAGTTTCACAGTATAGATATTTTTCTATTAAAATAAAATTTTTGTTTCTGTCGCCTCTTAGCGAATGCGTTCAAAAATTAAAAAATAAATAAATAAATAAAATAAAATAAAATAAATGTCTGCCGTCCCTGTCATACGCTAATCACGTGCAGGAGTTTGACACAATGGAGCAGCCGTTTATAAATAGCTTCGAAATTCTTGGATCAAAGACTAACGCTCTATTTTTTTACACACAAATCAAAACCACGTGCTTGCAACTTTGTTTAAAACCTGCTCTATCGCGTCGCGTAATTCGATAAATGTCTGCGATAAATAATTATAGCTACGATATTACTGTGAGACGGAGAGGTATGCCAAATTTTTATTTTTATCGCAATATGCGCGTCTTGGAAATACCTATAGCTAAGAATTCAGCGCTGAAGTGGAGACTATGCACAAACTGGTAATAAAACAAATAATTTAAGAAATAATAGAAAACAACTTCAAGCGAAATCCTTTTAATTCTCGAATAGTTTGCAACTGTTCATAAACATTTATGTAAAAAGTTACGTATTTTATGTCAACAGAAGAATTAAAATAAGCATAAAAGCACACTTTTTTTTACACTATTTTTATTTATGTGGTATTTATTTTCTTAATATCGTCATGTTAAGTATGATAGTTTTGATATATTCTTCAAATCAAATGTAAATGAATTTTCAACTGTTATTGAACTGTGTTTTTCAGTATACTAAAAACATTTGCTCTGACCTCTTTTACCCCCCCCCCCCAAAAAAAAAAAATAAATAAATAAATAAATAAATAAATAAAAGGAAAAAAAAAGAAAAAGAAAAAAAGAAAGAAAAGGGGATAAAAATACAAGCTTTAAGTTCGAAATGAAATTTTTAAATGTAGAACCAATAACTATATGGCACAATATTGAATTAGAACAGTCATTGGAAAATAAACTATCTCATGTTGATAATAACTTTTTTACAGCTGCATTAGAAAGAATATTTTCTGATTTTGGTTTAGTACACGGGAGAGGGGGGTGGAATGGGACAGCAGTTTTTTCTCTTCATATGTATCATTATAAACATTTCATCAATCACACATTGAGTGAATCAATGGTACCCAAGCTGCTGATCTGCATAAACTTGCAAATTGACAAAGAAAAAGATAATTTCAAGAATCAAAAATAAATTTGCCTCATATACTTTTTATGCTTTCTGTATATTAATGACTTGTTTGCGCATAGATGTAAAGTGAACTATTTTGAAAATATAGGATATATATATAAAAAAAATATCGCATATATATATCCAAATACCAGATATTTTTTGTACTTTCGAAAATATAATGATATTTATTACCGTTATTTCAAAGCAATGGATCAAATATATTTTTTTTTTAATTTTGTTAATATGATATGACCCAATAAGAAAATATTTATCGATATTTATCTTGGCCACCTATAAATTCAAAATAGCACCTTAGATGAATGATTTTAAGTCTGGGAAAAGAAAGGGCGAAAACTTCATTTACCTAAATATGTTTGTCGAACTCACCAAAACAACTCCACTTAGACCTTTTAACAAAGCAATAATCAAACATTTCTTTTTAAAAAAATCTGTTAATATGATATGAACCAATAAAATTGTTTATCGATATTTATCTTGGCCACCCATAAATTCAAAATAGCACCTTAGATGAATGATTATAAGTCTAGGCAAAAGAAGGGTGAAAAATCCATTTACCCAAATGTGTTTGTCGAACTCTCCGAAACAACTCCGCCCAGACCTTAAAACAAAACTAAAATCAAATATTTCTTTTAAAAAAAATTCTGTTAATATGAACGTCCCAGTATGAAAATTATTTATCGATATTTATCTTGGCCACCCATAAATTCAAAAAAGCACCTTAGATGAAGGATTATAAGTCTAACAAAGGAAGGGCAAAAAATCCATTTACCCAAAATGTGTTTGTCGAATTCTCCGAAACAACTCCGGCCCAGACTTTACAACAAAGCAATAATATTTTTTTTAATTATTATTATTCTTTTAATATGAACGACCCAATAAGAAAATTAGGTACTTCTAGGTTACCCCGTCGACCAAAAAATTATCGCCAAACTATAAGATTAAATGCCAATAATGGATGATCGTGACTGTCACATTCAATGACATTAAATGCGATTCACGTGTTTAAAATGTCATTAAGTGATTTTTATTTCGACTTTTTATTAATATTTTTATTAATATTCTACTAATTATTTGCTTTTTCGTTATTTAAAATAAAAATTATGTCAACATGTATAATTTAGCTATTAGTTTGGCGATTTGTTTAATTTGGCGAAATTGGTCGACGGGATAACCTAGAAGTACCAAAAATTATTTATCTACATTTATCTTGCCCACCAATAAATTCAAAATAATACCTTAAATGAATGACTATTAGTCTAACAAAGGAAGGGCGAAAAGTCCATTTACCCAAAATGTGTTTGTCGAACTCTCCGAATCACCCCCCCCCCCCTAGACCTTATTACAAAACAAAAATCAAATATTTCTTTAAAAAATATATTCTTTTAATATGAAGGACCCGGTAAGAAAGTTATTTATCGATATTATCTTGCCCATCCATAAATTCGAAATAGCACCATAGATGAATAATTATTATAAGTCTGGTCAAAGGAAGGGCGAAAAGTCCATTTAACCCAAAATGTGTTTGTCGAACTCTCCGAAACAACTCCGCCCAGAGCATCGATTTTTGTGCCAAGACCTTGAAATTCGACTTCTCCGCAATGCATCGCGGAGTTCTTCTCTCTCCTCATAAACATTGTTAGGCGGACAAGAGTTTCCCGGAAAATGAGTAGGTACAAGTGCGAGGGATTAATTTTGAAAATGGGATAAGTCCATTTTTCGGAAAAATAAATAAATAAAATAATCAAGGTACATAATTTTGATATTTATTAAAAAAATACTTATTTATATTACCATCAACCGAAAATACTTTTTTTTTAAGCATTTTCGGTTGTCTTTAAAGTTGTTTTTTGTTGTCTTTAAAGATTAAAAACTATTAAAGTTTTCAGTTTAAAATATTTTCAGTTATTTTTCGTTTAAATAATTTTGAGTTGTCGCAATTTCCAGTTAAACATTTAAACAAAATTTTCAGTTTCCGTTACTTTCCGTTAAATTTTCCGCTAAACAAATAAGTAAGTAAAATAATTAAGGTGAATAACTTTGATATTTTTTAAATTTATATTACCGTCAATCGAAAATATTTTTTTAAAGTATTTTCGGTTGTCTTAAAAAATTAAAAACTAAACAACAGAAAATATTTTTATAAAAAAGCATTTTCGGTTGTCATTAAAGCTGTTTTATGTTGTCTTTAAAGATTAAAAAACTGCTAAAATTTTCAGTTAAACAAATTCAGTTAAATTAAAATTTTCTGTTAAAAATATTTTCAGTTATTTTTCGTTTAAATAATTTTTAGTTATCACAATTTTCAGTTAAACATTTAAACAAAATTTTCAGTTTCAGTTACTTTCTGTTAAATTTTCCGCTAAACAAATGAAATAATTAAGGTATATAATTTTGATATCTATTAAATTTATATTATCGTCAACCGGGAAAACTTTGTCTTTTTTATTTATTTATTTTAAATCTATTGTTGTCTTTAAAGATTAAAAAACTACTGAAATTTTCTGTCAAATAAGTTCAGGTAAATTAAAATTTTCAGTTAAAAACATTTTCAATTAAATTTTCAGTTATTTTTCGGTTAAACAATTTTGAGTTATCACAATTTTCAATTAACCATTTAACTGATTTGTCCGTCGACGTACGGGCAAGAAGAGTTTGCTTAATCCATCATTTAAAGCTATTTTTTTTTAAATACTTTTTCATTCTATTTAACGGCAGAAATGTTTAGAATAAATATTATGAATGTTTTAACTTAAAAAAGGTGGTGTTTATCCCATATTTTTAATTTATTGTACGTAAAAATAAAGAATCAGTTAAGTGGTCATTTTGAGAACAGGACAATTTCATTTTTTGAAAAAAAAAATGAATAAATAAATAAAATAATTAAAGTATATAATTTTGATGTTTAATAAATTTATATTACTGTCAACCGGAAAAACTTTGCCTCATTTTTTTTTCTTTAATCTCTTGTCTTTGAACATTAAAAACTACTGAATTTTCAGTTAAATTGAAATTTTCAGAGTTAAAAATTTTTTCAGTTACATTTTCAGTTATTTTTCATTTAAACAATTTTCAGTTAAAAATTCAAGCAAAATTTTCAGTTTCAGTTACTTTCTGTTAAATTTTCAGCTAAACAAATGAAATAATTAAGGTATATAATTTTGATATTTATTAAATTTATATTATCGTCAACCCAAAAGACTTTTTTTTTTTAATCTTTTGTTGTCTTTAAATATTAAAAAACTACTAAACTTTTCTGTTAAACAAGTTCAGTTAAATTGAAATTTTCATTAAAAAAAGTTATTTTTCGTAACAATTTTGAGTTGTCATAACTTTCAGTTAAATATTAAAACAAAATTTTCAGCTAAACAAATTTTCGTTTCAATTACTTTTAGTTGAACAAATTTTCAAATAATTTTAAGTTGTGCTATTTTCAGTAAAACAATTCAGCTAATTTTCAGTAAAATTATTTTTTCTTAGTATTCAAGATATCAATTGTAAATTTTTAAATTCACATTTGGTATTTTTAATGAATAGTTTTTAAAAAATATATACATTATTTAAAAAGTAGGACAAAGTCATCTGTGGCTTGGGATGACTTTATCTTATTATTGAAAAATCCTTAAATTAGCCTTAAAAATTTTGTAAGGCAATAAAAATCTTCTATTATAGAATAATAATAAAAAGAGCTATGTCCTTTCGAGGGAAAAAAAAAAAAACACAAATTTTGTAAGAAAAAGAAAAGAAAAACGAAATTTTATTCAAGAATACTATGCAAGATACATATAAAAACAATTAACAATTAAGACAGTAAGATTTCTTTTTAATAAAAAACAAAATTTTCAATATATTCATATTTTCAGGCTCTGAAAAGTAATTTATTTGAGGAAAGATTACATATACCCCCTTTCCTTTAGTCAAATCTTAAAAGAGAACAAAAAATATTCATCTTTTAAAACATTCACTAAGTTCGCGTTCCCACCAAGCTTTTATACCAAGGAAGTAAAATTCCTCATAATTAAGCCTATGCCAAAACAACGTGTTTTAAGTGAGATTTTTTGAAAAAATCATGAGCTGTAGTTATTTAAAATAAACATTGAATGCTTATAAAGCAGGGTTGGCAAGGTTTTGGGCACAACAATGAAAAGCACGGTAAAATACGTGGTTTAAACCGTACTGTCTAAAACACTTCCGTCTTAAACTGTACAAAACTATATTTTGTAGTAAAATTGTATTTATGAGAAGATTGCTAAAAGTTTAAAAAATTGGAAAAAAGATTACAATGTACAAAAATACCAATTTAGTTTTAACAACCTAATTACCCTATGTTATATTATCTAACACTTTAGTAATAACAACTTAATTGCCCTACGTAACAAAGTAACTTATTACATTAAAAATTTATTAAATTTAAACATATAATAAACATATAATTTATTATATTTAAACATATAATAAATATATAAATACTTTTATAAATACAACCAATGTAATTCAGACTATACCATTCAATAAACCAATGAAACCAGTATTTTTACATTCATATTATTGAAAACAATTGAAGTTTGAAGTGAAATAGAAGGCAGATTACCAAAATAATAAAAAATAAATGGATAAATGGACATTAGAAGTCTTTTTCATTAAACTACTCGTCAGGGGTGCATAATTTAATGAAAAAGCAAAAACAACCAACTGGTTTCTGTTATGGGACGTGCTAAAAGCTAAGTAATTCGTCCCACAATGCACCCGACTGGTTGGAAATTATTTACTATTACAAATTAATAAAAAGATATTCATTGAAGAAAATAAAAACAATATGACAAAATAACAATAATATAATATTTATTAAAAAAGTATATATATACTAAAATATATTAAATTTAAACATATAATAATTTAAACGTATAATAACTTGAATGTTATTCATTTAAATAATAGTAGTTGATAGAAGTACTAACGATTTTAAGAGGAATACATTGATTCTGTTACTGATAGTCCCAAGAGCAGTTAATAAAAATAATTAATAAATGAAGTTCAGGTTCAGCATATTGATTAAACCAGCTTACTGCTGGCAACTATGTATATGTGTATATTAAGAAATAGTATAAATAAAAACAATTTATTTTGTTTGATTATAATAAAATATATTGTGAGATATTTACATTTATTCATATGTTTAATAATTGTACAGTGGTTACATGTGGAATGTTGCTTTTTTTTTAAGGTCTTGGACACTTTAGTACAGTTTTGGACAATAAAACCCACATGTCCTGCCCAAAACTGGTTTTGGGCGTCCAAAACCCCAAGCCTGTTATAAAGAGCTGTATTAAAAATTTATATATAATATTATTGTTCTTGTTTTCGGAATCTATACAAGTAACATTTTCTATACGAGCGAAGAAAATATTTTTAAATGTTCACATACCGAATTTTATAGCTGTTTATACTTTAAAAGGAGAAAATTTTCAATCAAATCTATTCAATAAATATTTCTTCATCTTTATTTTCTAGAGAAACTCAATCAGCTATCCTCTTTCATCGTTTGACGTCATGCACGAATTCAGTTGTATGGATTTATTGAGAAAAATCTTATTTATTACGCAAAAAATTTTAAAAATCCAATAAGAAAAGACAAGAATATTACAATCCTCCTATTTCACGAGAAATAGAGTTACAAAACAAGAATATTTTCCTTTATTTAGAAGAAGAAAGCAATCCGAGCGTATCTTTAAAAGTAGTACATAAAAGTATGAACATTTATGTTTAAAAATATTAGATAAAAGTATGAAATTGTACGTTTAAAAATTTATGTAAATCAAAAATCATGCCTAAATTTTAAAAAGGTTTGTTGTAAATTGCACATTTTACTGTTTAAATCATTCTTCTGAAAAATGAATTACATATATTGAATAGGTATATTTTATATTATGCTTTTTCTTCCCTTTTCCTTTAGACTTATCTTAGAAATGAACAAAAAATACTTATTTTTTAATACATTCACTAAGTTTGTGCTCCTACCAAGCATTTATACCAAAAAAGTAAATTTCTCATAATCAGGCCTACACCAAAGCAATGTATTGTAACTAAGATGTTTTGAAAAAATCACGAACTGCAGTTATTTAAAATAAACATTAAATGTTTATAAAGAAATGTATTTTTTTTTTTTTAATTATTTTATATTTCTTGTTTTCTGAATCTAAGCAATATTTTCTGTAAGACCGATGAAAATATTTTAAATTGTTCACATACCGAATTTTACAGCTACTTACACTTTAAAACGAGAAAATGTTTGATGAAATAGATTCGATAAGTAGTTTTTCATTTTTATATAGAGAAATTCAATAAGCTATCCTCTTTCATCATTTGACGTCATGCGGGAATTCAATTGCATAGATTTATTGAAAAAAATCTTACCTATTGCACAAGAAATTTAAAAATCCAATAAGAAAATGACAAGAATGTTACAGTCCTCTTATTTCACGACAAATTAGAATTACGAAAAAAGAATATTTTCCTTTATTTAGAAGAAGAAAGCAAACTGAGCGTATTTTTAAAAATACTATATAAAAGTATGAAATTGTATGCTTAAAAATCATGCTGAAAATTTTAAAAAGAATTGTTTTAAATTGCACATTTTACAAGTTTAGGTCATTTCCCCCCCCTATAATAATAGCCTAAGTCATGTGATTGCCATCAACAGTTCCAGGTGGACAGCTTCACTTTTTATATGCCAGGCGACCATTTTGGAACTTTCATGTTAGCAAGGCTCAAATGATAAGTCGCCCAATATTGTTCTATCGCCATAATTTTATCTAAGGTATCCTGGGGTAATAACACCACGCTAAGGTTCTACCAATTTTCACGGCATAGTTTTAGATTGTATTTTTCAAACAAATATAGGATTTGATGCAACAACTCATTGACTATCTATATAAAAAAAATAATTTAACAGATATGTATTCATAAAATGTAATGGCGTGATTTCTTGACCAATGCTATTTGGCGTTATTACCCACCCATAAGGGTAATAACGCCATGCAAACAAAATTATGAAATAAGATGGAATAATGGCATGTAGATTGCCCAATTCTAAAAATACAAACTCTACAAACTTAGAAATTGACAAATTGTATTCTAAGCTATTGAAAATGTTCAAATTTTTGTGAAAGTGTAAGAAAAATAAAGGTGTAATGTGTATGTGTGAGGGGGGGGGGGGAGGAGGCAAAAGAATATCAGACCGTGAGCTTCTTTTTGCTTAAAAAGGACCGTTTAAATAGAATTATTAGAAATATTGCACGGTTTTAACTGTGTTTATTTGAATCGGTATTTAGGATGTAGTTCGGCCACTGTTGGGAATCAACCGGGGTATTAATGCCAAGGATTGGCGTTATTACCCCGGTATAGTTATTGCGCAGTACATTTAAAACTACAAATTATTTCGAGGAGATATCCAAAATCTTCTACAACATTTTGAAAGTACTTGGAATGCATTACAAATTTATGTAATAAACAAAATATTTCTGGATTAAAAAAAAATAGTCTTCACATTACAAAATGCATCTCGCAAATTTTAGATCAAGCGTTAATTTTAGTTGCTTATAAAAACATCAAGACCTACAAAGGGAACAAATAATTTGAAGCTGTTTTTTTAGATTTATATGACTCAAAACCGTTCTGCGCAGAGCACATGGGTGTCATTTACCAGATTATTTCATAATTATGCATAATATTAGCACTTGGCGTTATTACCCCGCCTGGCGTTATTACACCAGGATACCTTATATTATAATATTCCAAGTCATGTGATTGTCATAAACAACCTACGAGCTGATTTCATAGCTTTTCATATGCAAGGTTTCTATTTTGATTTAAAAATAAAAGTTTTTTTTTTTTTTTTTTTTTTTTTTTTTTTTTTTTTTTTAAATAAAACTACATAAAACTTGTTATAATCGCAAGGAATTCTTATGCTTTTATGTTTACCAGGTGCAAATCTCGCCAATATTTATTTATTTATTTTACTCGCCAGTTAGCATTTTTTATTGTTATTGTTTTATGTGTTAAATTAAAACAATGTTTTGAAGTTGAGCTTAAATATCATGATTTGTGGCACTATTTAATATTTTTGGTATTTCAATTTTAAATAAAATTATCTTAATTTTAAATCGTATGAGTGAAAGGATTATATTTTTAATGAAATACCAAAAAAAGAAAAAAATGTGATGGGAATAATGTTTGGCAATTTATCACCTGCGCACATTAACATAAAAATAAAGAGCTCTTAACTCCTGTATCAGAATCTTCTGATTTGTCGAGAGATAGAGCAAGTAAATTAGAATCATGAATAAAAGTAACATGAATATATTGCTTAACATACATTTGAGGGAGACCAAAATTGTCGCCAAGAGCAGCTAGTTTGAAATAAACATCGAATGCTTATAAAGAGTTATATTTTTTAAAAATATATTTTTTACTTTTAAACTTCTTGTTTACTGAATCTATACAAGCAATATTTTCTATAAGACCAAGGAAAATACTTTAAAATGTGCATATACCGAATTTTACAGCCGCTTATATTTTAAAAGGAGAAAATTTTCGATGAAACAGATTCGATAAGTAGTTTTTTATCTTTATTTACTAGATAAAATTCAATAAACTATCCTCTTTCACCATTTGACGTCATGGGCGAATTCAGTTGTATGGATTTATTAAGAAAAATCTTATTTATTACAAGAGAAATTTAAAAATCCAACACGAAAAGAATATTACAGTCCTCCTATTTCACGAGAAATAGAAATATATGAAACAAGAATATTTTTATTTATTTAGAAGAAGAAAATAATCCGAGCGTATTTTTAAAAATATTACATAAAAGTAGGAAATTGTATGTTTAAAAATTAAATAAAAAATCATGACGAAAAATTTAAAAAGGATTGTTTTAAATTGCACAATTTATAATTTATTGTTCTGAAAATTATTAATTATTGATGTCTAGTAGAGTGTTTATTTTGTTAGCACATAAAAGAAGAAGAAAAGAAAAAGAACAATTAAATATGGCAATTCTAAAACTCTTCTATCTTATGCATGTTAATACTTCCTGAAAAATGCAGCATAGCAGTGCCACCGGGTAGGGGGTTTAAATTAAAATCTAATCAGCCATAACTTATAACTGAATCTGACGTTTGATGAAAATCCGTGCTTTAGTTTTTGACATAGAGCTATGCTATTGCAAAATCTTTTAAAAATCTGCATAACACCGCTACATGTTGGGTGATGTACACCAAAAACTAATCAAGGTCAATTTTTTATCAGGTACTAACTGAATCTGAAGTTTGATGAAAACCCATGCATTATTTCTTGAGATACATTTATTGCAAAATCATGAAAAATGCAATATAGCAGCTCCATCTGTGAGACGATTTACACCAAAAACTAAACAACACTAATCTGTATCACGGACTAACTGAATCTGAAGTTCGGTGAAAATTCGTACATTAGTTCCTGAGATATAGCTATTGTGAAAATCGTGAAAAGGCAGCATTGCAGCGCCATCTGTTTAGCGGTTATAAAAGCCAAAAACTAATCAGATCCAGTTTATATCAAAGTGTAACTGAATCTAAAGTTTTGTGAAATTCCGTGCATTAGTTCTTCAGATAGAGTGCCCCTAAAATTTATGTCACATACAGACAGATTCACAGACGGACATTTTGTAAAAACATGTTTCTGGAATCTCTGACCTCTTAAAACTCGTAAATCCATCGAAAACCAGAATTCGAGAATTTTCACGATTCCAATTCTTTCTGCTTGTAGAAATGGAAGAAAGTAACAAGAATAAAATTCTGGACTTCAAATTCGAAATATTTTAGCTACAAAAGTTGTCTTTTCGTGGACATGGATGAAAAGTTCGTAAAAATGTTGTTGTTGTTGTATGTATGTCGGCCGATTATCTACACTATGGGATATAGGCCCTAAGGGGTGGGATGCCCTCCGTGGGGGTCTTTCTAAGGGAACCTAACCCGTATTTACGCGAGGTTCGAAGAAAACCACGGAAAACTCCGAACGGTTAGGCCGACGGTCGCGATTGGGTTCGAACCCAGCACCTACCGTCTACCAGTTTGAGGTCAGAACCTCTCGGCCACTGGTGGGGCAGTTCGTTAAAAATCGTCACTGATATGAGTTCTTGTAATGCAAGATCTGGAATCTGTGATAATCAGGGGCTTCGCTAAGAGGGGCGGACAGGGGGGAGCCTTCCCCCTTAAACATTTGCATATACTGTTACAGTTAATAAATTTACAAACTGAACTGGCAAATTATTTTTACTTTAATAAAAAAACTATAATACACTTTCTATTTCTGATAGATTTAACGAAAGTTACTAATATAATTAGAAATATTATTAAGCTTTTTATAAATAAAAACTATATTACATTTTCTAATAGTTATAACTTGGAAAAATTATAAAACTGGTTGGCAAATGCCAAGAAGTTATTTATTGACTTGGCAAGTACTGAATTTTGACTTGGCAATTTAAGACTCTCTCACACACCAATAAAAAGTTTTCGCGAGGGCCCTGGTGATAATTGGGAACTTTCTGTGACAAGAAAATGTAGCACTTTATACTTAAAAATAATATTTTCAAAATTCGATTACCACGTCAACTTTGAACGTGTTAAGGGTGTCTAAACGTGTTTGCGAGCTCACAATATGCGGGCGGATAGCAGCAGATGTGATTGAGGCAAAAAGCCAATTTTTCGGAACATTTCGGAAATTTTTTTAATTTGCTCTGTTTGTAAATTGCACATCAAAACACGATTTAGAACGATTAAAATAAATAATAATAAATTAAAAAATAAAATAAATAGATAATTGAAAAATTTAAAAAACTTGATTAATTTTGGGTAGTAGTGGGAAGTATCAACCGTCAGTCGTAATTAAACAATTTGGTAAAATCTCCAGATTATTCAAAAAATGGACATTTAGGCTTTGGAATGCAGGGCCTGTTTACGGAATACGTCCATGAAGCCTGTACTTTTACCCACCGAAATACAAAGGGTCCCCTAAATTTGCTTTTCAAAATCAATATTTAGGGGGGGGGGGGACTCAAGCTGGGGAAAAAATTATTTTTTTGTCTAACCAAACATTTTTGTTCTTACTATGTAGCAATTTGTAAATTACAAAACAACTTTTAAAGTTCAAATATTCTCAATTGTAGTACCATAAATTTCATTTACAAAATTAATTGGTATTTATAATTATGAGTATAACAAAATGTTTTTTTTTCATTTGATTTTAGTTTAATGTTAAAAGTGTTATTTACTCGAAATTTTGATGGCAAATTTTCAAATTATTTAAGTTTTGAAATATGGATTTAATAAATAAAAAAGCAAGTGTTAGAGTAATAGGGGGTGCCCTGTGTGAAGTCAGGCTTCCCGTAGGGGAAACCTTAAGCGGGCCCTGTTGGAAAGTATGGAATACGTTCATCTTTTTTTAAGCCTTCTTTTTTTTGGGGGGGGGGGGGGGGTCGCGCATTCCGGACATTTCCTAGGACTCTGCGGCCTTGTCTACCTGACCTTCAATACTTCCAGAATTGCACTCCTATGAAAAATCGTGTGTTACAAACACTTGCTCGGTTACAATTTAAAACGAAATCTTTCCTCACATTTCATAAGGAATGTTAAACACGAATGTGTTTCACCCAAAAAGCACAGATTACCTTAGTTTTCGATAAGTTAAATGTTTCCAAAACAAGAGCAATAGCATGATTAGTATTCCTAAGATAGCAACGCTCTTTCCTTCCTCCAGAATACCTCAAAGATTTCACTTTCAAACCGTTATTACAAAAATTCCCAAGAAAATTCTTCACTTATCTTGAGAAAAAAACGCAACGTTTCTTTAACACAGAAGTAGGGTTTTGTGAAAGTGGGTAAAAAAAAAATCTTTCAATCTTTTTTTATCTTACAAAATCCATTATTGTTATTTTTTTAGCTACTTCACGCTTTCCAGAAAGGAATTTTAGAGAAGGAAGGGGGAGGGGGGGGGGGGTATGGAAAGGGCGTCTTTCAAAAATGCTGCAATTCGAGAATTAGCTTGTGTTACTGTACAATAATCGCTCCCCCTTCCAAATGTTCCCTCACGTGATATCACCGGTTCTAAAAAGGAAGAAAAAAATTCGCGGAATATGGGTGTTTGCATTTCAAGTCTGATCTTCTTTATTTCGGATATAATTTTATTTTGCTTTGGAGGAAAATTATACGTCTTTGGCCTAATTTTTACGTGACCCAACCTCACCCCCCCCTTTTTTTTTAACTATCAAAGAAAAGAGGTACAATTCGGACCCTCTTATTTACATACGTTTGATTTCACATAATTGTATGCAATTAAGCGGCATAAGCAGTGGCGCCAACTTTTGAAAATTATTGGGTTGGTTCAAAAATAGTGGGTGGGCTAAAAAGTATTTTTGTAAAATGGCGCGACCAGTTTATTTTTCTTTGAAGGGTGGCGAGACGGTGAAAGATGAGAATTTTAAGTCAAGCTATCATGTTTTAATAAAGTTTCAATTTTATTAAATTATATTCTCATGCATTTTTTCTTATAAAGACGCTTATATGTATTACAATGTCATGATATCATAAACATGATTACAACTTGAATTAGAAGAAAGTTAAACATGGAAGCAAAAAATTTCAAACATTTGGGGTTTATGGGTATTAGTCGGAGAATTAAAGTACATGGTTATTGGCGAAATAAATTTTATTCTTAGCAGAAAAATGAACAATAAAATAATAATGAAAGAAATAACTAGAACAATGAAAATTCTGCAAGCTGTAATTCAAAATTATTGGGTGGACTCGGGACCCACGAGAAAACTCATTTATTTGAAACCGGCATGCCGGATAAAATCGATGTTCACCAACATGCCGGAAAAATTCGTATTTACTATCATGCCGGAAAATATGAGGATTCGCTACTGGAGAAGGGGCGGCTGATTTATTTTGATTTTTTCAAACAACATTTTTCATTTTAAGGAAAAAACATCAATACTTGTTTTGCTTTCTGTCTCTCTGTATATTTTGATTTATAATTAAGTGATTATTAGATTTCAGTTATCTTATTATAATGCAAAATTTTTCTGTATGACGACATTAATTAAATTATCACATAAAATGACTTTTTTGATGTAAGGTAATCAAATATTTCTCTCCTTATACATTAAAACAATTATTATATTTTTCTTATTTTATACATAGTAAGAATATGTCTGCTCATGTCATAGTTTGTGAGATAATCTATTAGAAATGTCGGATTGGTGCTGAAGAGAGAGCTTTATGTGAAATTGTATGAGACACATGAAACACGTTTGTATTCTATTAAATAAATAAACAAGTTGGAAATTGCACGTAAAGCGTAGCAAATGAGGTGCGTTCGTTGATAACGAAGTTTTAAAATATTCAGATCTCGCTGATATAGTAGAGCGTACTTTGGATACAGTATAGTGGTCGAAAATTTTGTGTTCCTGTAAATATGCAGGGAGTAATTTTTATTATGCTTCATTAACGTATATCTTATTCATAAAATGTGAAGTAGGTTAATATAATTAAAACACGCCCCAAACAATGTTTCCCCGTATAACATGATTTAGTGGAATACATTTGTGTGGCCCTGTAATTTAATGATAAATATTCTTTGCATCACAGATTGTACAAAATGTATTTTTAGTACATATTTCATAGATTCATGTCAATTCTGTTATATTCAAATGAGTGTAACTCCATTAAAATGCATTTAAAACTTTTCCCCCATTGACCGTAATGTAACGGAATACTTTTGATTGTCCCTCTAATTAATCAATGGATCCGATTTTCATAACATTTGAAATGACTCGACAAAATTATGTAATAAATATACGTTTTAAATTTCAAACGATTAAAATGCATTTGAAACTTTTTTTCCCCATTGACCGTAATGTAACGGAATCCTTTTGATTGTCCCTGTAATTGATCTATCCATCCGATTTCCATAAAATTTGAAATGACTCGACAAAATTATGTAACAATTATGTATTTTAAATTTCAAACGATTCGGTTGGGTAGTTTTTGCGTTGTTATATGCGGACGGACAGACAGACAGACGGACGGACTGAGCGACAACAATAGGTGCTACGTATTGACATAATTACGAACGCACCTAAAAAGGTAAACTAAATAATTATAAAAATGGGACGAAACTTTATATTGCATTCCTGCTCCCCAAAAGAAGTCACTGCTACTGAATGCAGCTAATGAACCATAATCCTTTCTTAATGAACTAAGGCTTAAAAAAAAAAAAAAAAAAAAAAAAAAAAAAAAAAAGTAGCGATTTATCACTCAACCCATAATCCGCATAAGTCAATGCGGTGTCTATGTAAAAAGTAAGTTCATTAAAGTTTTAATCATAAAAGTTTAAATTTTCATTTAAAGTTTGTTTTCGCTATTTATTCCGTTGGATAGGTTGACTTTTATTCTCTGAAGCAGATCTTATTTTGAAAAATTTCACATTCTCAAAAAAAAAAAAAAAAAAAAAAAAAAAAAAAAAAAAAAACTCTGTTGCATCGTGCGCTGGAATTTTCATTTTATTTTTTTATTTTTTTTTCCAAAATCTTATAAGATTATATATATATATATATAGATATATAGATAGATTTGAAAAAAGAGATTGGGTGTCATCCCTTAGAGGGTGACACCCGGGGCGGACCGCGCCCCGCTTGCTACGCCACTGTGAGGGAAAATATGATAAATATTTCTTAAAAGGGGAAGTGTGGTGTTCTGTTATTGTGACCTATTAACTTTGTCCAAAGCTGCATGTTAGATATTTTTTTTCGCCTCCGGAATGTATTTAAAACCCCGAACCCCTAAATACATGGCGTTAAAAATCAAACGCCCTATTGAACGCCAAAATGATTTTGAATAAGCCATAAATTAATACAATATTTATTGACATATTTCATCCACCTAAGCATATTTTTAAGCAAAAAATATTATTTTGAATTTACTTTATGCATAAATGTATACAATATTTTTCTCTTTTTCCTTACTTACTAAGTATGTCAGGGGATTTTCGTGCATTTTAATAGAAATGCTCATGAAATACGAATTAACTTAAACTTTCGCAGCTAAATACTTTTGACAGGGCCCCTTTCATACTTAGAAGTAGGGGAAACCCGGCGATTTGATTTTTTATTTACTAGATCCATTTTCCGCACACTTAAATAATTTGAAATTTTATAATCAGAGGTTCGAGTAAATAACGCTTTTAATACTAAACTAAAACAAAATAAAAATGCATTTTATTATACTCATAATCATCTGTACATACATTTCGCTAACGTATGTGGCACAAAAATCACGATTATTTGTTAATTATTTAATGGCAACATCCAAAAGAAACGCATCTTATTGGTTAGTCTGCAAATGTCCTTTGGAAAGATTTGGGCTATGATAAATTGAATTTATTTATGTTTTGTTCCTTCGCTACTATTATGGAGCTTCAAAAAATCACCACATTTATTTTTTTTTCTGTTCTTTTTACTTAAAAAAAATAAACAAAAGTCATGAATTGTAAACTTTTTAGTTTCAAATTAAAGTTATGTATTATAAATGAAATGAGTGAAAGGATTATATTATTATGTTTTAAATAATTAATTAAATACGAAAAAATGTCACGGGTACAATATTTGGCGATTTATTATCTGCGCCAGACTAGCATAAAAATACTGAGTTCTTGATTATCATCCAGATGTCATATATGCACCACATTGGCTCGTTATTTTTCTGACGCCAATTTGGCGAAAACTTCGTTTTCAAACACCAGTTACATACATATTTTTTAACTAATTTCTATTATTTTAAAAAAGAAATAATAATAAATAAATAAAAGTTTAGTTTAATACTTATAGGATAAAATAATTTACATCATTTTAAAAAAGAAAATAAAAGTAAACAAACAGTTTATTAATAAATAAATAACAAAAGCCGGGTTAGCATGTGAGGCACATATAAGTACCATTTTGTTGCAATCGCGCCAATGTGGTGCGTATATGACATCTGTGTCTATTTCTTTAGAAGAATCTTCTAATATGGCAAAACAATTGAGTAATTAAAATAAATTATGAATAAAAGCAATATGATTTAATGTTTAGTATACATTAGGAGACCAAACTGGTCGCCAAAAGCGGCTAGTAAATAATTAATATATTTTGTAAATAACAAATATGGAACTACAACTGAGAGTATTTAAACTTCAAAATATCTTTTATGGTTGACAAATAGCCATATAATAATAATAATAATAATAATAATAATAATAATAATAATAATAATAATAATAATAATAATAATAAACTATTATTATCCTGTTCGAGTCCTCCTGCCCTCCCTAAAAATTGGCTTCGAAAAGTAAACTTGGGGGCTCTTTTGTATTTCAGTAGGTAAGCATGGGCTTCATGGGCCTATTTAGTAACAGACCCTGACATTTCATATCCCTCATGTTAGATATTTATTAAAACATAATCTAAATATTATTTACTAAAACACAATGACATTATTAAAATACTGAAATATTACTTTTAAATTTATCAAAGCTATTTTTATATATGTAACCAAATAAAATTGTTTTCGCGAAACGTAAAAATATGTGTCAACCACTTCATAGGGTCAAACAAGAGTAAGAAATTTTTCCTAAAACAAAAGCAATGAAAACTGCAATTTTAAAGAAATAAATAATTCGTATCACGTGACAATATCAGAAATCAATCATTATTAGGTGGCGCAGACCAAACACGTGAGCGCTGCCGGTAAAAAATCGAAGACAATAAATAAAAAAAACTTTAAAAGAGGGATCCGCCAGACAAGGCGTGACTCACTCACCCTGAGAGGTTGTTGCTCCCACCCCTTCTTCAACAGACGACAGCATAATGCCACGGACATATCCTTAATTCACCTATCACAGGGACATGTCCTTTTCGGACACCGTTAATCCGTTAGTTAAAAACCACACCACCACCAAAATCACCACGCTAAAAACAATCCGCAATACACAATGCTGCGCATCCAGAGAACCAGCCAGACGCCAACTTTTCGTCTGTCCGGCCCCTTTTTCTCAAGCGATATGCCATGGTAGCGTAAAAATAGAATAACATGAACACGAGACAGCAGACGACTTTTCCCCGCATATTGCGCGTTTATCCCCTTACCCTCTCAGAATTATTCAGTTCTCCTCTCCTTTTTTATGGTTATTTATTTTTACATGCTTCACGTCTGATGCTGGCAGACGATGTTATTTGTTTATTTATTTTCTTTTATTCTTTCTTTCAGGTGATTTTTTTTTATGTAGAAGAATATTTGGAATTTTTCTTCAATTCAAAGAGGAAATTATAAGTGGAGAAATTTGATTCCCAATAATATTAGAGAAAATATTTAATGACGGCATTCTTAGAATGTTTATCTCATGCTAATTTTAATTATTTAAAGTGTTTCCATGGGACATTTTATCGCAACTTTCCTTTTTAAATATGTGTGTATATTTTTGTGTGCTTCACGTCTTATACTGACTGAAGATATTATTTTATCTTCATCAGATATTATTTTATACTTATTTTCTTTTATTCTTTCTTTCAGGTTATTCTAATTTTATTTACTTTTTTTTTAAATGTAGAGGAATACTTGAAAAAAAATTTGCTTCAATGAAAAAGTTATGAATGGAGAAATTGATTTCCAACTATGTTAAGAAAAAATATTTATCTACAACATTTTTCAAAATTTTATCTTATGTCTTTATATTAGTTTTAATGTGTTTCAACCTGTTTCTATGCGATATTTTATTGCAACTTTCCTTTTTTAAATAGGATATACAGAAAATATATAGAAAACACATATTTTTGCGTGCTTCAAATCTGATGCTGGCAGACGATGTTGTTTGTTTATTTATTTTCCTTTGTTCTTTCTTTCAGATGATGATAATTATTATTAGTATTATTATTATTTATGTAGAAGTATATTTGAAATTTTTTTCACTTCAATGAGAAAGTTATGAATGGAGAAATTTGATTTCCAACTATACGTTAAGTAAAAACATTTATGTACAGCATTTTTCAAAATTTATCTTATGTGTTTATTCTAATTTTAGCGTGTTTCAACTATTTTAATCGTGTATTGCATTCCATCAGACGTGCTTCCTTTAAAAAAAATAAATACATATTAGATCTTTGCGTGCTTCACGTTTGATGTTAGCAGAAAACATTATTTATTTTTGTTATTCCTTTTAGGTGATTTGTTTAATGTTTGAGAAATTTTGGAATTTTTTTCGAGAGAGAAAACTATAAGTGTAAAAACTTGATTTCCATACCCATTTGATTTGTTCCTTATTAGATTCAGAAAAAATATTTAATGACGGCATTTCTAATATGTTTATCTCATGAGCTTATAATTTTAATGTGTTTCAACTGTTTCCTTGGGACAATTTATTACAATATAAATATTTCCCTTTTCGCTTTTTAAAAAAACAAACATATATATGTATTTGCGTGCTTCAGTCTGATGCTGACAGACGATGTTATTTGTTTGTTTATTTTCTTTTATTCTTTCTTTTAATTGTTTTTTTTATGTAGTAGAATATTTGGAATTTTTTTTATTCCAATGAGAAAATTATGAATGGAGATTTTTTTTTCGGGGGGGGGGGGGGGGACAGCATATTAATGGACAGCATTTGTCAAAATTTTACCAAATGCGTTTATGCTAATTTTAACGTGTTTCGACATTTTTAATCGGGTATTGTATTCTATTCGCAGCACTTTCTTTTTGAAAATAGGCTTTTTGCGTGCGTCACGTCTGATGTTAGCAGACGACAATATTTATTTTCTATTTTCTTTCAGACAATTTTTTATTTGGAGAGGAGCATTTCGAATTCCTTTATGTGTTTCATATTTTTTTACTCTTTGAAAAATAAATAAAAGAAGTTAGTTTCTGATTGATTACCTGTGAATGATTTATGGTGATTGTGATTATCTGAACTATTAAAGTCAATTGAATAGGCAACCGCATTAAAGCATTATCAAAGATTTACCTCATTTGTACTAGCTAATTTCGATGTTCTTAAATGTTTGTAATTGGATATTCTGCTTGAATAAAAATATTTATTTAATGCAATTTTATTTTTTTTACCTATGTGATTGTTTTTATCCAGATATTTCTATGATAATTTATTTTGACGGATTTCTTGCCTGATTCTGACAGACTATGTGATTTATTTATTTTTCTCCTTTATGATTTTTGATTTAGAGAAATGTTTCGAATTTATTTATACAAATCAAACTTTTTCATTTCTACGAATAAATGATGAATTAATGAGAAACAGACAGTTTAAAAGAGTAGGCAAAATTTCTCACTTTCTTTTTTGTTCCATGATAGTTTTAATAACATGGTGTTCAAAAATTTAGTAGTGTTATTTTACTTTCTCTTTGCATTATTTAAAAACATGTTAAGTGATTTATTTATTTGCCGTGTTTTACACTTTATGCTGGCAAATATTTTACCTTTTCTTTTATTTTTTGTCACTTTATTTATTTATTCATTTATTATTTACCCATCATACGTAGTATAGGGTAAGTCTTGCAATCGTTTAATTTTTTTTTTTTTTTTTTTTTTTTTTTTTTTTTACGGATTTACACGTTTTAGACATTGGAGATTCCGAAAAACATATTTTCAGGAAAAAAAAAAAAAAAAAAAATGCCTTCCGTCTTTCTGTGTGTCTGCAATCTCTCTATCTCTCGAACAAATTGAGACAAACAGTAGAAATTCAGTATGCACTTATTATGTAATAACGGAATGAAGCCTTATAAATATCAGTAAACTCTTTTATCCAGAACTTTTTTTTCTTTTGACTTTTGAAATATTTGTTCTGATGAAAGGTGTATAAAATTTTTCGAATTTTT
Source organism: Maratus speculifer (assembly GCA_964019185.1). Lineage (NCBI taxonomy): Eukaryota > Metazoa > Arthropoda > Arachnida > Araneae > Salticidae > Maratus > Maratus speculifer. The sequence goes on from OZ025300.1 coordinate 277,396,371, forward strand.
ATTTTTTATTTTAAGAAAATAGTGTAAAAGACAACAAAAAAGCATAAATTTTGCATAAAGAATGACCTCGATCGGATAATTAGTTGCCGAGGCCGAGATATTTGTAATCCTATTTTCCGTAATCTTCGATTTTTTCATGATCCTGTATTTCATTCAAATTCCAATTCAAATGTATATTTTAGTAGGAAATGAGACACTTAAACCGACGCATTAAACTGTCAGTTAATATGATTATTATTTTTGGAGTTATAAGGATGTAACACAATCGGGTACTACTTGATTATCTCGTCGACCAAAAAAATGTCGCCAAGTTTGTATCGAACTTGGAGATATTTCGTCAAATCTGGAGACAAAAATTACTCGCCAAACTAAACACCAACTTGGCCCTATTTCGGTATTTCGCCAAATTCAAACAGATTTCCATTGTTACCCAATAGAGTCCCGTTTTGTTAAAAAAATATATAAATATACATTTAAATTTTGCTTTGGAATTGAGATGCATTTTATTAAATAGTTTACACACGTTTTATTTTCATATTTTATATTATACATATTCATGATGGGTAAGTATTCCGTGGCCCTCAATGACTATTTTTTCCTTTCAAAAAATTTCTTGTTGAGAGAATTTTTTCCATTTCATCAATATGGCTCTCATCTTTTTTTTTCAATCGAATAAGGAATAATGAATCGATAAAATTAGATACAAGTTAATTTTAACTCCGTGATAAAAAATCTTCTTTGGATAATCTGTAAAATGGAAATAAGTTCAAAACAAGTATAAAAGTTATAGAATTTATTTGCGCTATTTTTTTAGGTAGGATGTTCGTGCATATGACTAGAAATAGGATGCGAAAATATTTGAATATTTTTTTTATATTTTCTGATTTGTTCTATTCACTTCTTTTTTATATTACAGATTATTTAATCGCTACGTGCTTTATCTCTTATGCACGCAGAAGATGTTATTAACATTTTTTACATTCTTTTTTAATCAGATGATTTTTCATTTGGAAAACTATTTCGAATTCAGTAATGTGTGTCGAAGTTTTTTACTCGAATAACTAGATGATAAATGAATGGAGATGCAAATTTCTGATTATTTATGAAAGGAATTTTAGAGAAAATAAAAACGACAACAAATCAGTACCTTTGAAAATTTTGCCTTGTTTATTTGTATTAAATTTAACGCGATTTGATGCTTTTAATTCGACAGAATGTTCGGATAAAAAAAAAGTACTAGCATTATATTATTTCTCTGCTCTGAATGACGAAACGAAGAAAGAAAGAAAAAAAAAAACATTTATGAATATTTTTCACAGCTTCTGCTAGCAGACAATTATTCCCCTCCCCCCTCCCCCTCTCCTTCTTAAAACGATTTTTGATTTAGAAAACAATGATTTATTTATTTTGTTGTGTTTTACACTTCATGCTGGCAAATATTTTATCTTTTATTTTATTTTTTATCGCTTTATTTATTTATTTTTCCTTTCAAAGGATTTCTTGATGAGAGAAAATTTTCTAATTTATCAATATGACTCTCATCACTTTTTCAATCGAATAAGGAATAATGAATCCATAAAATTAGATACAGGTTAATTTTAATTTCGTGATAAAGAATCTTTTCTGGATAATCGATCGAATGGAATTAAGTTCAAAAGAAGCATAAAAATATAGAATTCAATTGCGCTATTATATATATATATATATATATATATATATATATATATATAGGATGATCGTGTATATGACTAGACATAGATGTGAATGAAAATATTTGAGTATTTTTTTTTTTTTTCAGATTTATTCTATTCACTTCTTTTTTAAATGATAGATTATTTAATCGCTACGTGCTTTATCTCTTATGCACGCAGAAGATGTTATTAACATTTTTTACATTCTTTTTTAATCAGATGATTTTTCATTTGAAAAACTATTCCGAATTCAGTAATATGTGTCAAAGTTTTCACGAATAACTAGATGATAAATGAAAGGAGACACAGTTTTCCTATTATTTATGAAATTTTTTTTAGAAAAAATCGAATAGACATCAAATCAGTATCTTTGAAAAGTTTGCCTTGTTTATTTGTATTAAATTTAACCTCTGATACATGCAGAAAATGTGATTAAAATTTTTTATTTTCTATTTTAATCAGACGATTTTTGATTTGGAAAAATATTTCGAATTCAATAATGTGTGTCAAAGTTTTTCACTCGAATAACTAGATGATAAATGAATGGAGACGCAGTTTTCTGATTATTTATGAAAAATATTTTGTTTAGAGAAAATCGAATAGACATGAAATCAGCAGTTTGAAAATTTTGCCTGGTTTATTTATATTAAATTCAACGCGCTTTGATTCATTTAATTCGACAGAATGTTCAGATAAAAATATTTTACCAGCATTATTTTATTTCTGTGTTTTGGAAAAAAAGAAAAAAAAACTTTTATGAATATCCTTTTACATTTTCTAGCAGACAATTACTCCCCTTCTCTTCCTACCCCTTAACTTCTTTAGCGGTAAAATATTGAAAAATTGTCTTTTCTTATTTTAAAACAAAAACTTTCGATTTTTCTGGTGAGAATTCAGTATTACAAACGCACTATTGCTTACCCCTCAAGGGATTGATACGAATTTTGATTTCGAAGACTTTTTAGCTCACAGGCTATCATAGCCTGTGAGCTTATGTGCCCGTCCGTTCTATATGTTCGTTCGTGCGTAACGCGATAACTCGTAATAAAAATATCCGATCCACTTAAAATTTTGTATGTAGGTATATCCTGACAAGGCGCTTCCCTGATTAGTTTTTGGAGTTCATTCGATATGTATAAGAGGGGGAACGGGGGGCTCATGCCCCTCCCCTTAGTTGATATAAATGGGATTTTCATGCAGAATTAAGTTTTCGTTCAAAATTTAGATTAGGATAATTCTGATGAGGCGATTCCGTGACTGTTATTAGGTGTTCATTGAATAAGTATAAATAGGGGGAACAGGGGTTCTAATGCCCCCCCCCTTAATTTATATAAATGGATTTTTCAAGCAGAATTTTCAGATTTCGTTCCAATCTCTGAATAGTTTGGGAAGTTTTATGGTTAAGTATAAAAGAGGGGGATAACTCCTTTTAAATTATATAAATGCTAAATGGATTTTTATTAAGAATTATCTCATTTGCTCTGAATTTTGGATATAGATTTTTTATATGATAAAGCATGTCTTTGATAGTATAGGAGATTCAATGATTAAGTATAAAAAAAGAGGAAAGGGGAGAGCTGTTTCCCCTTCTTAATTTTTTTTTCGAACGGATTTAACCCTTGAAAATATAAGGCTTTAATGTACAATTAGTATTTGTAGCCTGTGAGCTCAATGCCATCAGTTTAACTGGGCAGTATTCTTTTTTGGATATGCAGTAGGCGAACAAGATAAGAAATGGGCACCTCATCCTTGTTTGAATTGCTTAATTCGACTAAATTTTTTTTCTATCAAAAGAAAAAAAATATAAAAAATTGTAAAAGTTTTTTTTTTTTTTTTTTTTTTTTTTTTTTTTTTTTTTCTTTTTGTTCATATTGAAGATAAAAAGTTTTGCCTCATTTATTTGTGCTAGATTTAACGAAATCAATGATTTTAACATCAGGCATTATACTAGAATTATTTCAATGTTTTTTATTTTGTTCCTTTGTTTTTCTAAAATATATAAATGTGACTCTTTATCAAAGCACTAGAATTAGTCTTCATTTAATGATTTTTAGGTATTGTTATTAATTTAAGAGGAAAATACGTAAGGTTTGTCAATAAGCCGTTGGATTCTTCAAAAGTCGGACAATATTTTTAAATATTAACGAAAAAATAATTAAATTTAAATTTTGGAGTATTTTAAGTGTTATTTAAAAAAGGGTATAATAAATGTTACATTTCAAGCAACTTTTTTAAATTAAATATAGCAATGCTGCCATAACTATTTTTACTTTATACTTATATGATATAATCACTTAAATATCACAACTGTAGAAATCTATTGATAGAGAAACTCAAACTAGTAAAGATGTGGAATAGTTGCCGCATTCGCCCGGAATCCGCCATCTTGTTTCTTTGTTGGTCGCTTATAGCCACTTTATGCTTAATTTTTGAGGAATTCAGAAATTAAACGTAAACAACAGCAAATTTTTAAACATAAAAGCAGCACTGTAAACATTATTTGTAAAAAATAATAAAAAAAAAGGGCAAGAGGGGTGAAGGGGGGGGGGAATTCATACATATTAAAACAGTTAAATAAATCAAATATTCATTTTAAAATACATATATTCTGAAATTACAACCCAAAAAATTTCAGAGATTAAACATTAAAAATAAATAACAAAAATAAATAAATCCAAATACAGAAATTTAAAATCGGCGGCAAAATGGCCGCCATCTCCGGGCGAATACTGCAGGATAGCCAAGATATCTGCGTGCAGTGGCGCAGTTAAAAGGGGGGGGGGGCAAGGGGGGGGGTCCGCCCCGGGCGCCGAGGCTTAGGGGCGCCAAATTGAGAGAAATTGTTATATATCTATATTGGGGTGGGGGCGCAAAATTTCTTGCTGGCCCCGGGCGCCAAAAAACATAGCTAAGCTACTGTCTGCGTGCTCAACTATAATACCTTGTGTGATGATATTGTTCTTCTGTTAGTCTATTAGTGATCATTCCATGAGAAATATCGCTTTTTCATCTTTTTGAAAAGTCAATATTATTTCTTTAGTCTGTACAATTATAAAACAAGACACGAAGTCAATTAATGATAGCTGAAACATTATTTTTTTGTTCTTTCAATTAAGATTTTCCAACATTGTTAAAAAGTGTTTATGAATTCAGTTTGTCTGTTTGTCTGTGCTCTAACTCGTGTAAACATGGTCCAATTTCCATGAAATTGATATGCACTGTTAAAAATTTCTGAAAAAACAAAGAAAAAAAAAGCGAGACTCTCTGTAAAACCTACAATAGTCTTTAGTTAAATACATTCGATCGAGATTCTCGGTCATCATTTTACTGACATTTCCCTTATATTATATCTAATCCCCTGAAGGAATTTCGTATTTATTTAAAGATATTTTTATCTTTGTTAAAACTTATAATTCAAAATACACATTGGTAAAATTATTTTGTAATTTTATTAAAAGTATTATTATTTTTTTTTAAGTCAGAATAATTTAGAAAGGGAAAATTCATCTCTTCGGTGTTAGTGGGGATTTTTACCATTTTTTCCCCGCTGAATCATAAAAAACATATTTCAAAAAAAAAAAAAAAAAAGTTCTTATAGTTTAGTTAGAAAGGTATTGTTTTACTATCAAGATGTCTCGCGTTCAAATCCCAGCATGGCTGGAAACAAATTGTGTAAAAAATAAATGATACAGTAATTTAAAATTTCTTGAAAGCTTCAAATTCTTTATTCTTTCAATCTCACAGAAGATAGAGTGATTTTGATAACTAAATTAAATTATTATCAATAAAAATAATTTTACAGAGTCTTGTGTATTTTTAACGATGTTAACTTACAGAGTCTATAGTAAATTTACCGAATAATTTCTCTATTATTTAACAGAATCCCTGTGTCTCTAATCTTTGTAATTTTACATAAGATTTAAGGTAATGGATCACCTATAGATTTTCTGTAATTTCAATAAAAAAAAAATAACAGTATGTGTTATTTGAGTTTATTATGATATGTTTGATATTGAAAATGATGTGTGTAGTAGTTACATTTCGTTTACAAAGATACTCAAAAATGTTTCGTTACATTCAGTTCTCTATAGTGGAAAATTATTTGCTGTGTATTTTAATGAAATCACACTAGTTTAAACATAGTGAACTTTGATGCGTTTAACTCGACAGTAAGTTCGGATAAAAATATTTTACCAGTATTATTTTATTTCTCCATTTCTACGTGGCTCAATATTTAAAAATCGAATGAGGAAATGCAGAATGAATGGAGAAGTTGATTTTCAATTTTTCTTTTAAAATATAAACCATGAAATATGCAGGCCTTTCAGTGATCTAATTTAAAATACATACATTTAAAATACATACCTTTAATTATTTTCATTTAAAATGATTGAAAAAAATATTACAATAAACCAAAGTATTTTATTTCATCATCAAAAAATTGAATACTGCACAAAATTTAGGTTGATATTCAATGTAAATTTAAAAAAGATGTAAAATTAAAAACATACAAATAAAATAAAATGAACATTTCGGCTTGATCTTCAAAACCATTTTCAGGAATAAAAATTTCCTAAAAAACACAAATCGACAGGATATAATTGGGAAAATTAATGAAAAACGTTAAGAGTTTTTTTTTTCTCATCATCTTTAAATTTATAAATAAAGTATATATTGGATATCAACTTCTATTTTGTTTAGTATTCTATTTTACAACATAAAGTCCTTAATTATTATCAAAGACTTGCTTCTAATTTACACGCGCAAAATATAAACGCTGCTATTTCTTTCGCAAAATATAAAAGCCGATTTGAAAAATGCTACTGGAGATAATTGCTCCCAGCTGACATAAATGCACCTACGTTTCTAGCTGATTAAATCTTTCTTTTAAATGTATAACACTTTACCATACCACTCTAATGAGCCATCATTTAACGATTTTTAGGAATAATTGTTATCGATTTAACCCTTTCCGGCACACTGTGCCCTGTCTGGGATACCTAATTTTAATTCCAAACTTGCAAACGGCACCAATAATATTTTAGTAACATGTTTCTTTTACAACGAAAGCTTAAATTAAGACATTATTAATGTCTAAAAAATTCTTTTGTGAATTCCTATGTCGGACAATAATTTCTCATTTTACGAACAGAATTTGTGTGTGCCGGGAAGGGTTAAGTGAAGAATGTACATGAAGTAATGCCTAGGCAGATTTATTTTTCTACAACGCTGACTTACCAAATAATTTCTTAGATAACTACACTGTATGATCGACTATAACTAGTAAAGATGTCTGCGTGTTCAACTAAAGTCTTGTGATGAAATTGTTCAGCCGTTATCAAATAATGTTCAAAGTTAATCCATTAATGTTCCTTCCATTAGAGACAACATAATTTTTTCTTTGTTTTTGAAATGTCAATATTATTTCTATAGGTTGCACAGCGCAGACCAAGCTACGAAATTAAATAGCACGAGGTGAACGATAATTGAAGTACTTGTTTATTATTATTATTATTATTTACTGGGAGGCTTCATCTTAGAGGTCTGCATGATCCTGGAAAGTGAATGGAAAACGTACAACAGTCCGATGGATTACAGACTTTTTCTTTAATTGTTCGGGCCAAGCCGATGAAAAAAATTCAGCCCGATATAAAATTTAAAAGCATCAAAATAAGCCAATAAATTGTTAACAATTTTCAAAGGGCGTCCCTGAGACGGGGATATAAATATGCTGCAAAAACTGGTGCTAGATTGACAACATCAGTACAGAAATATATCATATCCAACGTAGAGCAACAGTTGCGTCGTATCTGAACCAGGGCATAATTATTTCAGAGGACTCGGTCACATTTTCTTTCTACAAACTGGGGCCACACGGCCACACGTTACTGATGTTATTCTGCAATTGAAAAAAATCTTAATTTTATGTTTAAAAAAAAAAATCTGTATTTTCTGGGGAAATTGATTCGGATCTGTTTTCATTAATTTTTGTACGGGCGGGGTCACTATGTTTCCACTAATTTTAAAACGATTCGGGCGCTGTTCAGGCTGAGGTTTTAATTTTTGAAACGGACCGAGTCGAGTCGTGCTCAAATAGTTTTCGTTCGGGTCGGACCAGAAACGGGCATGGGAATTCCGGCTCGTGCAGACCTCTACTTTATCTGCTAAGCTAGTCGGTCTCTGAGCTAACAATTCAAGTTTTATCAAAATCCGCCCGCAGAAATTGTTAAAAAAGAATAACTTTTCATAAGCGGGTTCACCTGCTAATAGAATTTTTCTTCATAATTCTGTAACTAAGCAACGTCAAATAATATGCTATATACTGAAACCTTTCTTGGAAAATTATCTTACTAATGCTGCAAGTTTTTTAAAAAAAGTCCATTCAGCAGAACTTATGTTTAGAGCAGCCGTAAAAAAATTCACGTTTGCATTTTATATGTATAGTAGATTTATGCATTTACTTATTTTTTAAAAATGTAAGAATTTCTATCTCTAAGTTGAAATTATAAAGATTTCAGTGTAAAAAATTTATCGTATATTTAAAAAACATTAATTTTTTGATAATTTTTCATTTCTCAGATCATCTATTTCTTTTACTTTAGGATTTTATCCAAACCTCTTGCTCCTAAATGTAATTGTCATGGAAAAATCCATGTAAAAAATGGATTGTCATGCAATCGATATGCGTTATTAATGCTTATCATCATGGCATGATTTCTATTGAAAAATAAGTGCATAGCATTTATAGTTTGTTTACAAGGGTACAGTAAAGAATTCATCTGTATTATAGTTTATGATAAAAATATTTTGCACTGTATTTTAATAATGTTAAACTGTTTCAAATATACTGAAATCTGTATATATCAGCGGTTCAGTACCTATGAGTCGCGGTTCACTGGTGGGTTTTGGCAGGTGTTTTGGTGGGTCGTGGAATAATCGAGATTTTTCACAAAAATATATTTTAATTTCATCTGCTTAACAAATATAACAATTACAACAGCAAATAATATATTAAGGTAGAATCTTTAATTTCCTTCTGGATGAATATAGATGTAGAATATCCAGGAATATCTAAATCAGCGTTGAATTCCTTAATTGGGTTCAACATGACACACTTGTGTGAAGACACTTTTCCTACTTTGCAGTTTTTGAAAAACAAATACAGAAACAAACTGCCAGTAGAAAGTAACTTAAGGCTAAATTTAACCAACTCTAATCCTGGTATAAGATGTCCTCATCTGTAAACAATAGTGCCAGAAATCTCACTGTTTTAGAATTATGATTTGATAATATTTTTTCAAATCGCCTCGGCATTTCCTAAGATTATCCGCCACAAACACTCAAATGTTACTTTTTTATAATATTAGTATAAATATATTTTCCGTTTGTCGCGCTCACATTTACATAAAATCAGCTCTGTCGTGCAAATTTATCAGATTGGAAAGCACGAAATAATTAGTAAACATACCACGATCTTTTTCTTTTATCTTTTGATGTTAAGTGATAAAGCCTTTCGGTGTATACATTATACTCAAGTAAAGCGTAAAAAAAATTATCTGCATGAATGAATAAATGTCATATAGAAGAATACAATTGAAATATCAAAAGGATATGCAGACAGTTTTTTTTCTTTAAGATATTCTTTATGATTTAAATAAATTTTATTAAAATGTTCGATGCACGTTTCGCTTACTTCTGTTACCCTGTACATTTTGGACAATGACTGTTTAGTTGGATAATTTTCAGACAATGATTTTCCTACTTTTCAGAATATTCAAACTCGAACCAGAAGTGAAAGGAAATGTATTCATATTTTGGTACAATTTTGGAAAATATTCTGCAATTATTAACAAGTAAATGCAGGATTCCCCCAAAAAATCTGTAGAATTTCAAAATTTTACTTAAAAAATGGCTTACAACAAAACTAGTTACAACAATAGATAGAATGTCAATTTTTTTTCCTGCTGCCTTTTAGTGAACTTCAACATGAGATCCTTTTGTAGTACGAAGAATATCAAGACGATATTCAGTTGAAATTCATGAACGTTTTAGCGTGCTTACACAAATCCTTCGATTTTGATAGACATCAGTCGTTCGATAATTTCTTTGAGTTAAAATATCGGATTTTGTTTCGATAAACCACTCGACACATCGAGCTTTCTTCAGAGGATATATAAGCTTCAATTATTCAGGTTTTTGAATAACTGAAGTCTTTAATAATCGTTTATGTATTGTGCAGCGCCATCTATAACCAAACACCCAAAAACATACTGTAGAGAAAAAGAAAAACTGAGTTATTATATCTATTGTTATAACTAGTTTTGCCATAGGCCAATTTATTATTTTTAAATAAAATTTTGAAGTTGTACAGATCTTTTTGGGACATCTTGTTTGAATCAAGTGTGCAACTTTGTGTGAATCATCACAGACAAAAGAACATAGACGTGTTTCCAGATGGAAATTTCAACTTCCCTTCATCAGAAAAGTAAACACATGTTCCAAAGAGAACAAGATCACAAATAAATTGAAAGGAAAAGGAGGGAAACTTACAAAAAATGCGAGAGATGGCGTTAGCTGAAAGATAATTGCCAATCACAGAGAAGCATATGATTTTACAGAAAGTTTGACAAAAGAAATAATAAAAAAAAATCACGCAAAAAAGGAAAGGAATTAAAAAAAAAATTATATTAAAAATGAATAAAAAAAAATAAATAAATAAATTAAAATAAAACAAAATGAGAAAAAACAAGAAAACAATGATTTTTTTCTTCTGTGTTATAATGAACAGAGACATGAAAGGAGGTGAAAGAATTCAACAAATGTATCTTAAATAGCAATCTCATATATATATATATATATTTGTAATAAAATAAAAAAAATTTTGCGCCATTTTTTTGTTCTCTCTTAGCTTCAATTCTAAATTTGTGGAACATATTTCAATCTTAGTTTCGTAACTTGTAAAAGCTAAAATTCTTTTTCTTACTTTAGTTATTAATAAATTATTACTTGCTTCTCAAAAAGGCGGGAAGTATTTCGTAAGCTTTTTACTTTCTGGCATATTCCTGCGATTTTAATTTTATTTTTTATTTTTAACATCGCGTGACAGGTGTTACTACGCGTTGCTAAAGGGCTTTGTCTTCCGAGGAAAAAATATAGTTCTTGCCAATAGACCGCCTATTACGGCCAATTAGAATTGATCATTTTATCCGTTAGAGGCTCGAGTCCATCCTGATTGGATTTTTAAAGTGATTGACGCGAAGTAGGAGGGCGCTAGTTTTGTCGTGAAAATGATTTTTTCATTTGGCTTTTCAGGAGAACAGAATGCACCTTTTCTTTAAACTATCAAGACGCGCGTTTCGTGGCTCCGCTGAATTAGAATGCATTTTTTCTTAAAAAACTACTCGGAAGCCATGTCATGTTTCCCGAGAATGCGATTGACTTTCAAAAATTATTAGGATGCTGTTTCTTTTTTCTCCCCAAAATTCTAATATCGTGGAATGCAGCTTAATCACGAAGTTGGTGAAGTGGAAGTTATTCGATGAGAGTGCCAAGGTGATTGCGTGAAAGAACTTAACTTATTTATGAGTTCTAATAAAATTAATTTAAAGACTGCTTGATTGAACTTTCTTATGGGGAAATAGCCCAATAAACTCATCCACTGCTGGTCAAATTGCCGGAGCGACTGCTCAGCTCGTCCCACTGTTGATTCTTGGTAGTAGTAATCTGTTCTGCCTCATAGATGGTGTGCCACTGGAACTTGTACATTGTTATGGAACATCGCCTTCGTCGATTTATTATTACATTGGAAGCCGGTAGGATTTTTCAAATGAACCTGCATACGTCTCTAGAGAAACCTTTTCGTCACAACGCTAATTGTGTACGCGTCATTTTCGCAGAGTTGGAGACTGGTTACTGAAACGTCTGACTTCTTTATCTTCAACCTAGACAATCACTAGTTATCAAAGTGATGCCACTGGTGTTGCAAGGAATGCTGTCGAAAGAAAAAAAAATGAAAAAAGATCCCAGATAAATAGGAGTCTTTAAACGATCTTCATCAGAGCTTAATGATAAGGAAGAATCCTGTGAAAAAAAAAAAAAAAATCATAGGAAATATGTTGTGAAATTTTATTTGTGATCATTGTTGGCACCTACAGGAAGGAAATTCTTTGTTTGTGAATATGTCTCACAGTATTTTTTTTTTCTTCATAAGTAACAGCTACGAAATCATCTACTGATTATTACTTAATCCAAAGAACAACTGCACGACAAAATTCAACATCATTTTCTTTTATTTATTTATTTATGTATTTTCTAGATAACAGTACTGAAATAATTTGATAAACTTTCATTTCATAATAAATGAACACCTGCAGCATGATTGCGAAACTACGATTGATTCCATCGGTAATATAAGTCAATTGAAATTTGCACCTGTGAGTCGTATCTACGAAGTGCTTTATTTTTTGTTTATTTTAATAAATTTAGGTATTTGAACAAGGCCACAGCGAGGTGTCTGTAAGTTATTATTTTATTTGTTTATTGGCTAAGAAATTTTAATAATCATTTCTTTGTTTAAATTCTTGATTTTTTCTTTCTCTTTTATTACAGATATTAAAAAATAAATGTGTTCTTAATTTATAATTGAAATTTTATGCTCATAGAAATTTTATTTAGTTTTAAAGGTGTTTTTTAAATCGAAAGATGGATTAATTAGTTCTTAAAAAAATTCTCTGTTGCTAAAATTATTTTCAATACGTAAAGAAAAGTATTTTTTTTCTTAAAATTATTTGTTATTTCCCATGTATTGAAAACCGATATTTATTATTTTATTATTTTATTACTTATTTATTTATTATTTATTTATTTCACATGAATTCACACAGAATTGATTTATTTATTATTTATTATTTTTATTGTTATTTATTGAAGTATTTGAAGTATAGTAAATGAATTTTAATAATTGAAGTATAGCATTTAAATTTTTTCCATATGAATTATCCTTCTTTCATGTATTAAGGTCAGGATTAGTAAAAGAAGAAAAAATGTCAGAAAATAAACTTGATATTGTCCCTTTTGAATTTGAGTCGGGCATGGATATTTTTAAATGGTTTAAACATTTTGATCGAGAATGTTCTGTAGAAAAAAAAAGATAATGAGTGGAAACACCAAAATATTTCAAAATATTTAAAGGGGGAAGAGCTAAAAACTTATATAAATGATTGTTTGGATTGTGCTACTTATGAGGAAATTGTCGAGATTTTCACTGAAAAATACATTCAGGTTAGAGTTCCAAAATTTTCTGAGTTTACTTCCTTAAAGTTAAATGATCTAAGTGATTTGGATTCTTATTTTAGAAAGAAAGTTGAGATTGGAAGGCAACTTCAGCTTGGGGAAAATTTAATTATACAGGGATTAACTGATGGACTTCAGCCGGAGTATCAAAATTGTTTGATGGTTAACCCTCCTTCCAATACTCGTGAATGGTTTCGCATTGCTAAACAATTAGCAGCGATTCCAAATCATACCTCTAATAACGGCAATAGAAATTTTCAACAAACTAGACCTATGCACAATCCCAATCCTCAGCCCAGACATTGGACTCGACCTACTCTAAACAATCCATTCCAAAATTTTAATCCTAGGTTTTTCACTCCTAGAATGCCTACGACTCATTATCAGAATAACTACCCAAGTCGTCCGTGCAGAATATGTTTAAACAGAGGCATAGAAAATGCATATCATTGGGAGAGGAGTTGTATATTTAACACAAATTCCTTTCAAACTCAAACTCCTGCTCATATTCAACCACCCCCTACTAATAATATTTGACAATTAATCATCTCTGGATATGTGGGCAATAACAAAGTGTATTGTGTGGTTGATAGTGGATCAACTGTCTCAATTTTACCCCTCAAATTTGTTCGATATTTAAATGGTAATTTACATAATGTTACCCCTATTACTATTAGACAGGCACAAGGAACTCTTACAATTAATAAATCTTGTCGATTATGTATTAAATTTGGTAATATAAAGAGATATGTTAATTTTTTAGTAAGTAAACTTGATTTGGACTATGCTATTTTAGGTTTACATGATTGTGCCAAATTTAAATTGAAAATTGATTGCGCAAAAAGCCAGGTGTTACAAGACAATATTTCGTTAAACCCATATGTCAACATATCCAGTGATAACTTAGAATTGCTTCATTTTGATATTATAAAAAATGATACTACTGTGCAACCTGATTATGGAAATACCATAACTTCTCAATCCTTGTCGCGAACTAATAATGATGATTATAATCTATTGGGGGATCTGAATGCTATTCAAAATAAAAATGTAAGGGAACTTTTAAGGGATTATTTAGATATTTTTGCAAAAAATAAATATGATGTAGGGAGAATTAATATTGAACCTCAGCGTATTTATCTTAAATCTGACCTACCAATATCTTTGAGGCCTTATCGTACATCCACTGCTGATGAAAAAGAAATATCTCAGCAAATCCAATCCTTATTAACTGCTGGGTTAATTAAAGAAAGTTATAGCCCATACTCTTCTCCAGTTACATTAGTAAATAAACGAGATGAAGGTAAAAAAACCCGAATGTGTGTTGATTACCGAAAATTAAATTCTATCATGAAAAATGACGCTGAACCTTTGCCCCGAATAGATGAAATTTTAGACAAATTAAGTGGTGCCCAATATTTCTCTACACTAGATTTAGCCTCAGGCTATTGGCACATACCTATTCACCCAGCCGATTCCGAAAAGTTAGCCTTTACTACTAATTGTGGGCTCTGGGAATGGAATGTTCTCCCCTTTGGTGTAAAGGTAGGCCCCCCAATTTTCAACAGGACAATTAGAAGAATTCTTACAAAATATAAAATAGACTTTGCTTGTTATTATTTTGATGATATAATTATTTTTTCTAAATCAATAGATGAACATATACAGCATCTCATCCAAATTTTTGATTTATGCCGAATAGAAAATATTAAATTAAAATTATCTAAATGTACTTTTGCTCAAAAACAAATCAATTTTCTAGGGTATGAAATCCAAAATGGAACTTTAACTCCAGCTAATACTAATACAGAAACAATTAAAAAATTAAAACCTCCTACTAATACTAAAGAATTACAAAGATTTCTTGGTTCTATAAATGTGTATCATAAATTTATTGACAAATATGCTGAAATTAGACACCCCCTAAATAAATTACTTAAGAAAGATACTATTTGGGAATGGAATACTGAATGTCAAAACTCTTTCCAAAAATTAAAAGATGCCCTCATTGCTAAACCAATTTTAAAGATTTATGACCCAAAATTACCCCTACACATGTTTGTTGACGCTTCTCAGGTAGCGGTAGGTGCAGTTCTTAAACAACCCGACCATAATAACTTTTTACATCCAATTGCTTATTTTTCTAGAGGATTGAGAAGTTATGAGAAAAATTATTTCATTACCGAACTAGAGTGTCTTGCTATCATTGATACTTTAGATAAATTTTATCATTACTTTCACGGTGTACAATTTACCATCCATACGGATCATGCATCTCTTGTTTGGTTAAAAAATGTCAAACATTTAAGAGGTCGATTATTTAGGTGGTCATTGAAGTTAAGTATGTTCGATTACAAAATAGAGTACTTAAAGGGATCTACAAATGTCGAAGCCGACATGTTGTCCCGAAACCCTATTTCTCATTTTTGCAAACCCCTTACTTTTCTTCTTGACGTTAAAGAGATTATTGAGATGCAAGAAAAAGAAAATGTGTGTGGATCAAATTATATTAATGACAATGGACTGATTATAGTTAAAAGAAAAGGTTTTCGTAAAGTGGTAGTTCCCATGTCCCTAAGAAAAAAATTGCTTAATGTTGCTCATGAACAGTTTGGTCACCCTGGTGTTCAAAAAATGCAAAATTTAATTTCTCCTAACTATTATTGGCCAGATATGACCCAAGACATTACTAACTTTGTTAAATACTGTGATATTTGCCAGAAAAATAAAAAACCTAGACAGAAAAAATTTGGCTTATTACAAGCTATGCCCACTACAGATCAACCTTTTGACTGTCTGTCTGTCGATACTGTAGAAGGGTTCAATTATTATAATTCTACAAAAAAATATCTCCATATTATAATAGACCATGCCACAAGATATGTTTGGGCATTTCCTTCCAAAAGTGTCACTACAGAAACTTATACAAATTGTCTGAAACAAATCTTCAATATCAAAATCCCTCAACAATTATTCTGTTTTAGTAAGATTTCAAGTGTACAGTCCCCTCAAAAAATACTTAGTGACAGGAATGCTGCTTTTACTTCTTCAAGATTCAAAAAATTCCTGCGAAATCATAATATTAAACAACGTTTGACTACTGCCCATCATCCACAAACGAATGGGAAATGTGAAAGAGTAAATCAGACAATAGTAACTAGATTAAAATGTAAAGTAAACTCCACTACCTCTAAAATTCCCTGGACTAAGCTTTTAACTGAGGTAATTAATGAATATAATAATACACCCCATTCTATTACTAAATTTCCACCTGCTTACTTGCTTTTTGTCCAATTACCCTATGACTCCCCCTTACAACAAAATTATTATCCCCCTGTTCATGAAGCACTTAAAATTGCTAAAGCAAGAACTGATGAATTTCATTTAAAAAATAAAAGATATTATGATAAAGATTATATCGAACCAAAATTTAAAATAGGAGATCTAGTTATCTATGAAGAATTTCAGTACCCTAATACTAGAAAGTTATCACAAGTATTTAGTGGCCCTTATAAAATTCTTAACAAATTATCCGAAGTAAATTTTGAAATTGATAGGCAAAACCAGTTCAAAAGTTCAGAAATAGTACATGTATCTAAATTAAGGCCTTATTATTCCCCTGATAAATTTAAATTAAGTCATGAGCAACAACCCCCTAATAAACAACAACAAACTCAAGTAAAAACTGTAGCTTAGACTATATCTCTAGTTTATCATTTTATAATTTTTTTCTCTTAAACAGTAAATTTCTTTTCATATTTTAATTCAGATAATATCCTGTAATTCTTACAGAATGGCAATGATATCTCTTGACTGCAGCGAGAGTGTCACTTGTCTGGAAATTTTTATATTTGTTTATTTATGCCGGCGTAGACGAACAAAGTGGAAATTTCTTATTCTGTACTGAATTACCCTACTTAGAATAGTTTAATAACAAATAAATATTTAAAAATATACAAAATTTTTTTTTCAACTGAACCTATTTGTAACATTAAATTTAAGCTATCAATTAATAAATTAATTATTTGCCAAGTAACAAAATTTTTATCACTTTATTTTAATTTTTTTTTCTTTCTCTCTTTCTTTGCTTCTGCATTCCAGTCCAAGTACATGTCAAGTATAATATAATTTTGTTTCTTTTTCTCTTTTCTACTTGTATCTTGCAATGTTTTATCACACCGAGAGAATATTTATTGCGTAATTATTTGACATGAATAGATCTTGTTTTTTATTTTTATCATTTATTAATATTTCTTTTTAAGAATCTTAGTAGTTTAAAGGTCACGTGCATTCTCAAACATGAACAAAATTTTTATTTATCTTTATTTTATTTTAATTTATCATAATATTTTAATTTTTTTTTTGTACATATTCCTACTTAATCCTGTACTCGAATTACCAGATTAAGTAAATGATTTCATAATTGATTGTATTTTTATTTTATTTCACTTCTCTCTATATTTCATCCCAAAAATATGAGATGAGATAAACGAGATTAAGTATTTAAAGAATGTCTTTTGTGATATTTATTATTACTTATTAAGAGACTTACTTATACCCATTATGAGATTTACTTATACTTATGATATTTATTATTATTGATATTTTTCCTTATTATGTTTCTTACTTATATTGTTTATTATTTACATTGTTAAAGTTTATTATTACTATATTATAAAATGTCTTACTATATTGAATTTGGACAATTAATAATGATATAATTAGACCTCCTTGAAAAGAGGCAATGGACTATACCACTCCAAATATGACTCTTAAATGGATTTTTGAAACAAACTTTCAACATTGATGTCAAGAAAGTTCTATTAAATTCCTTCATTTCTAGATTTGACATTGTTAAAAAAGAATTCAACGTTATTGTTTTTCATTTTTATGTTATTACTATGGGTAATTGCTTATATTTTCAAATTACTTTATGATGTGTACTTTAAACAAGATTATATCTTGTATTTGTATTGATGCCTATTTTATTGTATTTAAATTTGAAGTTATTCCACGCATCACCTTAGTGTTTTTAAATTTGAATTCTATATTTATATAAAAAAGAGAAATTAATTTAAATTTTTTTATTTAGTATCTAATTATTATTACTTATATCAACAACTTCGTGAGCTAAGTCTGCATCATCTCCCTTTCTGTGAAATTGCAGGTCTCAGACCTACTTTTTCACCCGTCTTTCTGGGAGGGGGGATTTGTAATAAAATAAAAAAAAAATTTGCGCCATTTTTTTGTTCTCTCTTAGCTTCAATTCTAAATTTGTGGAACATATTTCAATCTTAGTTTCGTAACTTGTAACAGCTAAAATTCTTTTTCTTACTTTAGTTATTAATAAATTATTACTTGCTTCTCAAAAAGGCGGGAAGTATTTCGTAAGCTTTTTACTTTCTGGCATATTCCTGCGATTTTAATTTTATTTTTTATTTTTAACATCGCGTGACAGGTGTTACTACGCGTTGCTAAAGGGCTTTGTCTTCCGAGGAAAAAATATAGTTCTTGCCAATAGACCGCCTATTACGGCCAATTAGAATTGATCATTTTATCCGTTAGAGGCTCGAGTCCATCCTGATTGGATTTTTAAAGTGATTGACGCGAAGTAGGAGGGCGCTAGTTTTGTCGTGAAAATGATTTTTTCATTTGGCTTTTCAGGAGAACAGAATGCACCTTTTCTTTAAACTATCAAGACGCGCGTTTCGTGGCTCCGCTGAATTAGAATGCATTTTTTCTTAAAAAACTACTCGGAAGCCATGTCATGTTTCCCGAGAATGCGATTGACTTTCAAAAATTATTAGGATGCTGTTTCTTTTTTCTCCCCAAAATTCTAATATCGTGGAATGCAGCTTAATCACGAAGTTGGTGAAGTGGAAGTTATTCGATGAGAGTGCCAAGGTGATTGCGTGAAAGAACTTAACTTATTTATGAGTTCTAATAAAATTAATTTAAAGACTGCTTGATTGAACTTTCTTATGGGGAAATAGCCCAATAAACTCATCCACTGCTGGTCAAATTGCCGGAGCGACTGCTCAGCTCGTCCCACTGTTGATTCTTGGTAGTAGTAATCTGTTCTGCCTCATAGATGGTGTGCCACTGGAACTTGTACATTGTTATGGAACATCGCCTTCGTCGATTTATTATTACATATATATATATATATATATGTATATATATATACAGATAGATAGATATAGATATATATATACAGGGTGTCCAGCAAATAACACCCTGATTTCAAAATTAAATTTCTCAAAAACAAAGATCAATAGAATTATGCAGTTAACGGTTTGTTTATCAGGTAAGCTGTAAAAATCTTATACAAAAGTTTCGAACGGTAAATATTTTGAAAAGATTGCGTTCTGATTGCAAAGAATGCTTTGATTTGACATTTTTCTTGCTTTAGATTGCTGCCAGAGAATGTGTTTTTCGGCTTAAAATGCCATATTTCATAGTTTTTTTAAATTAAATTTTTGAAATTTCGAAATTCTAAAAATTTACTTCGAAAAATCTTTAAAATATTGCACTGTAAGCTGAAAACTTATTTCTCTGAAGGCAATCTAAAACAAGAAAAATGTCAAATCAAAGCATTCTATGCAATCAGAACGCAATTTTTTCAAAATATTCACTGTTTGAAACTTCTGTATAAGGTTTTTACAGCTTACCTAATGAAAAAACCGTTTACCGCATATTACTATCGATGTTTGTTTTTGAGAAATTTAATTATTAAATTTTGAAATCAGGGTGTTATTTGCTGGACACCCTGTATATATATATACATATATATTGTATAAAAATGCTAAAATGAAACCTTTAAAGTTAACCCAGTTAAAGCCCAACCAACAACGGGATAAGAAAAAAAAAAAGGTTAAACGAAAAAAAAATTTAATTAACCTGAGCGAAACTGCAGGTCGGGTGGGATTTGAATAAAATCGGTTACCTGACTTGATACAGAGCTCTATAACCTTTTCCGTCATTTTACAAAAGTTAACTCCTTTCTAACTTTTCTGCAAATCATTTAATTTTTAAAAAATATTTAGGAAAAAAGAATACGCAAATCTTAGCAGTACCTACGCATTTTGATTTTTTTTGTTATTTTAAACGAAATGTTTATGAAACACACCTTGTAGAAACTACAGTATTTGACAAATTAATTAAAAATTCTGTCACCATGCTACTTTCTACTCTTATTCCCATTTTTTCCCCCGTTTAAATGTAACTGAGATAAATTAAAAAAGAAGAGAAAAGGGGATTTTTACGATAAGTATTTCGGAAGAAGTGTTCTTCGTTTAGAAGTGCCCGGAAGAACTATTATTTCATTTGGGTGAGAAGTTGCATGAAAAGGACTCGCTCAGACGGTTTCATGTCGAAAATAACAATGATTAAGACTAGTCGTTGAAGGCCACCGTAGTACTTACCCATCATGGATATGTATATGAAAATAAATCATGTGAAACTATTTATACAATGCATTGCAATTCATAAACAAAATTTAAATATTGTTAATATACATAGTAATGCTATATTAAAGAACTGCTGATGTACCAATTTCGACAAATTATATAAAACGCCAAACTACTCAAGTAGTGCCGAACTGCGTAAAAGAAACATCCATATAACTCCAAAAATAATAATTCTATTAACTAACACTTAACTGCGTCGGATTAAGCGTCTTATTTCCAATTAAAATATACTTCTGAATTGAAATTTGAATGAAATACAGGGTCATGAAAAATCGAAGAATGTGGAAAACAAGATTACAAATATCTCGCCAACTAATAATCCGATCGACTTCGTTCTATATGCAAAATGTGTGTTATTTTATTGCTTTTTACGTCCATTCCTTAGAACAAAAAAATTCGAAAATTTTTATATACCTTTCATCAGAACGAATTTTTCGAGAGTCCGAAAAAAAATAGTTCCGGATAATCGAGGTTGCTGATATTAAATAGGGTTCGTCCCATTCTTACATACTAACTACATACAAAATTTCAAGTCTCTATCTCAATTTGTTCGGGAGATAGAGAGTTTACAGACAGACGGACGGCAAAAAATTTTTTCTAAAAATATGTTTTTCGGAATCTCCACTATCTAAAACGTGTAAATCCGCCAAAAAAAAAAAAAAAAAAAAAAAAAAAACATTCTATTTTTAAAACGATTGCAAGACTTACCCTATACTACGTATGATGGGTAAGTAAAAAAAGTAAAATAGGAGAAACAACTGTGGAAATGAAATAATTAGACGATGAGATTTAAAGTTGTTCGGATTTCTGTCTAATTATGCAAGGATTTAACAAATAAAGTCGCGCCGGTCTAGGTATTCGAAATTCGTATAGAAAATTCTAAAATTAAATTAGACAAAAATAGATAATCAGCCGAAAATAATAGCAATTCTTGAAAAAGCAAACAGATCAATTTCTTTTTTGCACTATTTTATCTAATTCAACTTGTTAGGTGCATTCGTAATTATGTAAATAAGTAGCACTTATTATTCGTTGTTCCAGTCCGTCCTTTCGTCTGTCTATCCATCTGTATATAACAACTCAAAAACTATCTAAACGAATCGTTTGAAATTTAAAATATATAATTGTAACATAATTTTCTCGAGACATTCAAATTTCCAATTAAAAAGTATCTCTTTTTTCCTATGTTAAAATGAAAGGAAACCAAAAAAAGGAGAAAGAATTCTACAATTATATCTTAGATAGCAATTTTATCTTTTAGCATAAAAACTACCTAACCTGAAATCGGTTCAAACGTGACCCAAAACAACGAAAAAAAAAAAGTAGCGTTAAATCACCCCCAATCAGCTTGCAGGTCAAATGGGATTCGGATAGAATCGGTTAACCGATTCTATTCAGAACTCTAAATCTTTTTTCTCATTTTGCAAAAGTTAACTCCCTACAAACTCGCCTATATACAGTGTCTCACAAAAGTGATGGGACACTTGTGCTTCATAAAAAGAAACTGCAATAAAATAAATAAACAAACATGTGCAAAAATTTTTTGGGTGTGTTTCATATTTAAAGTTAGTAACAATTATTAACATACATTTTGTCAAAATATTAAAATATTAATTTAGTAAAAATACAATTGTTCAGAACGGAGCAAAAAATGGCTCACATAAGTGATGGGACACTTACTTTTCCATCAAATATTTATCCAAAAATTTTACTTTTTAAAAAGTTTTAATATTTTGTTGGATTTCCTTTTACTTTTAAAATATGATTTAATCTTTTTGGGATGGATTCGACTAATTTTTTTGTGATTTCTGGAGTGATTTTACCCCATTCTTCTTGAAGCACCGATTTCAGTTGTTGTTTTGAAGAAATGGTGTGTTTGCGAATTCTTGATTCCAATTCTTGCCAAATATTCTCTATGGGATTTAAGTCTGGAGATTGTGGTGGTGTTTTTATTATTTCAGGACAGTTATATAGCATCCATAGTCTAACGTTCAGAGCAGTGTGCTTGGGGTCATTGTCCTGGTAGAATTTAAAATCGTTATGAAGGTTCAATTTTCGTGCTGAAGATTTCAAATTTTGCTTTAAAATATCAATATACTTGTACTGATCCATTATACTGTCAATAAAAACAAGATTACCAACTCCAGCAGACGACATACACCCCCATACCATAACTCCTCCTCCACCATGTTTTACTGTTGGTACCAAGTTCTGTTTGCGAAATTCTTCCCTGGGAATTCTCCACACCAAGATTCTACCGTCAGAACCAAATATATTAAATTTACTCTCATCAGCACATATAACTTTATTTCAGTAATCAGAATTCTTATTTGTGTTGGATTTTGCGAAAGCTAGTCTGAGTTTTCTATTCTTTTCACTTACGAAGAATTTTTTTCTGGCTACTCTACCGTGATATCCAGAAGATCGAATTACCCTTCTAATAGTCTCAGGATTAACAATTATTCCATATAATGCTTGTAAATCAGCAGCAACTTTTGAAGCACTATTTCTTGGATTTTTTTTTTATATTTCGAACGATAATTCGCTTTATTCCATTGGATAGCTTTGATTGTCGGCCAGGTCTTCTTTTATCCTGAATCATATGATTCTTTTTATATCGTTTAATGATATTGAAAACTGTTGAACGATTCAAATTAACTGTTTCAGCAGTTTTTCTAATAGATTTTCCACGTTCAATATGCAAATTAATAACTCATTTTCGAATTTCAGGCGAAGTTTCTTTTCGTTTAGCATTCATGGCTACACAGAGCTAAAAAACACAAAAATTCTAAAACAAACTGGAGAGAAATACTGCAGACGATTTTATAAATTATTGCCAATTGCTTTTAAGTAAAAATAAAACCCCAAAAATATTTTTATTGCTTATTTCAGACGATTTTTGTTGCATATATAATGGTGTCCCATCACTTATGTGAGCTATTTTTTGCTCCGTTCTAAACATTTGTATTTTTATTAAATTAATATTTTAATATTTTGACAAAATGTATGTTATGTAATAATCTTTACTAAATTTAAGTATGAAACACATCCACAAAAAAATGTGTACATGTTTTTTTTAATTTATTTGATTAGTTTCCTTTTGTAAAGCACAAGTGTCCCATCACTTATGTGAGACACTGTATAATTTAACTAAAGAAAAATTATTTCTTAAAAAAAAGAATACACAAATCTTAGCAATACCTATGAAATTTGATTTTTTTTTTATGATTTTACACAAAATGTTTATAAAACACGCCTTGCAGAAACTTTTATATTTCTCAAATTACATTAAAAACTGTCTCATTATATCCTACTTCCTAGTCTTTTTTTCCTCATTTTTTTTTTTCATTTAAATGTAACCGGGATAAATTTAAAAAAAAGAAAAAAAGAAGAAGAAGAAAGGGGATTTTACGATATTTCGGAAGAAGTGTTCGCCATTTAGAATTGCCCGGAAGAACTTTTATTTCATTTGGGTGAGAAGTTGCAAAACAAGAACTCTTGCAGACGGTTTCACGCCCCGAAATAACGATGATTAAGAAAGAAAGGAAGAGAGGAGAAACAACTGTGGAAATGAAATAATTAGATGATGAGAAGATTTTCAATTGTTCGGATTTCTCTCTAATTATGCAAGGATTGAACAAATAAAGTCACGCTGGTCTAGGTGTTCCCAATTTGTAACATTAAATTATAACAGTGCATGAAAAAGCAAAAGAATCAATTTCTTTTTTGACCTATTTTACGTAATGTATACTGTTAGGTGTATTCGTATGTAAATACGTAACACACCTAAAAAGAGAGGAGAGAATCCTTCATTTATGTTTTAATTAACAAATTTATCCTTTTTGTATAAAAATGATTTTACCTAATACTTTTAAAGTCTACCCGGTATAAATCCGACCCATAAAAAAAAAGAAAAAAAAACTAACGTTAAATTAAATTGAGCGAAACTACAGGTCGGATGGAGTTCGGGTAAAATAAGTTACTCGACCCGACACACAACTATAAACCTTTTCAGTCATTTTACAAAGTTTAATTCCTTCGAAACTCGTCTGGATATCATTTAACTAAGTAAAAAATACATATACTATATAAAAGAATTCGCAAAACTTATAGCAGTACATATGCAATTTGATTTTTTTACTATTTTATACAAAATGTTTATAAAACACACCTTCTAGAAACTTCAGTGTTTGACAAATTACATTTAAAATTCTCTCATTACGCTACTTCCCACTCTTTTGCCAATTTTTCTTTACCGTTTTAATGTAACTGGGACAAATTAAAAAAGATGAGAAAAGCGGATTTTTATGATAAGTATTTCGAAAGAAGTGCTCTTCATTTAGAATTGCTCGGAAGAACTTTTATTTTATTTGGGTAAGAGTTTGCATTACAAAAGCTTTTCCAGACGGTTTTATGCCCAAAATAGCGATGATTAAGAAAGAAAGGAAAAGAGGAGAACAACAGTGGGAAATGAAATAATTAGACGATGAGAAGATATAAAGTTCTTTTATTTCTCTCTAATTATGCAAGGTTTTAACTAATAAAGTCGCGCCGGTCTAGGTATTCGGGATTGGTTTAGAAAATTCTAAAATTAAGTTAGACAAAAATAGATAGATTAGTCGAAAATCATAACAATTAACACGTTCGCTGCCGCTTACGTGAAGATGAGATGATAGTTAATACCGCACTGTAGAAGTGGGGTTTTTTTTTTCCAGAAGCCGATTTACTTTTTATGACGAAGAATCAGTGAAAGATTTTCCCTTGCCAGCGCGCAGACTATTGGACATCACCCCACATCACGCGCTAGCGCGTTACTGGCCCCTTAATTTTGGCGCTATATCACGCGCTGGCGCGTGATCGGTAGCGAATGTGTTAATGAAAAAGCAGAGAAATCTATTTCTTTTTCGAACTCTTTTACTTAATTCAACTTGTTACACTATTAAAAATTTCGCTTTAGTTTGAACCAAATTTTGGTACTCAGTAGTTGCCACCATAGGATGGTGAAATCTCATACGAATATTTGGAGCTTCCTATTTTAACCTTGTTCCAACTATTGAAACTGTGCTTCAGTAGGAGCTCCAAATGTTGGTTCAATATTTCACCATCTTACATTGGCAGCTATTGAGCACCAAAGTTTGGTTCAAACTAGGACAAGATTTTTAGCAGTGTAAGTGCGTTCGTACCTTCTTAAAAAGTCAGCCACAAACTAGCTCAAGTTGAGCTGAAATCAACTCATCTCAATGTTGAAAGGCAGCTTCTCAAAAAAGAGTTGAAATAACTCGAGTTTTAACCAATTTAAATTAAGTTGAGCTATTTAAATAACCAATTTAGATAAAGAAGATTTAATCGTTTGAAAAACAACTCTTTTATGATTGAAAAAATTACAGCTCTTTCATGAGAAGCCAAATCAGCTCTTTCGTTTTAAGAGTGTAATTAAGTAAATACGTAGCACCTATATAGTCGTCGTTCAGTATGTCTTTTTGTCTGTCGGTCTGTCCGTACACAACAATGCAAAAACTACCCAACCGAATCATTAGAAATTTAAAATATATAATTGTTAGATAATTTTGTCGAGTCTTTTCAAATTTTATTAAAATCGGATGCATAGTTTAATTAAAGGGACCATCAAAAGTATGCCGTTTCAATTGCATTTTAATGATGTTACACGATGCATTGTGTAATGATGTTACATAATTAATATGAATCTATGAAGTACATTGCTAAAATGCATATTCTGTACAGTCTTTGTTGCAAATAATACTTTCCATTAATTCACAGGGCCACACACAAATATTTCATCACCTAATGGCACAAGTGGGAGTGGGAACATTGTTTTGGCGTGTTTTAATTTTAATAAACTGATTCACATTTTATGACATTATTGTATGTTGCTGAGGTTTACTAAAAGTTACTTTCTGCAGAACAGAAAGCAGATAATATTTACCTTCACACAGAAAAGATTTCGGCTACTATACTGTATCCAAAAAGCTGTATACAATTATATCGAGATCTGAATATTTAAACTTTGTTTTAGTATGAACACACCTCATTTGCCACGCTTGACATACAATTTCCAACTTTTTATAAAATATCCAACTTAAAGTATATGTATATTAACATTATTTTTCTTCAATTGGCGTATACAAAGTAATTGTTTTTATTCGAATCAGCAACACTATATTTAAGCAGACATTATTTCCTTATCATTCTATGTTTAATAACAAATCTTTAATTATTTTCATTTAATTTGCGTTTTTGTTTTGAACAGTTAATGTTACAATATTCTCCAGACATTAGCATTAATTGCATGGCATGTTAGCAACATGCCTGTTATTTTAATTAGTTTCGTGCAATAATTTGATCACATATTGCATAAGTACTGTGTCTGATTAAATTCCTTAATGTAATTTCAGAAACTAGTTAGAATAACAGATTCATTAATTATTCAAAAAAGCAAACTAATTTTTGCTGAATAAAATATATAATAGTAAATAGAAGATTAAATATTAAAATCTAATTTGTCTCTAAAACTTGTTAGTCGTCCAAAATTGAAACAGGATTTCTTTTACGTTGTAAATTTTAATTAAATTGCAAAATTGTTTAAATAAACTTGATAGAATTTAATTAAACATTGCTCTATGAAAAATTTTTGTAAAACACAGGGGATAAATAATAAACTATAAGGGAAAATCAAGATGGAAATTTTAATTAAATCATTTTTAAATATTGTTTATTTCTGATAATTTAGTATCTTATTTTTTATTCTTTGATTAAAGTTCGTGTGATTATTAAGATCGTTTAAATTGTTATAAATTATTTGTAAAAGAAGCAGGTAGATAGATCTCTGATATTTTGTATCTTATTTTTTATTGCCTGACTAATTTGTGTGATTATTAAAAGTGTTTAAGTTGTTATAAATTTGTATCTGAAAGAAGCAGGTAGATATCTTTGATAAATTTGTATCTTATTTTTTATTGTCTGTCTAAAGTTTGTGTTATTATTAAGAGGGCTTAAATTGTTACAAATTTGTTTTTAAACGAAGTAGGTCGTTAGATCTCTGATAACTTTGTATCTTATTTTTTATATTGTGACCAAAGTTAGTGTTATTATTAAGAGTGTTTAAACTGTTACAAATTTGTCTCTAAAAGTCTCAGGTAGATAGTAATTTTCTATCTTATTTTTTATTGTCTGTCTAAAATTTGTATTATTATTAAGAGTGTTTAAATTGTTACAAATTTGTTTTTAAACGAAGTAGGTCGATAGATCTCTAATAACTTTGTATCTTATTTTTTATATTGTGACCAAAATTAGTGTTATTATTAAGAGTGTTTAAACCGTTACAAATTTGTCTCTAAAAGTCTTAGGTAGGTAGTAATTTTATATCGTATTTTTTATTGTCTTAAACATTTGCGATTATTAAGAATTTTTAAACTGTTATGAACTTGTCTCTAAAGGAGTTAGATAGATATCGGATAATTTTTTTTTATCTTACTTCTTTTTATTGTCTGACTAACATTTGTATGATTATTAGGAATGTTTAAAGTATTATAAATGTCTCACTAAAAGAGGTAGATAGATCTAAATAATTTTGTATCTTTTTTTTCTTATGGTTTGACAACATCTGTTCAATCAGAAGGAAGGTTTAAATTGTTAGAAACTTTTATCTGAAAAAGGTAGGTAGATTTTTGACAATTATACCTATTTTTTTATTCTTTAACTAACATTGTGTGATTATTAAAGATGTCTAAACTATTACAAATTTTTCGATAAAAGAGGCATGTAGATGTTTGATAATTTTAAAACTTTTTTATATTATTTAATTAAGTTTAAGTGACTGTTAAAAACGTTTAAACTATTACAAAATTTTCTGTAAAACGGACATAGATAGATGTTAAAACTGTTGTTAGCTTTCGTTTTATTCAAAACTAAAAACTAAAACAAAATCACTTCACCTTTTTCATTCACGTATAAAAACATTTCATATTTATTTACTTAGAACAGCTGTCACAAATAAAATTAAATTAAAAAGTTGACATGTTTCGGTTCATTCATAAGAACCGTATTCATAACACATAAAATCAGTAGAAAAACTAAATGACACTGGATATAAATATAATTTAAAAATTTTTATTTTTATGCCGCGGTGGCAATGGCTATTCACGATCATAGGGGGCGCAATGTTTTGTTTTGGTTTTTAAATTATATTTATATCCAGTGTCATTTAGTTTTTCTACTGATTTTATGTGTTATGAATACGGTTCTTATGAATGAACCGAAACATGTCAACTTTTTAATTTAATTTTATTTGTGACACCTGTTCTAAGTAAATAAATATGAAATGTTTTTATACGGACATAGATAGAGCTCAAATAATTTCGTATTTTACGTTTTATTCTTTATCTTTATTCTTTGTTATCTAAAAATATAGTAAAATAAGTTCTTAATAGACTCTATTTAATCTTTTTATCACTATTTAACAATATAGTGAAGTAAGTTCCCAATAGATTCTATTTATTTATTTATTTTTTAATATAGGGTTTTTCAGTGCAAATGACATTCGTTCCGGCCCCTTATAATTTAAGTTCTGTTAATTTTCTTTTTAACTATTTGGAAAATAGTTGTTGTTCTCGGTAGAGAATTGGGAAATCTGAAGTATATCTAAATCTTTTTATTGGTTGAATTCCACAACCTATTTTACTTTATTCGTTTTCTGATTGGTCCAAGTTTAATGTTCAAAAATGGAATACTTCTGTTGCCACGATGACAAAAAGAGTAATAAAAACTTTAAAAAATAATAATAATTTCAAAACAAGTTGTGATAAAATTTTCAAACAAATTTCATTAAAAAGTGCATTTTTTCCCCTACGCAACTTTGTAAAAATTAAATACGTGAGATAATTAGAAATTTGAAAATTTGCAGTTCCGAAAATTGTAAAACTGAAATTTCATTTAAAATTTGTTTGTGATGGGTTCAGGATTATTAATGTTTAATCCATGTCGTACATAATATGAAGCGTTCAGAAGTCAGTCTGACTAACTCCATCAAATAAAAATGCACATTTTAAACAGTTAAAGTTGTCTGTCTATAAAATACTGTTTTTTTTTTTTTTTTTTTTTTTTTTTTTTTTTTTTTTTATATATATATATATATATATAATTTGTTTAGGAATATTAATGCATACAGTGGTGGTCAGAATTATAAGAACAATTGAAAATTGCGCAGAAAAAAAATATTTCTGAGCTAAATAAAGTGCAATTTATACACTAAATGCTTTTCTATGCTAGAAATCATTGTAGAATGCAAAACATTGGAAAATGCAAAATATGAATGTTTTGTCACAAGTAACAAAATATGTCATCGTAAAAAATTGGACAAAATTATAAGGACAATGAATATTTTTGTCTGAAATACACTGATAATTAATAATCTCCCCGCTTCTTCTCAATCACTCTTATCAATCTTGACGTCATGGAGTTTGACAATTCCTTAAGAACGTTCTTGGAAGATTTTGAGTGATCTTTTTCGATGGAAAACATGAGTTCTTCCTTATTTTGAGATTATATACCATTTTTGCATACTTTGTGTGCCAGAATACGCAAAAGATTTTTCTACAGTATTCAGATCAGGACTTCTGACCGGCCAATCAAGTAGTTTCACGGAATTAGCATTATACCACGAGTTTGAAGTTTGGGAACATGAGCCGAAACGTTGTCCTGCTGGGAAAAATAGCCTCAGATCGCTATTAAAGGTACTTCTGGTAAAAGAGTATCGCCCAATACATCAGTGTAACTCTCAGAATTCCTCCTACCCTGCACAAAAACTATTGGAGTAGTTCTACCAGTAGTGAAACCTCCCATGACCGTTAGTGAATCACTTCCAAATACATGCTTTGAAGAAATCTTTATTGTTTTCTACGAAGATCATACTAGAAGTCTCAAAAACAATCTAGTCTATCCAAATTAATCTTTTTCTCATCGGAAAATACAGAATTTCACTTTTTTGCCCATAATATTGCAGTTTTTGCCATACTCCATCCTCAGTCTCTCATGACACCCCAGTCTCTCATGTAAGACGCGGTCTTCACACGTGTTTACTATAGCAAACCTTTTCTTTCTTTTTGTAAAACACGACGAACAGTTCGAGCACTTACATTCTAAGTTCCATTCTCGGTTTTTGTCTATTTTTTGGAGCAAGCTCGCCTCATTATCATTCTTTTCCCCCATACAGAAACAAAAGACAGCCTGCTTGTATGTCTTTGCCGTCCATATTTACCGGTATTTTAAAGATAATTGTAAATAACCGCTCTTGATCTATTAAACATTGTAGCACTTTGGAATAGAGAAAGTCCTGAATTTTGAAATGCATCAATTTTTCCTTTCTGAAACTCCAAAAGCTTTGCATCTTGCGGCATGATTAATAAACAGAATAATACGATCCCAAACGCTTACTACGCATTTATATCGTCTGAAAATTCCGTGTGCAGAGCAAAAAACATGCAAATTTTACTTTTTAGAACACACAAATACAGTTGTTCTTATAATTTTGTCCAAAATCAATGGTTGTATAAATTTATAATGCATTTTATTAATATGAATTTACCACATATTTCCGTAAAAACATACAAAAATAATCTTCATTTTTCATTGGTTTCCAGCCATTAAATTTGTATAAGTCTCCCGCCAAATATAACCAAGATATGGCCTTTTTTGCCTTGTCCTTATAATTTTGACCACCACTGTAGCATACGTAATATATGAATCGTTATAATCATCATAAAAATGATATTTTTTATTATTATTAATTTACATATAGAATTTATTTATGTCTTTAAAATTTTAGTTTTTGAAAATATAGTTTCCCAAATAGTCGTTGTAATTTGTTAAATTACAAAGTTTAGGGAAGTTTCACTGTAAGATAATTAAGCTTATCGATGCCTGTAAATCTGTTTTGTCTTTGCAAAACTGTTTATGTAGGAAAACAAACTTTTCACTCTGGGATAGTCAGTGTATAAATGAGCAGGGCATGAGTGTATTTCAATTTCTTTAAAAAGGGGAGTTAGCAATTTGATTTTGTGAATTAAAGAATATTCTGCAAAAGAAACAAAATACAAAAACTGTCCAAATAAAGTATTCGTAGTAAAAGAATTTATTTTATTTATGCACAACAGTTTGGAAATTTGATTAAATATTTAACAATAATAATCTCATTTTGTTTTCAACCTAAGCACGTGGCTTTTATTAAAGATAACAATAAAAAAAAGAGGAAAACGTTGAATCAGGTAAAGAGTGCGTAACAAAAGATTAGAGAGCTTTTACTTCTAACATAAGTTGCTCTCGGAGATATTAAACAGCTTCACTTGCATTATGAAATTATCTTTTTTTATCTTCAACAGCTTCGGATTAATAAAACTTAGAATTTATCATGTTTGACAACATTCAAAAGATGTTCCAGGCACTTCCCTTTCTAATGACAAGACGATGTTAGAATTTTAGCATATTTATGTTTCGTGAGGGTTATTAACACTTTACTGAATCTATAATAATAAAGATAGAATTCTGCTTGTTTATGTCTGTATGTGCTATGTTAAGAAAAGAATACTGGACTCAGAACAGCTATACAAAATTTAAACAAGTTTTAGGTAACTACATACCCATAAAACCTTAGCTTTACAAAACTTAGCTATACAAAATTTAGCGGGAATTTTATTGTATGTCTTGAATTTATATGCATTTCAAAGCTGGTTTTAAGGGTTTTTTTTTTAATAGAGTATTTTTTAATTAAATTTATTTGTAATGTTAGCCTTTTTATCACATTTTGAAGTGACTTTTCTTCATTTGTAAAAGGAATCCAGTTTCAATCTTTTAGCCCAATATAGTAAATTTTGTCCTTTTTTTCAATAAAGTTATTCGAAAGTCCTACAAAAAATTTTGAATTTTTTCAGGATTTTTTTTAAAATAAAATTGTTATCTTTATTTATTTATTAATTATTATTATTATTATTTTACATTTGAAAAATAAACTCATTTTCAACCTCTGTCTTTGCGCTGTGCGATTTAAGTTTTAGCAATTTTAAACGTTTTTTTCTTCTTTTTTTAAAAATAAATACACAAATGATGAGAAGGAGCTTATTGTTGAGAATTTAAACTAAACTACTTTTTAGTTTGAAGCCTTAAAATAACTTAGCTTTAACTTTTTCAGAAGGGTGTCATACACATACGTTCCACATAGAGCTGCGTATGCTTTTAAAACAAGGGAATTAACCATATGATTTTGTGAATTAAAGAACTTTCTGCAAGATAAAAAAAAATTACAAAAACTTTCAAATTAAAATATTCATAGAAAAATAATTATTATATTTATGCACAACAGTTTGGAAATTTGATTAAATATTTAACAATAATAATCTCATTTTGTTTTCAATCTAAGCACGTGGCTTTTATTATTAAAAAAAAAAAAAAAAAGTTGATATAGAGAAAGAGTGTGTAACAAAAGAATGGAAAGCTTTTACCACTGACATAAGTTGTGCTTGAACATATTAAACAGCTTCCCTTCTATTATGAAATTATCCTTTTATCTTCAACAGCTTCGTATTAATAAAGCTTGGAGTTTATCGTGTTTGACAACATTTGAAAGATGTTCCGCGCACTTCCCTTTCTAATGACAAGACGATGTTAGAATTTCAGTATATTTATCTCTCGTGAGGATTATTAATATTTTATTGAATCTATAATAATAAAGATAGAAGTTTGCTTGTTTATGGCTGCGTCTGTTGAGTTAAGAAAATATTGCTGGACACATAACAGCTATACAAAATTTAGACAATTATTAGGCAATTGCATACATAAAACCTTAGCTTTACAAAACTTAGCTAAACAAAATTTATACAGTTTCAAATCTTTTAGCCTAATAGTCCTTTATTTCAATAAAGTTATTCGGAATTTCTACAAAACAAAATTTGAATTTTTTCAGGATTTTTTTTTTTATAAAGTTTTTATTTATTTTTTATTTTATTTATTTATTTATTTTGTTTCATAATTTTTTTTTTTTTTTTTTTTTTTTTTTTTTTTTACTTTTTAAAAATAAATTCGTTTTTAACCTCTGTCCTAATGAAGAAAGTTTTGCTCTGTGCGATTTTTAAAGTTTTAGAAATTTTAAACGTTTTTTAGTTGGTTATAAATACTCAAATGATGAGGAGTTTGTTGTTAAGAATGTAAACTACTTTTTAGTTTGAAGCTTTGAAATAACTTAGCTTTAACTTTTTCAGAAGGGTGTCATGCATATACGTTCCATATAGAGCTATGTATGCTTTAAAAAAGGAAACGAACAATTTGATTTTGTCTGTGAATTAAAAAAACTTCCTGCAAGAAAAAAAATGCAAAAACTTCTAAAATAAAGTATTTATAGGAAAATAATTGTTTTATTTATGTGCAACAGTTTGAAATTTTATTAAATATTTAACAACAGTAATCTCATTTTGCTTTCAATCTAAGCACGTGGCTTTTATTAAAGATAATTGGAGGGGAAAAAAAAGGAAAAACGTTGAATCAGGTAAGGAGTATGCAACAAAAGATTAAAGAGTTTTGCTTCTGACATAAGCTATGCTTGAAGATATTAAACAGCTTCCCTTCTATTATGAAATTATCTTTTATCTTCAACAGCTTCGGATTAATAAAACTTGGAATTTATCATGTTTTACAACATTCAAAAGATGTTCCAAGCACTTCCATTTCTAATGACAAGACAAGATTAGAACTTTAGGATATTTATATCTCGTGAGGATTATTAATATTTTACTGAATCAATAATAATAAAAACAGAAGTTTGCTTGTTTATGTAACATGTTTTTAGTGACAAGAGAATATCAGAACTTTAGGATATTTATATCTCGTGAGGATTATTAATATTTTACTGAATCTATAATAATTAAGATAGAAGTTTGCTTGTTTATGTCTGCATGTGCTATGTTAAGAAAAGTATTCTGAACGCAGAGCAGGTTATGAAATTTAGCAGGTAAGTACTTAAGTGGCTGTTGTAATACATTTCGCAACTAGTTTTTTTTTTTTTTTTTTTTTTTTTTTTTTTTTTTTTTTTACTTTTTAAGTATTTTTTAGTAATTTTAGTTTAATTTTCTCTGTAATGATTAGCGTTTTTTTCACATTTCGAGGCAATTTCTTCTCATTGATAATATGAATCCAGTTTCAATCTTTTAGCCCAATATCGTAAATTTTCTCTTGTATTCAATAAAATTTATTTGCAATTCCTGTAACAGT
Source organism: Maratus speculifer (assembly GCA_964019185.1). Taxonomy (NCBI): domain Eukaryota; kingdom Metazoa; phylum Arthropoda; class Arachnida; order Araneae; family Salticidae; genus Maratus; species Maratus speculifer. The sequence goes on from OZ025300.1 coordinate 277,431,094, forward strand.
TTTTGAATGTGCAAGAATTTTTTAAGTGTTTTTTCTATTTCCATAGGGAAGTCTTTTACAATTGTTAATGAAATTCGATTTCAACCCTCTATCCTAATATATTAGAAAGCTTTGCGCTGCGCGATTATTTATTTATTTATTTCGTTTTTCGGTAATGTCGGCTGTGTCAGAAAGTTATCAATGCACAAATCATGTAAAGGAGTTTAATGTTGAGAATGTAAACAACTTTTTAATTTGAAGCTTTAAGTATTTTAGATTTAACTTCTTCAGAAGCATCACGTATATCATTCTACACAGAGCTGCGTATGTTTTGCTTTATTTTTAATTTTTTAGCACCCAAATATTTCAGTCTTTGCCTTGTCTAATCGGAGAATTCTTGATTTTGAAAAAAATTCTAAATATATTACAAGGAATTAAAAATTAAAAGGCGGTTAATTGGCTCCTATTTTGAGCAGGTTAAATTTTTTTCTAATTAAACTGTATGGATAAACTTTATTTTCAGATCTTATTTATTTATCAATTACATGACAAAGATTATTAAAATTAGCAGATATTTTTGAATTTTCACACCACTATCAGTCTAAATATTCCATATTTACATATACTAGCAAAAGCCGTGCTTTGTTTGGATTCGCGAAGCATTATTTCATAAGATAAATATTTGAATGTTACAAAATTTTTCATATTATTTTTGCATCTTTATTAAGCAAAAACGTTAGCTCATGTTTTGGCACATTTAAATTTAAAAAATGTAAATTCAGCCAAATAACTAAGAATTTCTTCGGAATTTTTTATTTATAATATAAGGCTGGTTTAAATAATGGAATGGGGTAATAAAATACAAAATTCCATAATGTCTTATGAGAAATTAATAACTTGCCCACTGTATCCAAGTTGACCACCTTTGACCTGATAAACAGTAATAATTTGATTCAATTAAATTATTCTTCAATCAATTAAAATATTCTTAAATTATTCTTCAATCTCAATTATTCTTCAATCTTTCGATTCGGGTACCAAACTTAACAAATATTCACTTTAAATACCAAATATAAGAATTTTTTTTTACTTGTTTACGATTCTTTTGCTGCCAGTTTACCAAAGTAAATACCTTAATAAATAAATCATAATGTAATTCTTTTAAAATCCGTAAGTATAAACTGCGTGAATAATTTTTTCAGAATAATGAAAATATATTTTATTTAATATATTAATCATGATTCTATCTATAATTACTTACCCCATGGTTTATTTTCCTTCTTAAAATAAAAAGATACGGGTTCAATTTTTTATTTGCAAACGATTTTGGCGGAATAATGAAAATATACTTAATTTAATTAATTAATCATGATTCTACTTATAATTACTAACCCCATGGTTTATTTTCCTTCTGAAAATAAAAAGATACGCTTTCAATTTTTTATTTGCAAAAATGCGTCTATAATAGAAAAACATGTAGAATAAATTAGTTATTAAAATAATATTTTTTTAAGGGTTATTCTGTAAAAAAATAACATTGTGCAAATCTACAAATCATAATTTATTCTTATGTTTAATTTCAAGTCAAAATACTGAATAGTTTTTTTATAAAGTGTACGACAAAGTGTGACTTGAGTGGCCTAGTAGAGGATTCGCTTCGCTTATCTTAATTATGCTCATTCCAGTATACTTTTACTGTAAAATTTGCCTTATTTAATCGGTGCATTTTCTCGATTTAATAAGACACAAATTTCTTCTTTTAAAAACCAGTGACAAAACATTAAAAATTTCGTAAAAGGCTCCCTTCACGAAGGGGTTAAGACAAAATAATGTCCGATGAAAAGACATGTACTTCAAATAGTACACCAGACCTGAAAGGGTTAAAATACTATTAAAAATCTTCTTATAATGTTGATTTAGCATATTTATTTGTACAAATAAATTTTTGATAGAGTTATATAATACTTAACTTTCCATTGAACATTGAGTCGCGTGTAATGATGTGTCATTGACTAGAGGTTTGATGGTCGGTGGGTACACCATTTTGCATCTTCTTGCCCAGCGGAGCGTGTAATGCTCTTCGACTTCTGAAGGTTGAATTTTAAATGCTGTATGACATGTAAAAAAGATATTAAGCGTCTATTACTCTCGGAATAACTTGAAACCAATTTCACTTTTCTTTCAATATATGTCACTCAGAACACTTCATTTAGATCGCGTTTCGTTTTGTGAATTTGATTTTTTGGTAACTTCACAGCAAGGAATTTGTGAATAATTTTAGACAAAGGTATCTCTTTTGCGGCCAACCATAATGATGTCACGTGTTTTTTCCATATTTTTGACTCCCCTCTCCCCCTTTGTCACAGCGTGTCACATTTATATTACGTAACGTAATATAAGTGTGACACGCTGTATATTACGTAAACATATACGTGCAGTTCAGTAACAAAGCACCATGTTTTAGATCACATTTCATTTCCATTTTTACTTACCCATCATACGTAGTATAGGGTAAGTCTTGCAATCGTTTTGAAAATCGAAAACTTTTTTTTGACGGATTTACACGTTTTAGATAGTGGAGATTACGTAAAACATATTTTTAGAAAAAAAAATTTGCCGTCCGTCTGTCTGTCTGTCTGTCTGTCTGTCTGTAAACGCTCTATCTCCCGAACAAATTGAGATAGAGACTTGAAAATTTGTATGTAGTTAGTATGTAAGAATGGGACGAACCCTATTTAATATCAGCAACCTCGATTATACGGAACTATTTTTTTCGGACTCTCGAAAAGTTCGTTCTGATGAAAGGTATATAAAAATTTTCGAATTTTTTTCTTTTAAGGAATGGGCGTAAAAGGCAATAAAATAACAAACATTTTGCATACAGAACGAAGTCGATCAGATTATTAGTTGCCGAGGTATCTGTAATCCTGTTTTCCACATTCTTCGATTTTTCATGACCCTCTATTTCATTCAAATTTCAAATAAGAGGTATATTTTAATTGGAAATGAGACTCTTAATCCGACGCAGTTAATTGTTAGTTAATAGAGTTATTATTTTTGGAGTTATAAGGATGTTTCTTTTACGCAGTTCGGTACTACTTGAGTAGTTTGGCGTTTTATATAATTTTTCGAAATTGGTACATCAGCAGTTCTTTAATATAGCATTAATATGTATATTAACAATATTTAAATTTTGTTTATGAATTGCAATGCATTGTATAAATAATTTTCACATGTTTCATTTTCATATACATATCCATGATGGGTAAGTATTACGGTGGCCCCCAACGACTAGTTTTTTTTTAACTTTAACTATGCGTTTTAATAACATTTATGAGCTGAACAATAAAAATAATTTATATTTTGCATGAAATAAGGTTTACAAAAACAACAATATCAAAAATAATTAATATAGAATAGTAATACAATATTAATATGAAAAAGTGATTGAAAACAGTAGTATTTTGGAATTTGAAATAGAAATTAACATATTTGGCTTTAAATTTTATCTTTATAAGCACAAAATATTTTAATTTTAAAATAACTTCATGCTTCATAATTTAATCTTCTGATTTTTAATGTTTTTATTTTAGCCAAAATGTGTGCTGTCGCATTTCTTCTTACCCTTTCCCATCCCCTTGGTCACAAACTGTCACAATTTCATGAATCCCCCCTCCCCCCGCCCTGCAAGCGTAACATCATTTATGGACGACCCCTTTTAATATTGTCTAATCGCTCATTCCTACGCCGTTAGCTTTAGAAATATAATTTTGAATGTTGTTTTTCAACCTCTTGGAAATTGTGTAGTTGAAACTGCTTAATTTTTTAAGCGATTTTATAATCTTTCAGCGTTTTCTGTTACTGCACTCCAAAAAATAAATAAATTAGTTAAAAATATAAAAACAGATCGCCAAAGCGTAAAAAACACAGGCAGCAATTTTCCGGGCGATAAGTAGTTTTTGAACATGGAATTTCAAACAATGTTAATTTAGAAATCAAAATAAAAGTACTAATTTTGATGATACTCCCCCCCCCCTCCCAAATTCCATTTGAAACAACACTCTTTAAAAGTCTGCAGATGGATTTTAAATATTTTATTATTATTGTGCATTGTTATGTTTATAACCAATAAAATTTTAAAGAGTTCGTACAAGAACATTCTTTTAAAACTGTGAAACGAACTTACATTAAAAATAAACAAGTTGGAAATTGCACGTAAACGTAGCAAATGAGATGCGTTCGTACGATAACGAAGTTTTAAAAATATTAAAATCTTGCTGATATAGTGGAGCGTACTTCGGATACAGTGTAGTAGTCGAAATCTTTTTTTGTGTTCCTGTAAATATACAGAAAGTAATTTTTATTACACCTCAGGAACGTATATCTTATTCATAAAATGCGAAATAGTTGAATATAATTAAAACACGCCCCAAACAATGTTTCCCCGTATAGCATTATGTAGTAGAATACTTTTGTGTGGCCCTGTAATTTAATAATAAAAATTATTTGTATCACAGATTGTACAGAATGCATATTTTAGTATATACCTCATAGATTCATGCCAATTCTATTATGTTCGAATGAGTGTAACATCATAAAAATGCATTTGAAACTTTTTTCCCATTGACCGTAATGTAATGGAAAACCTTTGATTGTCCCTGTAAATGATCTATGCATCCGATTTTCATAACATTTGAAATGACTAGACAAAATTACGCAACAATTATATGTTTTAAATTTCAAACGATTAAAATACATTTGAAACTATTTTCCCCATTGACCGCAATGTAACGGAATCCTTTTGATTGTCCCTGTAATTGATCTATCCATCCGATTTTCATAAAATTTGAAATGACTCGACAAAATTATGTTATAATTATGTATTTTAAATTTCAAACGATTCGGTTGGGTAGTTTTTGCGTTGTTATATGCGGACGGACGGACAGACAGACAGACGGACGGACGGACGGACTGAGCGACAACAATAGGTGCTACGTATTTACAAAATTACAAACGCACCTAAAAACTGTTTTCTTAAAAGCTTTTTTACTACTAAATGTGACTGTTTCTTCAAAAACATTTCATTTAAATGCATCATTTCATACAAAATCGTATTAAAGATAATACACTTGACTGAGTGAATAAAATAGTATAACTATCAAAAAATTAATAGATGCTTCCTAATCTCGAAAACAAAATCTCACGTGGGCCATTCAATGAGAAACGAACAAAATGTCCTGCCCATGACAATTACTTAAATATACAGGGTGATTCAAAAAAACGTGGACAAATTGATCTGACAGTTCAAGCATGAATTTTTACAACAATTTGAACAACAAGCTGAATTTTTACAACAGTACAGTGCAAAACAGTAAAAGTCTTTAAAGGGATTTCTAGTATTCAATATTTTATATCGAGTTGTAGTCAATTTTTACAGACTTTAAACACATTAGTTAAAAAAAATATCTAAAAATTTTGCTGGTAGCTACGACTTTGTTGTTTTTGACTTGAGCTCTATCAAAATAAGAAGAATTACTCTGCAACGCCATATTTATAAATGATAAAAAACTAAAATGAGCATGCCAGGAAAATGATATTTATTTTCAGTGACAATCACGTTTTAATTATGGAAAATTATTTGTAAAATACAGAATTTGTTAAGAAAAATGGCAATTTGAAATTCAACGTCTTTTAATTGCTTTATTTGTGTTATTAGAAATGTAATGTCTCTTGAAAATACTTCTAAGAATACTTTTTATTAAAATGTAATAATAATAATAATAAATTGCATTATATAAAAAAATTTTATTAAAAAATATGTTAGAAGTATTTTCAAGAGACACTACATTTCTAATAACATAAATAAAACAATTAAAAAATGCTTTATAAGAATTTCAAGATTTAAGATTTTAAGATAAGTATTAATAAGAAATTTATTGTGTAGATTTAGTTTTCCTATTTTGTGATATTTTTCCTCCTACACGTGATTTGAAATAATCCGTAATAGGCTTAAAATCTTTATATTTTTATTCTAGACCTAAATAATCCGCCCATTTTTATAGGCTTAAATACCTCCACATTTAAACTCTAAACCTGATCAATCAGCCCGTTTTTAGGGCCATTCTATAAAAAACAAAAGAAAAAAAATGTGCTGCGCGCACACTTACATAAATAAATATATTTATCAAAATATAAGTTGTTAAAATATAAACTGTAAATAAATAAATCAAAAGAAAAAACCCTTAGACTTTTATATTCGGAGCTGTCCATATATGATGTCACACTTATTTCCAATATTTTTGACCCCCTCCCCCTTTTTGTCACTAAGTGTCACACTTCACCGCACCCCCCCCCCTTTGTCACACGTCACGCTATATATATACATATATATATATACAGTCGACTCTTGTTAATTCGAAATCGGATAATTCGAATCTTCGCTTAATTCGAACTAAATATGAAGTCCCGAAATTTTCAATGGCAGAATAACGTTAAAAATTTTCATTTATTCGAACTCATTTTCTCTTCACTTCGTTTAATTCGAACTAACAAGAATTCCAATTTTGCATTTTTCTCTTCTTTCTCGCGGATTTCCGATCATTTGATTAACTTTCTTTCTTTGATTTTTGTAAAAATTGTTCCGAACGAGTATACATATAATCCAATGCATTTGATATCCATTTTCTTAGTGCCCCGTCTGTCCATCAGTAACGCTTTAAATTTTTCTTCCATTGTGCTTGTTTCTAATCTTTTAATTAGTTTATGTATTTATATATTCTAATTTAATATTAAGTCATATTCTAATGATAACAGACGAAATAAATTTAAAAAACACTATAACATTAATTCCTTTGCAATAGTACCATATTAAGCATGTCTTCATTTCATTTTTTCTTAATTCGAACTTCGGATAATTCGAACATTTCTTGTGGTCCCGACGAGTTCGAATTAACGAGAGACGACTGTATATATATATATATATATATATATATATATATATATATATATATATATATATATATATATATATGCAGCTCAGAAACAAAACACTATTTTATAAACCATATTCAAATTTATTTTTAAACTTTAACTGTGCGTTTTAATGACTTTTGTGACCATAACAATAAAAATGATTTGTGTAATTACTTTGTACGAAATAAGGATAAGGTTTATATAAAATTAAAATTAATATACAATAGTAATAAACTATTAATATGAAAAAGTAACTGAAAGCGGTAGTATTTTGGGATTGGAAACAAAATTTAATAGTATATTTGGCTTTAAATTTTACCTTTACTTCATGAACACAAAATATTTTAATTTCAAAATAACTTCAAACTGCAAATTTTTAATGTTTTCATTTTAACCAAAATGTGTGATGTCACATTTCTTCTGACCCCCCCCCCTCCCATCCTTTTTTCCCAAACTGTCACGATTTCATGGATACCCCCTTTCCCCCTTCAAGCATGACATTATTTATGGACGGTCCTTTAGCATAGGTGTTTAATTTGAAAATATAAGAATATTTAATTTTAATAATAGGATTAATAATAAAATAGCATTAATTTAATAACAGCATTTTAATTTGAGAAAATATAATAATTGTAATAATCAAAAATAGTAATATGTAGAAAAGTTGTCCCAGACGTGACATGGAATACTCCACATTGAAATACGACCTACGAAACATTCTGAGTGACGAGGATATTAAAATAATAATAATAAAAGTTACTTCAAAAAAGTTGCAAGTTAACGCATATTCTGGGCGAATAATATTCGCAAAATAGCTTCTCATGTCGTACGAAATTTAAAATTCAGCCTTCAAAAGTCGAAGAGCATTACACGCTCCACTAAGTAAGAAGATGCGAACGATGTACCCGCCGTACATCTAAATAGTGCCCAGTAAATGGCGAATGATTGACTACACGCGACTAAATATTCAGTTTGAGGTAATTACATAAAGTGACAAGTTCATGGTCGGCGAAACTCATCGAGCGTTGTATGGCGAACCGATCAAGTTAATCTGAATGGATATCTTTTAGTGACCAGCTCGCGTGACGTGTATGATATCAGTGATTCCATTTTCCTTTCACTTGATTTGCCTGTCACCATACTGTCGTAGTATAACTATTTTTACTGTATCAGAATCAAGAGAGGTTGGTTCTAAATTTTTGATTATGTTATTCTTTTACTTCTTTATTATTGAAGAATGGATTTAGATGAGTTGACTATTTTTTATCGATTTTGGGATGAGATAAGGAACAATTAATTTTTAATTAAAAAAATAATAAAAATAAAAAAAAAGATAGAAAAATCTGAAGTTGAGCATAGATAATGAAATACTTTCCAACAAATTCAGAATATTATGACAAAAATTGACAGTTTAAGATCTAGTTAGGTCCAGTACAATTTAGAAAACGCATAAAACATTGAAATCGTATGTTAGCAATTACTATATATCGATGGGAAAGTATTCGAATTATCTTCAGCGATTTCCGTTAATAAACGAAAATGTACTCAAATTCTTATGTGCACCTCTGTATGTCAATTTTGGAATTTACATAGAGTATTAAAATAATAATAATAATAATAATAAAAGTTACTTCAAAAAATTGCAAGTTAACGCATATTCTGGGCGAATAATATACTCAAAATAGCTTCTCATGTCGTACGAAATTTAAAATTCAGCCTTCAAAAGTCGAAGAGCATTACACGCTCCACTAAGTAAGAAGATGCGAACGATGTACCCTCCGTACATCTAAATAGTGCCCAGTAAATGGCGAATGATTGACTACACGCGACTAAATATTTAGTTTGAGGTAATTACATAAAGTGACAAGTTCATGGTCGGCGAAACTCATCGAGCGTTGTATGGCGAACCGATCAGGTTAATCTGAATGGATATCTTTTAGTGACCAGCTCGCGTGACGTGTATTTATATCAGTGATTCCATTTTCCTTTCTGGTTTGTCTGTCAGCATGCTGTCCGTAGCATATAACTACAATCACTATCAGCATCGAAACAGGTTTTAAATTTTTAACTATGTTATTTATTTATGGGAATGAATTCGTTTGGGTTAACTTTGTTGTTGTTGTTGTTGTATCGTGTTGAGTCTAGAAACAATTGATTTTTAATAGTAAATAAGATAGAAAAATCATGGATCAAATGTAGACAATGCAGTACTTTCTAATACATTCAGAATATTATAACGAAACTTAACAGTTTAAGTCCAGTTAAGTACAGCAAAATTTAGAATATGTATAAAACATCTGGAAACCATATTTTAACAATTACTATTTACACTGAAAAGATATTTGAACTATATTTAGCAATTTCCGTTAGTAAACGAAAATGTGCTCAAAAAAAATTTTTTTTGATTATAGACAAAAGAATCTATATTTACTAAGTAATACACAAAACAATATCTAAGTTTAAAAACTCATATCAAAACATAAATTCTGTTCCAGCAGTTATTGCTTACAGTCAGTATTGTAACAGAATTTCTTTGTGTGTCCCTGTAGATGAACGAACATGCTATGCAAGTGCATCATATTGTATCGAACGCATCTTGTACTGCATGTTAGTTCTGAGTATTAGTTTCAATCTTTGCTATCATTGTTGCCAATACAGTGATAAATATCGCACATAAAAGTTTGAATAAACATTAGTTGATATGCTTATCCCATCGATTTAGCTGCCTGATACCGGCATGATATAAGAAAGTTGGGAATAGTCACTTCATAATAATAATAAGTGGAATATTACTTACAAGATATTTACATATTTACGACCAAACACTCTAATTTCGTTTATTCAAAGAGAAGATCCTGGCCAACATTAAATTGCACGCTTATTATCTTACACTAGGTTATGTCACTATAATACAGGTACACCATTCCTGTCTCTTTTGACTATAATAAGATAGACTTACACAACGAGATAACCACACAGGTCTCCCGAACATAGACATGCAGTTATCAAGAATCACTCCATATGCGCAGCATGAGCAAATTTTCTAACCTGCACCTTCCACGTCTAACTTAAAATTGATCCTCTTACACTCTTACTCCACCTTCTGCATTTCAAAAATGAGGTCGCCATTCTATCACGGGCACTACTTGTTGTTGATAGCGCTTACTCCACACAGTTCATCAAAGCAGATTATCTTTGATTCACCACGCTTCTTAACCACTTGTTGTATTATCCATTTTCCGCTAAATCACAATCCCTCTTATGGTATTTCTTTTTGTACATTAAAACCTTTTTTACAAAACAAATATGAATACAATGGTACTCATTTTAATCCCATAAGTAAGAAAAAATTATTCATAACTCAAGTATGTAGATAATGATACACAGATAAATGCAATGCATCAAGAATTAATGTTAATTAAATTAGTGAGTAAATTAATATAATTAAATTAATTAAGTAATTAAATTAATTAACAATTATTTAAGTACATTAAGCATATACATTAAGTAAACTTACATTAGGCGTTTACATCTTATTAACGGCCTAGACCTACTATATGTTTGAAATATTGGGGAATTTGTAAAATAAATTTCACATTTTATGAATATGTAAAATTTAACATGTTCAAGCAAATAATTACCTTCTTCTTAAAGATAATTCTGGACTTCCCGACAAGCGAAACCCGTAATAATAATAATAATAATAATAATAATAATAATAATAATAATAATAATAATAATAATAATAATAATAATAATAATCAGTGGCGGATCTAGACTTATAATTTAGGAGGGGGCTGAAATATAATAAAAGTTTCTAAGCAAAATTCACAAGAAACGGAAAATTTAAAATTTTCCGCTTTAAACAGGTTTTTACCATAGTAGAATATGCATTTATAATTTAGAATAAAACTTGCTAACATGGAATCACATAATTTCGGGAAGAATTCATTTTAACAAGTTTTTGTCTTTAGAAGAATAATTCCATGGTTATACCGAATTTTTTAAAACGGAATACTGAAAATTATTTACTAAAATGTATCCCAATAAATAAAAAATAAAACCAGAGTTAACAACAAATTTAAAATTATTTAATAGCGCTCTCATTCTACCCTTCCCCATACCTTACTTCAGTACATTCTAGGATACTTTTCAAGCATATACATGCATGCCATTTGCAATACTTAAGTAGTAAATAATGTTTTAAAGACAGCCTGAGTTTAACGAAAAATTGGCTTGAGATGTAACTTTATGGTTTATGCAAAAAAAAACACAAGATGAAAACTTATCTAAAATGAAAAATTTTGCCGGTTCCTTTTTAATTTCATCTTAGCAGACAGATTTTATTACACTTTACTAAACTTTTGCAATTAAATTTGATATTTTCTACAAAATTTGGAGGGGGGCTGGAGCCCCATCAGTCCACACGCTGAACACGCCACTGATAATAATGAATCAGTTAATTCAAACGGTAGCAAAAAGTAATATCAATCCGAACCTAAATTTACTTTATGTCATGTCAGTCGGCTAGTTCTGAATTTTCCTCACACGGTTTGTACGACAATCTTCGATTAGCGCAAACAGGTTAAAGGTATAAATGTCTACCATGTGATGGATGGCGCCGGCCGGATTGAATGTCACAAATATCTAAACGATGAATAATTAATTATCTCGTGATAGTGAATGAAAGACCAACAAAATTTCGGACGGAGACATATTATGCTAAGACGAAACGATTAAAAAAATAGTTTAATCTCAGTCAACATACCCATATTTTTCCCCCCATTTTTAACTCTTTCGAACATTGTTGAATAGGGTCAATTAATTTGGTTTATTTGGCTGTTTTATTTAACTAGATTATTCTTTTTTAATTAATTAAAAGTATTATGTAATCAGAGATATAGAAAGTAGAAAAAATCTGCAATTAACAAAGACTTCGGGTCGCTTATTTATATGAATAAATTAATTTAGAAAGACATATAAATTAAGTTTTTCAACAAAGTTTTTCAAAGTTAATTTTCTAAAACAGACTAAATATTGGTACGTTAAAATTTTGATTGAATAAAGTATGCAGCATCATAATAAAAATATTTGTTTTTCTTTTTTTTAACAAAATCTCAATTATTTTATAAGAAAATCATTTAAAAAAAAGGATATTTAGACAAATTATCGAACATTATCCTTAAACCTTCAATGCATTTCATTTTATACAAGAGTTTTATAAACACCCCTCTGTCGTAATTCTTAAAAAAAAAAAAAAAAAAAAAAAAAAAAAAAAACAGTAATTTTTTTTTTTTTTTTTTTTTACATCATTTTAGGGTTTTATACTTGAAAAGCGAAAGCGAAAACATATATGAACACTCATGTGTCTGTCCGTCTGTCGCAGCTACTTTTCTCGAAAATTATAATACATAGAGAGTTCAAATTTGCGTAAGTTATCAAGGTTATTGATCCACATGTTTAAAGATTATAACTTATTCACAAATATTTTTAGGAAAAAATTAGGAGGGTCTAATCAACTTATTTGACTTTTTTTTAATCGTGTGGGGGATCGTTTGAAAGATCTCGCAATCCCGAACTCTAAAATATGTTTTAATGTTAGGCATGGTATTACATTTTCAGAGATATCTTCGAAGATGCACTGCAAAAATATCCCACCACCATTTTCGAATCTAGTAAAACTAAATTAAGAAAAAAAATTAGGAGTAGAAAGAGTTTATTTAAACCTTAGAAGTAAACTACATCGATTATCCTAGGTCGCATAATTTTAGAGAAAATTATTCTTCCATTACACACAAAATTTATTTTGCGGGCGTTCTGTGGGGATATAAAGGGTGCTCAAGGTATATAGCGACTCAAAATCATCCTAAGATTGTTGATAATAATTTTCCAAATAAGTTATCAGCAATTAGACAATATATTAATTAAAAATATCTTAAAAACAAAAGTGGCGTTGCAACTTTGCGCCTTCCTTTCAAAGAGCACTTGACACAATGACAAATTTAAACATAGTACAAGGTATGTATTGTTTGAAACCCTTTGTGCTCCAGTAAAACTATCTCACTTTACTAATTATTCATCTTGTCTGATGGCCTATCTTTATTTTTTATCAGCTATCTGTAACTTTCCGTATACAAGCGAATCAACATTAGATAATTCAATGTTAATGCTTCAATAGGACGGCCGTATTTGTTGAGCTCTGTATACTCATGTAATGAAAAAAAAAAAAAAGATTAATATAATTAATTAAAAGATCAATGTATTAATAACTAATATTCATATAATATAAACAGTTTTTGGTGTTTATTTTTTTTTCCGAGTTAAAGACTCATTAACCTTGGAAAAATTTCACTTCACATATTTTTTTAGCGTGGATTCCATTTTTCACGTTCTCTCGATGCTATAATAATAATAATATAATATAACTAATATTTATGTTAAATAAACACTTTTTGGCGTGTATTTTTCCTCCTCACTACAGGTCTAATAACCTTGGAGAAGAAAATTTCCCCTCACATGTTTTTTAGTATGGACTCAATTTTTCTCATTCTTTTCACGCTATAATAATAATAATGAAAAAAAAAATCCCTCTCCCCTGACCCTATTTTTCTGAACATCGATTAGAAATTCTCCATCACGCTACCCCCATTTGAGGCTCGATCAGTCTTTCTCAGCGAATAGTTTTGGACGCTTTTTTATTGGCCTAAGTTTTCATATCCGATGATTCATAACTTTCATTCTCGAAAAATGTTCTTTTGTGTAAAAGAAAAATCACGTTAAGTTATGAAATAAGAATGGAAAGCTCAAATGTTGTTATAGTTTGTTATTTTTACTGGGCTGTAAGGAATATGAAGTTTTCGTGTAATAAATAATTGAAAAAATAAAAACTTTTGTTTTTGTATATGTGGGACTTTTGTTCATTATTTTAATAATAATTACACTCTTTTATTACATTCAACCTGTTTTTTTTTTATATAAAAATGTAATTTTATAATAATTTTTAACCCACATCCAGGTAGGACAAAATTATAAAAACTACGCTCACAGGTGAATTTCCGATGCATATACAACGTTTTAGTATTTTTAGAACTGAGGTATAAATTAATACTTTAATCATAAGACATTTTTGCATTAGCCCGGAAGTTGATTTTTTTTTATCAATTGGAGTATCACTTGTTATGTATGCTTTAATTCTGAATCGAATGACATTATCCGCAAGTCAATACGATCATTCATGGCAAAGTTATGGTTGTTTTTATAAATACAAAGTTGAAAATTGCACTTTATTATCAAGCACACAGCTTTGTCACATTTATTTATGTTCAAAACATGTTTTTTATATCATATCAAATAATGTCAAATTTACTAAATCTCCTCAAAACAGCAAATACCAAAACCGGTATCATCTGAGTTTCCTCAAGATTATTAAAGTTATCAAAATCCATGTATTTATAATTTTATATTCATACAACTATTCGTGACTTTGCATTTATAAAATTATTTCCTAATTTTGCAAAGAATGATCGTATCGACTTGCATATAATGTCATTCGATTCAGAATAAAATAAATATATAATAAACGATAACCCACTTGACTCAAAAAAGTTGTATTCACCTTTCCTTCGTTAAAATTCCCCCCCACCCGCCTTTTGACCTCCCCTTCAAAAAAATTTGGTTAAAAAAAAAAAAAAAAAAAAAAAAAAAAAAAAAAAAAAAAGTTTTAGTTTGGGGACTTATTTTGGGATTCCTTAATTTTTGTTATCTTCATTTCTAATGCCAAAACGAAGTTTTTTCCAAATTTTTGTGAATGGCCATCAGTTGTTGTATTTTATGCAATTATTGGTGTATTTTACCTCTACTATAATTGTTGGGCGAGGAAGGGAAGGTTCTTTTACGAGTCTTCTTTTTAGATCGATGAAGGGTTACAAACTTACAATGCACTTTTACTTTTAATACTTCCTGCTATATCATCACGTTTCACACAAAACAAAGCGAGTATGTTAAAAATTTTGCTAAAATATCTTAATTACACTCTTTTATTTAACTTAACTGAATTCATACTCATAAAAATGGAATTTTTTATCCTTTTTTTTTTACCCAATTCCTGATAGAATAGAATTATAAAATTTGTTCACATTCATATATTTCCGATGGCATTACAACATTTTTATATGTTTAGAGCTTAATTATAAATTAACTAGCTTCACCCACTACGCTGGTCAGTTTCTCTAAAGGAATTTTCAGTCAAACGAAGTACATTTGTAAAGATTTTTTTTAAAAACTTCAATATCTAATCAAACATTCATATTTTTTGTCTTATTCAATATAATGTAATGCAGATAATGTATTATCTAGTTCAAAGTCGATGTTGACGACATAATATCTCTAAAATAATTGAAGTACCTATGTTTAACTATTTTTTAATAGAGGTGTTATCTTGAATTCCTCGCTTCCAACTAAACCTGCTGCTGAGATATAGCGAAATACCTTTGAGGTGCTGCAGGTATTATAATTTAAAATAATGATCAGAGAGCTGTTTAATGATATATCACACGAGGGTTGTAGTCCAAATGTATACAACTCCCCCCCCCCCAAAAAAAAAATCAACTATCACTTCTCCCCGGTATAAAACCTTCCCCTCTCTTTAGTATTTTACAATATTATAACAAACATTTATCAGAGGGCCCCTTAAGAAAATCCGATCTGTTATGATAAAACGCTACAATTTCAAAACATTTCGAAAAGTGCCCCCCAGGGGGAAGCAAAGTTGAGTGCGGGAAGTAAAGTTCATAATATGACACAGTGGTCCGAGGATTTCCCGATGATATGTCACATGAGGGGTCACAAAAAAAAGGTTGGAATTTTTTACCCCCACTTTAACTCTCTCGAGAGTGGAGATTTTAAAATCGCTGAAACACATCTTTAATTATTTTTAATAGATTTATTTTCTGTCGTTTCACGCTTCTATTTAAAATGATTGGTGATATAAGCCAAATGTTCTAAATTGTTCGACCCCCCATTTTAACCCCCTCAGGAGAAGGGGAAGTTTCTAAAACCACTGAAAAATGTGTTTAATTATTTTTTTAGTAGATTTGATTTCTGAAATTTCATGTTCTTACCTTAAACGGCTGCTGAGATACAGGAAGACGTTCTAGGATTTTTGACCCCCCTCTGTTTGTCCTCCTTAAAGCGGGAATTTTCAAAAATCCCATCTTTGTGCACGCTTACAGTTACAGTATAAGAAGTATATTTTCCCCAATTTTCATATTTCTAGGCTCAGTAGTTTGGACTGTGCGTTGATTATCAGTCAGTCAGGATCAATTACCTTATGTATGCATAGATATATTAATTTTAAGTCGTTTTTCTGTTAGCAGGATGTAGGTTATAAATAGTCCAATATTTTTTATGGCTTAGACTATAAAGATCAAAATATATAATAGCTCGATGGCGTTCGCATAGTTCTGCAACAATGTGGAAGAGAATTCACCTCTATATTTCGTTTGGAGAAAGCGACCAGACTTAGCGGATGAATCCTGATATCATATATTTATAAAAGCGTCTTATATAAATATTGATATTTTTATTAATGTTTTCTAGCATAGTTGAAATCTGTTTATGAATACGGTTTGTCTGTCCATCCTCTAACTCTCTTAAATAGTTTCTAATTTCTATGTGATTTTTATATATTACTGAGATTTACTGCAGGATGTTTAGTTACTAAGAATAAAGTGTGCAGCATTTATAGTTAATTTACAGGAATACGGAAAATAATTCTGTTAAATTATGGTCTATGAAAAAAAATCGTTTCCGTTGCATGTTAGTGTTTTTTCAATGCTTAAACAAAATCAAATATGATATGCATCATTGGGGATTTTTAAAAATAATAGAATAAGTAGCATTAGAAATGTAAGAAGCAATAGAAAAAATGAGCCTGTTTACAGAGGCGCCCATAAAAATTCCATTATATTAGAACCAATGGGAAGAAAATCGTTTCCGATGCGCTTTAATAATGTTATGATATTTCCAGTATAAAGAAATTAAAAAATTTCACGATACACATACACAGTAACAAGTTTTCTATATATTATGGATTGCGTAGCATTCATCTTTCATTTGCAGAGAGCAACAAAAAAAAGTCGATTACGGATAGATTATGATCAATTTCATTGTATGAAAAAATGAAATTTCTTCCTAATATCAATTTAAAGTCGGAAAGTGTTTCATAATGTATGCGTAA
Organism: Maratus speculifer; assembly: GCA_964019185.1. NCBI lineage: Eukaryota > Metazoa > Arthropoda > Arachnida > Araneae > Salticidae > Maratus > Maratus speculifer. The sequence goes on from OZ025300.1 coordinate 277,448,282, forward strand.
TGCATAATTTTTTGTTCTTGTTTTAATTAAAATCAAAATGAAATCTGCAACGAACTTTATTTGCCGATTTAGTTTTGTGGAAATCCATTTTTCAGTGCCTGTCGCTTAGCTTTGTTGTGAAAATATTTTGGAAGACGTATCAAAGAAGTCAATCCTCTTAGCGGCAGATTCTGTTTTGTGATTCTTTTCTTCAAATTGTTTTCTTTTTACAAGATATAATGATGAGATATTTTTTTAGGAGTTGCGACGATTTGTTTTCTTTTTAGATTGCATAATACACTGGTAGATGAAAAAATTAAAGAAACAACTATAAAAAAAGTACTTTAAGTTAATTTTATTAAGTGAAATCCAGTGATAAGAAGTACAACTCAATTTATCATATCTTCGCTTACAGAAATATCTCAGACTGTTTATTCTGTGATAAATTCGCAAATTCGATAAAATGTTCACTAGCGGCAGGTGGAATCATTTCTTTGAAAAGGTCTTTGACTTATTATGAGAAACGGAGTTTAATTGGGAGAGTGGAGGGTGGACAATAAGTTTGAAAAGCTGTAAGTTTTGTATTTAGATCAGGCGTGCCCACACATCTTTAAAAAAATGGCTATATATGCCCATCAAGTAGTAGAAAAACAACTTGTATTATCCCTACCCCATTTCATATCCATTTACTACATTCTTATTTAAATTTATTTTTCATCAGAAATATAGCATTCTGTATTTTAAAGATATTTCGTACATGTAAAAATAAATACCGTGTTCTTAGCTGCAAAATATTCCAAGTTCACAAGAATTTTAGATAACTTCCATTTAAAAAATATAAAAATTACCTATTGCAGCCATACAGAGAGAAGCAATACTGGGAAATTTTAATACATTTTCATAGATCCTGAGACTCCAAGACTCCAAGACCCCAAAACCATTCTCTGTCCAAATTTTGATATATTTACATATATACATATTGCTTTTGTTATGTAGGAGTAACTGGGGCACATTGATACACCCTCTCTATTGCTCTCAGGGTCATTACAGGAAGTTTCAAAACAGCTCCAAAAGGTGGTACTAGTGTACACAACTACATAAAGAACATCTTGGCATGATTCAGTAGCTTGATGAAATGGGACGGGTGGCTTATTGTTTTTGCAGGTCAAAAGTAAATTTGAGCTGTAGGTATTATATAACTGTTCCAGTATTTTCAACCGAAAATAATACTCTCCCTGGCAAGTAAAACTACTCTGAATCAGTTCCTCATTCTTTATTGTTAGTTAAATTATGAAGAATTGGATTTGAGACTCATTTTATTCAAAATGGCTCTATGGGGCACATTGATACAACCTAAATCCTTTTTAGCTCATTTTTTCATTACCTTTTATTATTTATTTTACCATACACACCTTAATCCAACCATTTTTTGCCAAAAATTTCTAATATTAATATTTATTGAAGTGAAATAGCTCTAATTTTTTATATTAGAACATTTTATAGCATTTTTGCAAACAGAAAAAGTACGAACTTATCCAAAAGCTAGTGCTAGTAGAACTAATAAAAGAAAAGGAAGGCAGTCAGGCAAATCTCTAATTTATATCGATTCTCCAGAGAAAGAAGTATTTTCGACATGAGAAATGTTAAGTAAGAGAAACACTGCAGAACAGAAAAGGATAATTATATTATAAACATAATTTTTTTATATAATTATCCTTTATTTTATGTTTATAAACCGATTTATAAGCAGAAAACCTGGTATTTTTTTCATCTTTCGTAAGAAGGAAGCTAATGCTGGGGTTAAGTGCTAGATATGACAAAGTTACCACAGCCAACAATCAGAGAAGGGACAGCCAGAACGTTAGGTCATAATACATTTAATTTTGATTGCTTTAATATTGCTTAAAAATAAATTGTGGGTGATTTGAATTTCTATAAATAAATATAAACTGGTTTGTCTTTGTTAACTCATTTTCTATGAAAAATATGCATTGATGTTATATTGTCGCCATTTTTCTCAAACGTATCAAAGTGTCCTGTGAAGTGTACCAATCTGCCCCGGGGATAGGGCACATTGATAAAAATGACTTTTTTTATTTTTTTTTAATTACATGTAAAAATACTATACAAAACAATGACTGTACATTTTTATAATATACTGTAAATATTGTTTTGTTTGCATGGAAAAAAAACTTGAATTTTCTACTTTCTTCACACGAAAAAAATTCTTAGAAAAAACTGTATCAATGTGCGCCAGTTCCCCCTAATCGTTTTAGCACACGTATTTATCAGCCGATTTTGATGTGACAGAGCACGTGCGCAGGAATTAACACGGATTCGTCGGGCTTATTTCACTTAAACATTTCAAATTCAAAAACATGTAAAACAAATTTAGAATTCCAAAACGTTTTTACCCTGAAGTGTTCGGTCTTGATACAAGGATTTTGGTTTCGCCTCTATTTTAAACAAGTTGGAAATTGCATGTGAAGCGTGGCAAATGAAGTGCGTTCGTACGATAACGAAGTTTTAAAAATATTCAAATCTTGGTGATATAGTAGAGCGTAAGTAGTAGGAAAATAAGAGTACGAGCTCAAGCGCAGGTGGGGCTGTGGGGCCGCGCAGCATCCCTCCGGCTGCCCCACCTGCTCCTCCGGCTGCCCCGCCTGCTCCTCCGGCTGCCCCGCCTGCTCCTCCGGCTGCCCCACCTGCGGCCCCGCCACCATCCCTCCTGGCCCCTCCTGCTCCCACCATCTCACCGCCGCCCTCCTGCGCCCCCTAGTGGAAAAAAGGAACATTCTATTCTAACAGGATAGGTGAACAACCTTCCCTAATTAAAAATATTATCAATCACATCTCAACATTGAATCATACTATAAGATGAAGATTAAATTTGTATTTGAATTTTAAACAACCGTAATTTTAATGAGTATTATTAATTAAGCGAAACAATTAAAATTTCAGTTTTTAACCATTTTATTTAGATTTCTTCAACTACAAGATGAGATTATCAATTTAACTCAAGAAAGTTAAACATATATTTGAATTTTGCTTCATAGACATCTTAATGAGTAGTATTAATTAAGTAAAAAACAATGGAAAATATCGATTTTATAGAAAAAGACTGATTTCTTACGATTTTTATCAACTGCAACATCAGTGTATCGACTTACAAGTTGAAAGTTAAACATGCATTCTAATTTTTCAACAGCTATAATCTTAATGAGTATCGTTAATTAAGTAAAAAACAATGGAAAATATCAAGTTTTATAGAAAAAGACTGATTTCTTACGATTTTTTCAACTCAAACTTCAGAATATCAATTTGATAGAAAGAAATTTAAGCATCCATTCCAGTTTTGGACAACCATTTCCTTCATGAACATTATTAATTAAGCAAAACAGAAAATATTAAATTTTTAACTGATTTCTTCATATTTTTTATTTATTTATTTATTTTTTAATATAAAATCAGAATACACAACTTAAAATAGAAATTTAAACATATTTTTTAGTTTTTGAACAGTCGTTACCTCAAAGAATTTCGATAATTGAACAATTAACAAAGGAAACTAATGATTTTTTAACGAAAAAAGACGAATTAAACGAATTTGGTTAACTTTTACTCTAATTGGAAATTTCATCGTACTTTATGTATACCAACTAAGTAGAATTTTAATGCATAAACGAATAATTTAAAGAAATCCCCAACACACAAATGTGAACCTGCAGAGCATTTCTTATTACGTCATATCTAAACTAAAACTTTTTTCTGCAACCCCACCATGCATGCATTCCAGGTAGGGGAACATAACAAAGAATCTTGACGTCACAACTTACAAAGGTATACAAATGTTTACGTTCAAGAAAAAGTATCACATAGAGTGAAAAAAAAGAAGAGATTTAAGTTATTTATCCATTCTAGTTTTATAACAGTTACTACAACATCTCCAAATTAAAATTTGGAAGTCATAATGAGTATAATTAATTAAGCAAAATAATGGAAATATTAGTTTTTCAGAGGAGAAAAGACGAATTTAAACAAATTTTATTAGTTTTACACTAGTTTAATAATAATTTTAAGGAGGAAAAAGACGAATTTAAACTTTTTTTTTTTTAGTTTTACACTATTTTTTCTCATCTCCAACATGGATATATCAATTTTAACAGAAGAATTAAACGTATATTATAGTTTTTAACAACAAAATCTTAACAAGTATCATTAATTAAACAAAAATAAATATCAGTTTTAAAGAAAAGACGAATTTGAATAATTTTACACTAGTATTTTCAAAAGCAACATGGAAATATCAATACTTATTCACATATTTCACTTATTCACTGTATTCAATACTATATTTAATAAATTTGGATACACTTTAAGAATTTCCTAATCTATAATTAAATATTAGCTGTATATTTAATGTTACCCATGTTTTCAACATTAGTTCATAATCGTGAATTTTGTATTTTAAATACCATGTATTCAGGTTCAGATTATTTTCACTTGAAATCATACAGAATTTTTTAACAGAGTTTGTTTTTGAAATCATTGAAGCAACTGTATTTAATATTTTTAACACCAATTTTCTAAGATTTTCTAACATTTTCCGATTATACATTCTTCAGAAGTACATTTCTAAATGCTACAATCACTTTACATATCGAAAAGATATCATTGAAGCAACTGTATTTAATATTTTTAATACCAATTTTCTAAGATTTTTTAATATTTTCCGGTTATACATTCCTCAAAAGTTATTATTACGTATTCTAAACAATAGCAAATATTAATTTTAAGAATAAAAAGACGAATTTAAACAAATTTTATTAGTTTTACACTATTTTTTCTCACCTCCAACACGGATATATCAATTTTAACAGAAGAATTAAACGTATATTTTAGTTTTTAACAACAAAAATGTAATAAGTATCATTAATTAAACAAAAATAAATACCAATTTTCAAGAAAAGACAATTTTTTACACAAATTTTCAACTTTGAAATACATCGCTTACATATATTGTTACAGTATATTACTAAACTTAAACTTTTTAAAAAGTTTGAATGTCTTTACAAAGGGTTCATACTTATATTTTTCACGTCTTGACTGCATTCGAAATCTTACAACAAAAGTATACTTTTATTATTATTATTATTATTATTATTATTCTAGAAAACCTAAAAAATCGTTTCTTGCTGCTTTAGACACTTGACATATTAAAACTACTCTACCCATATAATTAATCAAATTAGGACATGATTCATCTTACACTTCAAAATTTCTGAATTTTTACAATACTTATTTTCATCAAACTTTATTCTTGATCCTATATATTTTAATAGCACAGAATTTTCACATCTGTTTTTATCTACTTATCAGAAAATTATTAAAACACCCAACAACATTTTTCAAATATGAATATTATCTTTACAATTTAATGATGCAAAACATACACGAATACAAAGTTTAATTTTTACAAACATTTCATATTTCAAACCAAACTATTCGAAATTTTCACAACGTAAGAGCAAACATTAGACGAACTTTTTAACATTAATATTGCTTAGATCTTTTCATCATAACTTTTAACTATGATAATTATCCATTTTTAGGTTGATTGTCGAAAAACTGTAACTGAAATTACATAAACTTAATGTAAAAAACCATGTTCTCACACAATTTCTTGAAATTCAACAAAGAATTGACTATTACTCCAATACTTATCTACTTCAATCTCGACTCTCGATAGTATATAGATATTACATCATTACATACTTACAACTCTTTTCAAACGTTTATCAGAAAATCAAGCCAATCAAAGTCTAGTAGTTATCACACCTGTTCCTCAGAAATATTACTATCATATGAAACAGTAAAGAAAATTAATAGATATTTAATATTTAATAACTTCATACGTGAAATTACTGTCGAATGAGAATACTAATAATCAATAAAATCAACTGTTGGACAAAAAATAGTACAGATTACCGAAAATTCAAATCATTTTTTCTACAAAAATTACAAAAATTAACAAATGAATGACCAGTTAGAGAAATAATTAAAAAAAATAATGAACATATTTACAAATTTATTAAAATCACACCTTTTTCTGGATTACAAACCACAATTTCTTGAAAAATTTAACACCGAATTTGTAAGATTTTAATCCTAGTATTACATACACTCAATAAATATTCAAAATTAACAAAAAAATAATTTTTTTAGTCTCATCAATAAGCAGAAATTCTATATTAAAAGAATATTTTCATAGTAGTACTTATAAAAATGAGAGTTTACAAACTGATTTTCATAATTTTATCACATTTAAACTTAATTTTTATACATAAAACATTATTTAATCAAATTTTATACTTTCTAATTCAGTAAAATTCAATACTTTTTTAGTTTTTAAACCAATACCACAATATTTATTTACATCAAACTTGATTCTTTACCTTTTATATTTCCACATTACACAAGTGAGTTAAATACTAACTTGGAACGGGAGTTGAAGTCAATTGATTCAATTCGATTTTCATCGTATACGCATTTCCCCTACACGAAATTTCTTACTTCTATAATCATCTAATGTATTAAAACTAATCTACTCATATTTTTAATCAATTCATCAGATGTTTCATCTCGCACTTCTGAATTATCATCCACCAAGTTGCTTAAAATATAAATACTATCTTTAAAGTTTTAATGTAGTATACATGACTAATCTTGAGTTTCCATCTATACTATTAATCAAATTATCATATGTTTCATCTTACAGTTCAACGATTTCTGAATTATCGTCCATCTAGTTGTTTAAAATATTAATAAAATGTTTATAGTTTTTGATTATACATAGTATGTATGAATACAATCTTTAATTTTTAACAGTTCATATTTCAAATAACCTATTTTCGAAACCAAACTATGTGAATTTTACCACAATACTTATCATCATACAGAGATTTGTGTTTCATACTTTTTCTAAAAATTATCAGATATGTACTCCTCAGAGGAATTTCTATCATATGAATAAATGAAAAAAAAAATTTATTTATATTAAACGTACAGCGAAATTTGATTGCAATATATATGTATTTAATAAAAATAAATAAATGAGCGATTATTTATACATTAAACCTTTACTAAATATATATTTCTTGCGTTATAAAGATGTTTCAACAAGATGAACCAAAACAGCAGCAAACTTCAGAAATTAATGATCTGAATGATTCATCCCTAGCACATGTAGCGTTAATGAATAATACATATGTAAGTACTTATATGAAAAATACTAGAATTCGTATATGAATCGTAATTAGAGTAAATATAAAATGATTTGTCTTACTGCCTACACTTTAACAAATGCCTTTTTACCTATATTGTTGAAAAGAATCCTAATTGTTTGCATTTTATTTCTATTACAGATGTGTTCTATTTGCTACAAACATTTCTTAAGTAAATCGAATTTAACAGAACATACAAAAATCCATACAGGTGAAAAACCTTACACTTGGGAAGATTACCAAATGCTGTTTTCAAGAAGGCGTGAATCAAAAGTGCACACATCATCATATAAAGCATCGTCAGTTATATGTAAACTTAGTGAGGATATTCAAAAATTATTCAGACGTTTGAAGAATTTAGACATAAAGGAAGATATTTAGACTATATATCCATCATATTTTCATAACACTTACCACAATATCTCAAACTTAAAATTTGGAAGACATACACACTGCTGAAAAGTAATTTTGTTACCCGTGATTCTTCTAACCAGCATGAATGTATAGATATTATTTTGCAATGTATCCTTTAAATGCTCACATTAAATATTCCTTTATATACATATATCGTTGTGTTTATTTTTTAAAAACCTATTACATTAATAAAATAGGTTACACACACGTACATACACATAACATTTTAAGTGAAACAACACTCTCACAACTTAAAAAATGCATAAGAACATACAAAAATAAGCAGATGTATGAAAAAATATGCAAATTTACAAAATAATTTCACTGTTTTCTAGAAATACCAACAAAAAAATATTTAAAGTATAAAAAAATTACAAAAGTGAAAAGAAAAAACACAAATGTAAAACAAAAATCACAAAGTGAAAAACTCACAACAAAGTTTTTGAAAAAAAAAAATTTACAACAAAAATTTTTTTACAAAAACCAAAACTTCAAAAATATTTTTCCAAAAAAATTTTTTTTCAAAAACATTTTTTACAAAAAAATTTTTTTTTCAAAATAAGTTTTTACAAAAGTAAAAAATAAAAAATCACAACGTTAAAAATATGAAAAATTTTAGTTAAAAAAAGTGTAAAAAAAATTGCAAAAAAAATTGCAAAAATTTCAAAAAAAGTTACGAAAAAAGTATCAAAATTTTTGTTCTTTTTAATAGTAAATACAATGGTTTCACCATTGCATACTGTATTAAAAAGAACAAAAATTTTGATAACTTTTTTGATAACTTTTTTGAAATTTTTGCAATTTTTTTTGCAATTTTTTTTACACTTTTTTTAACTAAAATTTTTCATATTTTTAACGTTGTGATTTTTTATTTTTTACTTTTGTAAAAACTTATTTTGAAAAAAAAAATTTTTTGTAAAAAATGTTTTTGAAAAAAAATTTTTTTGGAAAAATATTTTTGAAGTTTTGGTTTTTGTAAAAAAATTTTTGTTGTAATTTTTTTTTTTTCAAAAACTTTGTTGTGAGTTTTTCACTTTGTGATTTTTGTTTTACATTTGTGTTTTTTCTTTTCACTTTTGTAATTTTTTTATACTTTAAATATTTTTTTGTTGGTATTTCTAGAAAACAGTGAAATTATTTTGTAAATTTGCATATTTTTTCATACATCTGCTTATTTTTGTATGTTCTTATGCATTTTTTAAGTTGTGAGAGTGTTGTTTCACTTAAAATGTTATGTGTATGTACGTGTGTGTAACCTATTTTATTAATGTAATAGGTTTTTAAAAAATAAACACAACGATATATGTATATAAAGGAATATTTAATGTGAGCATTTAAAGGATACATTGCAAAATAATATCTATACATTCATGCTGGTTAGAAGAATCACGGGTAACAAAATTACTTTTCAGCAGTGTGTATGTCTTCCAAATTTTAAGTTTGAGATATTGTGGTAAGTGTTATGAAAATATGATGGATATATAGTCTAAATATCTTCCTTTATGTCTAAATTCTTCAAACGTCTGAATAATTTTTGAATATCCTCACTAAGTTTACATATAACTGACGATGCTTTATATGATGATGTGTGCACTTTTGATTCACGCCTTCTTGAAAACAGCATTTGGTAATCTTCCCAAGTGTAAGGTTTTTCACCTGTATGGATTTTTGTATGTTCTGTTAAATTCGATTTACTTAAGAAATGTTTGTAGCAAATAGAACACATCTGTAATAGAAATAAAATGCAAACAATTAGGATTCTTTTCAACAATATAGGTAAAAAGGCATTTGTTAAAGTGTAGGCAGTAAGACAAATCATTTTATATTTACTCTAATTACGATTCATATACGAATTCTAGTATTTTTCATATAAGTACTTACATATGTATTATTCATTAACGCTACATGTGCTAGGGATGAATCATTCAGATCATTAATTTCTGAAGTTTGCTGCTGTTTTGGTTCATCTTGTTGAAACATCTTTATAACGCAAGAAATATATATTTAGTAAAGGTTTAATGTATAAATAATCGCTCATTTATTTATTTTTATTAAATACATATATATTGCAATCAAATTTCGCTGTACGTTTAATATAAATTAATTTTTTTTTTCATTTATTCATATGATAGAAATTCCTCTGAGGAGTACATATCTGATAATTTTTAGAAAAAGTATGAAACACAAATCTCTGTATGATGATAAGTATTGTGGTAAAATTCACATAGTTTGGTTTCGAAAATAGGTTATTTGAAATATGAACTGTTAAAAATTAAAGATTGTATTCATACATACTATGTATAATCAAAAACTATAAACATTTTATTAATATTTTAAACAACTAGATGGACGATAATTCAGAAATCGTTGAACTGTAAGATGAAACATATGATAATTTGATTAATAGTATAGATGGAAACTCAAGATTAGTCATGTATACTACATTAAAACTTTAAAGATAGTATTTATATTTTAAGCAACTTGGTGGATGATAATTCAGAAGTGCGAGATGAAACATCTGATGAATTGATTAAAAATATGAGTAGATTAGTTTTAATACATTAGATGATTATAGAAGTAAGAAATTTCGTGTAGGGGAAATGCGTATACGATGAAAATCGAATTGAATCAATTGACTTCAACTCCCGTTCCAAGTTAGTATTTAACTCACTTGTGTAATGTGGAAATATAAAAGGTAAAGAATCAAGTTTGATGTAAATAAATATTGTGGTATTGGTTTAAAAACTAAAAAAGTATTGAATTTTACTGAATTAGAAAGTATAAAATTTGATTAAATAATGTTTTATGTATAAAAATTAAGTTTAAATGTGATAAAATTATGAAAATCAGTTTGTAAACTCTCATTTTTATAAGTACTACTATGAAAATATTCTTTTAATATAGAATTTCTGCTTATTGATGAGACTAAAAAAATTATTTTTTTGTTAATTTTGAATATTTATTGAGTGTATGTAATACTAGGATTAAAATCTTACAAATTCGGTGTTAAATTTTTCAAGAAATTGTGGTTTGTAATCCAGAAAAAGGTGTGATTTTAATAAATTTGTAAATATGTTCATTATTTTTTTTAATTATTTCTCTAACTGGTCATTCATTTGTTAATTTTTGTAATTTTTGTAGAAAAAATGATTTGAATTTTCGGTAATCTGTACTATTTTTTGTCCAACAGTTGATTTTATTGATTATTAGTATTCTCATTCGACAGTAATTTCACGTATGAAGTTATTAAATATTAAATATCTATTAATTTTCTTTACTGTTTCATATGATAGTAATATTTCTGAGGAACAGGTGTGATAACTACTAGACTTTGATTGGCTTGATTTTCTGATAAACGTTTGAAAAGAGTTGTAAGTATGTAATGATGTAATATCTATATACTATCGAGAGTCGAGATTGAAGTAGATAAGTATTGGAGTAATAGTCAATTCTTTGTTGAATTTCAAGAAATTGTGTGAGAACATGGTTTTTTACATTAAGTTTATGTAATTTCAGTTACAGTTTTTCGACAATCAACCTAAAAATGGATAATTATCATAGTTAAAAGTTATGATGAAAAGATCTAAGCAATATTAATGTTAAAAAGTTCGTCTAATGTTTGCTCTTACGTTGTGAAAATTTCGAATAGTTTGGTTTGAAATATGAAATGTTTGTAAAAATTAAACTTTGTATTCGTGTATGTTTTGCATCATTAAATTGTAAAGATAATATTCATATTTGAAAAATGTTGTTGGGTGTTTTAATAATTTTCTGATAAGTAGATAAAAACAGATGTGAAAATTCTGTGCTATTAAAATATATAGGATCAAGAATAAAGTTTGATGAAAATAAGTATTGTAAAAATTCAGAAATTTTGAAGTGTAAGATGAATCATGTCCTAATTTGATTAATTATATGGGTAGAGTAGTTTTAATATGTCAAGTGTCTAAAGCAGCAAGAAACGATTTTTTAGGTTTTCTAGAATAATAATAATAATAATAATAATAATAAAAGTATACTTTTGTTGTAAGATTTCGAATGCAGTCAAGACGTGAAAAATATAAGTATGAACCCTTTGTAAAGACATTCAAACTTTTTAAAAAGTTTAAGTTTAGTAATATACTGTAACAATATATGTAAGCGATGTATTTCAAAGTTGAAAATTTGTGTAAAAAATTGTCTTTTCTTGAAAATTGGTATTTATTTTTGTTTAATTAATGATACTTATTACATTTTTGTTGTTAAAAACTAAAATATACGTTTAATTCTTCTGTTAAAATTGATATATCCGTGTTGGAGGTGAGAAAAAATAGTGTAAAACTAATAAAATTTGTTTAAATTCGTCTTTTTATTCTTAAAATTAATATTTGCTATTGTTTAGAATACGTAATAATAACTTTTGAGGAATGTATAACCGGAAAATATTAAAAAATCTTAGAAAATTGGTATTAAAAATATTAAATACAGTTGCTTCAATGATATCTTTTCGATATGTAAAGTGATTGTAGCATTTAGAAATGTACTTCTGAAGAATGTATAATCGGAAAATGTTAGAAAATCTTAGAAAATTGGTGTTAAAAATATTAAATACAGTTGCTTCAATGATTTCAAAAACAAACTCTGTTAAAAAATTCTGTATGATTTCAAGTGAAAATAATCTGAACCTGAATACATGGTATTTAAAATACAAAATTCACGATTATGAACTAATGTTGAAAACATGGGTAACATTAAATATACAGCTAATATTTAATTATAGATTAGGAAATTCTTAAAGTGTATCCAAATTTATTAAATATAGTATTGAATACAGTGAATAAGTGAAATATGTGAATAAGTATTGATATTTCCATGTTGCTTTTGAAAATACTAGTGTAAAATTATTCAAATTCGTCTTTTCTTTAAAACTGATATTTATTTTTGTTTAATTAATGATACTTGTTAAGATTTTGTTGTTAAAAACTATAATATACGTTTAATTCTTCTGTTAAAATTGATATATCCATGTTGGAGATGAGAAAAAATAGTGTAAAACTAAAAAAAAAAAGTTTAAATTCGTCTTTTTCCTCCTTAAAATTATTATTAAACTAGTGTAAAACTAATAAAATTTGTTTAAATTCGTCTTTTCCCCTCTGAAAAACTAATATTTCCATTATTTTGCTTAATTAATTATACTCATTATGACTTCCAAATTTTAATTTGGAGATGTTGTAGTAACTGTTATAAAACTAGAATGGATAAATAACTTAAATCTCTTCTTTTTTTTCACTCTATGTGATACTTTTTCTTGAACGTAAACATTTGTATACCTTTGTAAGTTGTGACGTCAAGATTCTTTGTTATGTTCCCCTACCTGGAATGCATGCATGGTGGGGTTGCAGAAAAAAGTTTTAGTTTAGATATGACGTAATAAGAAATGCTCTGCAGGTTCACATTTGTGTGTTGGGGATTTCTTTAAATTATTCGTTTATGCATTAAAATTCTACTTAGTTGGTATACATAAAGTACGATGAAATTTCCAATTAGAGTAAAAGTTAACCAAATTCGTTTAATTCGTCTTTTTTCGTTAAAAAATCATTAGTTTCCTTTGTTAATTGTTCAATTATCGAAATTCTTTGAGGTAACGACTGTTCAAAAACTAAAAAATATGTTTAAATTTCTATTTTAAGTTGTGTATTCTGATTTTATATTAAAAAATAAATAAATAAATAAAAAATATGAAGAAATCAGTTAAAAATTTAATATTTTCTGTTTTGCTTAATTAATAATGTTCATGAAGGAAATGGTTGTCCAAAACTGGAATGGATGCTTAAATTTCTTTCTATCAAATTGATATTCTGAAGTTTGAGTTGAAAAAATCGTAAGAAATCAGTCTTTTTCTATAAAACTTGATATTTTCCATTGTTTTTTACTTAATTAACGATACTCATTAAGATTATAGCTGTTGAAAAACTAGAATGCATGTTTAACTTTCAACTTGTAAGTCGATACACTGATGTTGCAGTTGATAAAAATCGTAAGAAATCAGTCTTTTTCTATAAAATCGATATTTTCCATTGTTTTTTACTTAATTAATACTACTCATTAAGATGTCTATGAAGCAAAATTCAAATATATGTTTAACTTTCTTGAGTTAAATTGATAATCTCATCTTGTAGTTGAAGAAATCTAAATAAAATGGTTAAAAACTGAAATTTTAATTGTTTCGCTTAATTAATAATACTCATTAAAATTACGGTTGTTTAAAATTCAAATACAAATTTAATCTTCATCTTATAGTATGATTCAATGTTGAGATGTGATTGATAATATTTTTAATTAGGGAAGGTTGTTCACCTATCCTGTTAGAATAGAATGTTCCTTTTTTCCACTAGGGGGCGCAGGAGGGCGGCGGTGAGATGGTGGGAGCAGGAGGGGCCAGGAGGGATGGTGGCGGGGCCGCAGGTGGGGCAGCCGGAGGAGCAGGCGGGGCAGCCGGAGGAGCAGGTGGGGCAGCCGGAGGGATGCTGCGCGGCCCCACAGCCCCACCTGCGCTTGAGCCCGTACTCTTATTTTCCTACTACTAGCGTACTTCGGATACAGTATAGTAGTCGAAATCTTTGTGTTTCTGTAAATATGCAGGAAGTAATTTTTATTACACCTCAGCAACGTATATCTTATTCATAAAATGTGAAATAGTTGAATATAATTAAAACACGCCCCAAACAATGTTTCCCCATATAGCACTATGTAGTGGAATACTTTTGTGTGATGGCCCTGTAATTTAATAATAAAAATTCTTTGCATCACAGATTGTACAGAATGCATATTTTAGTATATACTTCATAGATTCATGCCAATTCTATTATGTTCGAATGAGTGTAACATCATTAAAATGCATTTGAAACCTTTTTTCGATTGACCGTAATGTAATGGAATACTTTTGATTGTCTCTGTAAATGATCTATGCATCCGATTTTCATAACATTTGAAATGACTCGACAAAATTACGTAATAATTACATGTTTTAAATTTCAAATGATTAAAATGCATTTGAAACTTTTTTCCCCATTGACCGTAATGTAACGGAATCCTTTTGATTGTCCCTGTAATTGATCTATCCATCCGATTTTCATAACATTTGAAATGACTCGACAAAATTATGTTATAATTATGTATTTTAAATTTCAAACGATTCGATTGGGTAGTTTTTGCGTTGTTATATGCAGACAGACAGACAGACAGACGGACAGACTGAGCGATAACAATAGGTGCTACGTATATACATAATTACGAACGCACCTAAAAATGGTTCAGACAGATCAGTTTGAAATACTAATGTAGTTTATTTTTCCATAATCGAATTTCATTTATTAGCTCTAAGAAATGTGATTACTCGCAAATTTACTCTTAATTATTGTATTCATTAATGATACGCTCGTATGCTTGAAACTACATCTTCATATCCGACAGCGGGCGTCAAATTCTTGCAAATCAGGCGACCTCCCTCCCCACCAAAAAATGTCATAAATAAAACCCACTTGGTTAAGCTTACTAATTTGGCAAAACTCTCATTTAAATCATTATTTTAAAAAACTGATTGAATTTTCTATAATCGGGTTCCACGCATTTTAGTTCCTTGCTTATAGCAAAAATTATTCTAATTCTTTAAAACAAGGAATATAGATGGTGCCTTTTCCTGATACCACACGGAAATATTTTTATACATGATTCTCTAATTTTCCCATTTTTAGGTGCGTTCGTAATTCTGTAAATACGTAGCACCTATAGTTGTCGTTCAGTCTGTCCGTCCGTCTGTCTGTCCGCATATAACAACGCAAAAACTACCCAACCGAATCTTTTGAAATTTAAAATATATAATTATTACATAATTTTGTCGAGTCATTTCAAATTTTATGAGAATCGGATGGATAGATCAATTACAGGGACGATCAAAAGTATTCCGTTACATTACGGTCAATGGGGGGAAATGTTTAAAATGCATTTTAACCGTTTGAAATTTAAAATACATACTTACTACATAAATTTGTCAAGTCATTCCAATTTTTTTGAAAATAGGATGCATAGATCAAATATAGGGACAATCAAAAGTACTTCGTTACATTACAGTGAATGGAAAAAAGTTTAAATGAATTTTAAGTGTATTACACTCATTCGAACATAATAATATTGATATGCATCATAAAGTACATATTATAATATATAATGTACATAATCTGTGGTGCAAAGAACATTTGTTATTGATTTATAAGGCCACACAAAAGTATTCCATTACATAATGAGTATGGGGAGAACATTGTTT
Source organism: Maratus speculifer (assembly GCA_964019185.1). NCBI lineage: Eukaryota > Metazoa > Arthropoda > Arachnida > Araneae > Salticidae > Maratus > Maratus speculifer. The sequence continues at coordinate 277,464,260 of OZ025300.1, forward strand.
GGTGCGCATTTTAATTGTAATTAACTATTTACAATTTTATGAGATAGACATATGCGAGTGATATTTTAAAAACTGCATTGTCGTACGAACGCACCTCATTTGCTACGCTTCACGTGCAATTTCCAACTTGTTTTCTTTATTTCTAATTTCATATAACATGTTAGCTAACAATTTTTCACATCATATTTTTTTTTCTTTTTTTTTCGGAATCCACGCATTATATTCTCTTCACCACTTTAATAAATAAAAATAAAACCTCACTGATCCTATTTTTCGGAGCATCGATTAAGGATCACCGATCACGCAACCTCATTTTGGGGCCGTGCCAGTCTTGTGTTTTTATTTTTTCTATTTTTTCTTTCTTTCTTTTTTTATAAATACCGTTGTATTTTTTTTTTTTTTTTTTTTTTTTTTCGTAATTTCTTGATTCGAAGAGACCACAACTACCGAAATGTAAAAACTTCCCTGAGTTAAATATATATATATCTCACGAATTAAATAAATTGAAAAATTAAACTCAATTATTTTTATAATAGATTATTTTTAACCGACTTAAAAGAAAGGGAAAAGAAATTTATTCTCGCATTTACAAGTATATAGAGAAAGAGTGTGTATTTACATGCAATTGAAAAACGAAAGCTATATACTAATAATAAAAGAACAAATCGCTCTGTCTGTGTGTGTGTCTGCGATGAAGAGCAAAATCTACGGCACGTATGAGGCTCAAAGTTTTTGTGAAGTTAATCAGAGATCTCTTCTGAAGATCTGTACCTCGAATTCAGACTTTTAATTTCTTGATTAGTTTCCGAGATATTAATTACGAAGCACAACTTACTCTCATGAAAGAGTCAATTCTTTGATGCTCGAGAAATAAACAGGCTTGCACATGCGCATAAACACATTTACGCACCGAAATTAGGAAAGAAGCATTTTCGACCGCATTTCTGTTTTTCTTTTAATCTAAATTGACCAAGCCATTCAGTGCAGTTAAAATTGAAAGACATAGTGCGAAATTGTTTTCAAAAAGGGTCGTTTTTCAGAAAAAGCCCCCCCCCCCTTTGGTTTGACAACGCCCCTTTACGACGCAAATTTCAAAATACTGACAAATCAGAAATAAATCTGAAACCTTCTTCAAAACGATTATTCAATTCATTTTTTAAAATATGAATTTTAACTCTGTTAAATTTACTATTAAATGTAGGTCATTTTACAGCTCATGAAGAGGAAATTTTAAAAACACTGACAAATCAAAAATAATGCTGAAACCTTCTTCAAAACGATGATGCAATTAATTTTTAAAAATATGAATTTTAACCCTTTCAAATTTGCCATTAAATTACGGCTCATGAAGAGAAAAAATTTTATACGTTAAAAGTAAACGTCCGTGTTTTAATATAATCTTTTTTGAAAATTTAATAGACCAGATTTACAAACGGTTGGAGAGATATAAACTTTTTTTACAAAATAAAATATGTGAAAACAGTCTATACAATTTACCCGGTTGTTAATCGAATGAAACTTTCCTATTTTTTCCTTTTAAAATCGTAATTTTATTTTCCTAAATTTATAACTAAACTTCTAAAACATTTTTTTATACATATCCTATACGCGTGAATACATTTCCATAAACTACTGGCGGGTTTAGTAAAAGGAATTCAAATAGTGTCAAAAATGTGGTACATACGAATTAATTCAATTAACCGTAATAAATTTTTACTCAAGTCAATAATAATTAAACACTGTTGATTCAGGTTCACTATTTAGAAATAAAATATTTTTTGTGTAAGAAAGAATAGCGTAGGAAGCCTGAGAATATGCAAGATGTGGAAATAAACACATCTGACTCTCATACAAACAAACTTTATTTATTCAGTTGTTTATTACGCAAGACATTTTATACAGTCTAAGAATTGATGTATAACTTGAATTGCAACTAAAAGGCTTCATTCAAGGCTTCTCCTCTGAGCAGATTTGCCTATAGAATTCAGAACATTTTTTTAAAAAAATTATTATTATTAAATGATATTTATAATTTTTATCTACGTAAAACAGGAAGAATCTCGTTGAAGTTTTCCTCAATGTATTATCATTTTACACTGTTATAAAATCAATAGTGGTATGGTAATGAGACCTGGACTACTACACAAAAAGAGGAAAAGTTACTTGTTACTTTGGGAAAGGAAGATCTTAAGGCCTCACACTGGGCACAAAAAAAAGACCCGGATGATAATGTAAAGTCTATGGGAGCGTTCGTTTCAAATATCTCGGTCAAATTTTAATATTTTTACATGATTTTTTTTGCACAAGATAGCTGAGGACGATCCACAACCAGCTTAGTTTTTAGTTTTTCGATTTTGCTTTTATATTTTTTATAATACGATAGTTTCAATTTCAGAACCGGTTTAAACCGGTTTCAAAAGTTAAAGCATTTTTTTTTTTTTTTTTTTTTTTTTTTTTTTTTTTTTTTTAAATCTGAAATTAAAAATGAAAAAGTAAAAACTAGGTCGGTTGTGGATCGTCCTCAGCTACCTTGTGCAAAAAAATCATGTAAAAATATCAAAATTTTGGCGAAATATTTGAAAAGAACGCCGTCATAGACTTTACATTATCATCCGGGTTTTTTTTCTGGGTCTAGTGTTGCTCCTTAACACAAATTTTCGGATCTGTTAAGGAAGGCAATACATGGCGTATCGGGTCAGATATAGAGATTGAACAACTTTATAACGAAAAAGACATTATAAAAACCATTAAATTAAGAAGAATACAATGGTTAGGCTATTTAATCGGAATGAGGGATGAGCACTGCTAGATTCAGATACTTTTTTCCAGTAGGGATTTCATTGGCTCCGGGGAGGGGAGGGGTCTGGAGAATGTCCTTCCGGGCCACACCCTGAATTAGGCACGGTGAATGAAAGAAACACAAAGGTAAATTAATAAGGAAAAGGAGTGTTGGTAGACTAGGTTAAAGATAGATAGAATAGGTAGAAAAAGACCTAGCACAAAAAATATATATATAAATTGTAATGTAAAGACCAGAGATCGGAAGGTCTAGCGAGGTATATTAAGGGAGATAAAAATCCTTCATGGATTGTAGTATCGTTGTATAAGTATGTATTATTATCTTACATATTAGTAGTAGTTCAAAGTCTGATTGCCGCAAAGACATGCAGGGCATGCAGCCTGGACTAGTGCTAATGCCTAAGAATTTGCAAGTAGTGAAAATTAACGTGTCTGTATTATAAACAAACATTATTCTTCTAGTAGTTTATTAGTAAGTGGTTTACAGCCAAAAACTTATTCATACCCTGTGATTCAAGACTTCGTCTGCATGCACGAATTTACCAATAGGATTCCGAGTGTTCTTTTTTATTAGTATTACTAAATGATATTTTTCATATTACCTAGATAAAACTGGGAAAATTTATTTTATGTTTTTCTCAATATTTTACCATCTTACACGGTATAATAAAACTGACGCTAGCATGGGCAAAATAGCCTTCATTTTTTCCCATCGCATCGGAATTTTTCGTCAATCGCAAAATTTAATTTTTAAAAAAGTCGAAATATAGCAAAAATCTCATATTATAAAACAGACACAATTTTTTTTTTCATAAAAATTTATTTTTTGTTTTTTCTTACATTATATATTTTTACACCTCAACAGAGCTCTGAACTGTTTAGCTATAAGTAAAAATTATATAACTATTGTACAATATCAAATTTTAGCCATTTTTTTTTCTTTTTTGTTATTTTTTAACAATTTTAAAATTTACTGTTTGCGGAAAAATTCTGATGTGATGATGTAAAGTGAAAATAATTTTCGGATTCAGCGCTGTTAAAATTACATAAAAATCAATTGGGAAAAGTTAAAAAACACAACCATCGCACGCTCGTGCAGTTTCTTATTTTCAAAAGTATTTGGATCGGTAAATAATATATTGGATAAATAGTATTTATGACTTCATACATCAACCTCTCCTCCAGAATGCACTAGAAGATTTATTTCAAACAGTCTCCTTGTATTACGTATTCTAATATATGGAAATATAATTCAGTCATCTTTAAAGGGCTAAGAATAAAAAATCTGGCATCTGTTCCAAATCGACACACTTGGAATAGTTTCAAGATCTAAGCTACACTCGAGAAGCCAACCTGTTGCATGCTTCGGAACAGGGAGTTGAAAGACCCTAATTACAACGACCGACGGATCATTTCCATTGCTTTGTCTTTTACAAGAAAATGATAGGTCTTGTATGTCAACGGTAATTTAATAATTTATAAAAAGACTACACTATCCAAAAAGACAAATACTTTTTAATCTTCGAAAATATAATGTAATCACACATGAAAAAAATCCATAATTTTTTACGAATTACCCACGATTTTTGAAAAGGTGTCTTTATCTTTGAAAAAACAATATAGTTCTCACATTTAAAGATTTATAGAAACAATGTTTCTGTAGTTGCCATTGATTTTCGAAAATGTTTTCGAGTTGTTTTAAGGGGAAAAGGAACCTTCCAAACTTATTTTTTATTTATTTTTTAAAATTTCATTTTAAATAATATTCAAGGGCACACTATATACATAATAATGGCACCTTTTTTTGAGAGGGGGGGGATAAAAGTAACGATTTTTTTTTACATATAAGCATTATGATGAACTTAAAATGCCCCGTGCGCATTCCATATCACTTAAAATCCTCAATATTTTTTATGCCAGTTTGGTTCATATACACAAATAAAACTGAGCATAATTCTTTTTAAATTAAATATAATTGGAAAAATTAAAGATAGTTAATTGCAGAAATAAGATGTAAATTGTGCTGAAAATTTCATAAAACTTAGAAAATATTTTTACTTACTTTTACATTCAAATGTATAAAATTTAGAACATAGTTTCACGTACTTTTACACAGTGGCGCAGCCAAGGGAGGGGTTTTGGGGTTAAAACCCCTCCCAGAACTAAGAAAAATTTCTATAATTGTCGCTTATATGGATCAAAACCAAAGTTAATATTTAAACATTTTGGCGTTTTTCGGAATCCGCCGCTTTGTTAAATCAAATTTTATTGAACAAAGTGATACAATTATGTATTTTTAGAAAATGAATCGGAGAGTTTCGTGTTGTTAAGCCACTTATAAAAGAATTGCTGTCTTATTCTATTAACCAGTGATTCAAGTAACCGGCGAGTATAATTATCTGAAATTCAAAACCTCCCCTAAAATCGAATTCTGGTTGCGCCACTGCTTTTACATTCAAATGTGTAAAATTTGATGCTCAGTTTCATTTGCTTATGTAAACCAAACTTGCACAAAAGCATATATGGAACTTTAATTGATATGTAAGATGTTTGAGACATTTTGAAAAGTTCTCCATACCGCTTAAAATATTCAGGAAAAAGCCTTATTTTTCACAAAAAATGATTCTTTTTAATTATTATTATTTTTTTTTTTAGTTTTATTTTATTATTTATTTATTTATTTGTTTGTTTTGTGGTAAACATATGCCACAATTCATATAGTGTGTCCCTGAATAGTATTAAAATGAAATTAAAAATAAATAAATCAGTTTGAAAGTCCCTTGTCTCCTTAATAGTATATTAATCAATTATTGTATAGTAATGACTCGATGAATAGAATTTTTCTTTTTAGTTGGAAAATTTTAAGGGACTACTTCACTCACACAAAAACACCCATTCGCTAATGTTAATTCGATGGAAGAAAAAATTTTTAAAGAGCTCGCTTGCACTTCAATATTTTTTAATTATATATGTATATATGTTTTTAGACAATCTATATAAAGGCCGTTATTTTAATATTTTCTTTTCTTTTCTTTTTCTTTTTTCAAGTTTTTTTAAAAAAGATTTTACTTTTAAAATCGGTTCCAAATGTAAAAGTATTAAAATTTAAAAAAAAAAAATTCAAATAAAATTGAAAAAATTAAAAACGGCCTTTCTACAAATCAATACAAAAAATTTCTTTAAAAATATTGATATACGAATGAGGTATCTTAAAACAATTTCTCGCGTCGGATTGACATTAGCAAACGGGTGTTTTCACGCGAGTCTCTTAATTTCAGATGAATTTAAGAAAAATAGTTTTTAAAGCTCTATTCTCTTTAATGTAGAGGTCCACTTACTAACAATATTCAATTAAGTATTTAATAAAAGCTAAATGAATATAACATAAAATTTATATTAACAATGACATAATCTATAATCATAGTGTAGTTAAACAAATATTTACGACACTACAGAAATATATTTTATTTACCGATATTACAAAAAAGAATAATTTTATATTACTATATAACAGTTTATAAAATGAATAGATAAAAAATATAATACAATAAGCTTTATCTTGCAAAAGAATTTTTTTTTCAACTATGAGCAAAATTAGGTGCACATAATTTCAATCCTTTAACATAAACACATATAAAAATAACAAGTTGGAAATTGCACGTGAAGCGTAGCAAATGAGGTGCGTTCGTACGATAACGAAGTTTTAAAAATATCCCTCTCATATATCAATCTCATAAAACTGTAAATAATTACAATTAAAATGCGCACCAAACAATGTTCTCCCTATACCATTATACAATGGTATACTTTTGTGTGGCCTTTTAAATCAATAACAAATATTCTTTACACAACAGATTATACAAAATGTATATTATAATATGTACTTTATAGATGCATATAAATTTTATTACGTTCGAATGAGTGTAACACCATTAAAATGCATTTGAAACATTTTTCCCCATTAACCATAATGTAACGGACTACTTTTGATTGTCCCTGTAATTGAACTATGCATCCGATTTTGATAAAATTTGAAATAACTAGACAAAATTATGTAATAATTATGTATTTAAAATTTCAAACGATTAAAATGCATTTGAAACTTTTTTTCCCCATTGACCATAATGTAACGGAATCCTTTTGATTGTCCCTGTAATTGATCTATGCGTCCGATTTTCATAAAATTTGAAATGACTTGACAAAATTATGTAATAATTATGTATTTTAAATTTCAAACGATTCGGTTGGGTAGTTTTTGCGTTGTTATATGCGGACGGACAGACAGACGGACGGACTGAACGACAACAATAGGTGATACGTATTTACATAATTACGAACGCACCTATAAATGGTATTAATAATTCTGTCTGAAATAAAATGTGTTTAAGTAAACGAGAAAAAATTCTTAACTTGAATTGTACATCCCTTTCTGTTATCCTAATTTGACAAGCAATTAAGTTTTCTGAATGCGGCTAACTCTGCATGCAGTGATTTTGATGTCATATTGACGTAATATCGACGAAAATATTGACTTTTATGAATGGAAATGGATCGATAGGACGTCACTCATCTTCGATTACAATTTCTTAACATTAATAGATAATGTGTTTGCGACGAAATAGCGGACATAAATATGTATATTTAATGGCTTATCAATCGTTAAAAAAAAAGGGTATTCAAATACACCATCCGTACCCTGATAATCCAAAATAATCCAGATCGTTATCTCCAAGGATTAGAAAACTTCGATTTTCGAAATTCAGATTTGTAAATAGAATAAGAAAACAGGAAAGCAAAAAAGATTAAAATATGTCTGTTCCTTTCTATTATTTTTGTTGAAGTAATAAAATAAAATGCACGCGAAAAAAATCTTAGTTATTAATAGTTTTTAGTAATTAATATTATTTTTTCTTTATTCAAACTCATTTTATTTGTTTCCTTTTTAGGAGTGTTTGTAATAATATAAATACATAGCACTTATAGTGGTAGCCTAGTCCGCCCGTCTGTCTGTCCGCACGCAACAGGGAAAAACTACCCAACTGAAGGGTTTGAAATTTAATCGAAAGAATATAGAATAGAATCATATATAATATAGAATTGTTGCAGAATTTTGTCGATAATTTAAAATTTTATGAAAACATAAAAGATAATATTAAAAGTTTTCTTCATTCAATTAAATCTTATCCTATGTAATTATATTTCTAATATCTCATAATAAGTAACGTTACTAGGTCGCCATGGTGACGACGTGCTATTTAAGACAGTATCCTATTGTTTACGCAAGTTATATTAAGTTACAAAGTATACAGCCGAATTTTAAAAAAAATGCAATGCAAATAATAGTAAGGATAATGTAAAATTAACAGTGGTGATGATTTTTTTTTTTTCTGTACTACTCCTTGATTTATTTAAGATATACGCTCGTGATTAAATAAACCAAATAATACTATTCTAAAATTTACAGTGGTAATGATTTTTTTTAATGTTTTCTGTACTACTCCTTGATTTATTTAAGATATACGCTCGTGATTAAATAAACCAAATAATGATATTCTAAAATAACGGTAGCTTAGAAAAAGGGCTCTTAATTGACAATACTAAAAATGAATCATGCCACCAACATTAATTATAAAAATTACATTAATTAAATACATACATTCAGGAAAAAGGTAAAAAACAAAAATGAATTTATAAACAATTTTAAAATGTTGCAGAGGAAACACAAAAAAAAAGAAAAAAAATTAATTTAAAAATGTATAGAGAAAAAAATTATGGTCCTTTTTTTCCAGTTTAAAGATCTTATATTTTATTTCAAAGTTTTATGTTTGCAACAAAAGCTTCTAAATTTTTTTAATGCATTTATTTTTTTTTCTTTTGTTATACCGGATTTGCCAGTTTAGGCTTTTTTATTTTTTTATTTTCTTTGAGAAATTTTCTTATTCACATCAGAAATCGCCTGTAATATTTTTGTTATTTATCTAATGGCAGACTTCAAGAAATAGCCTCAAGGAAACATTCTTCCTTCTGAATTTCCGGTAACAATGTAAAATTGAAATTTAAAAAAAGGCTAAACTTAAAACACTGTCATATGTCTCACCAAATTCAAATTGTGTGATTATTTTCACTTATTTATTTATTTATTTTTTATCTTTATTACGCTTTTAAGGAGTTTTATTTTTTTTCCAAATTTACTATGTTCAAGTATATATATTTTTCTTTTTTTATAAAATTTATTTTAATAACATTTTTAAAAACTTGTTTTATTGTTAATGCCGTATATACACAATTTTTCGGTGAAATTTCTTCAGAATACATGGTTATGGACAATGGTTAAATGTTTAAAAAAAAATAGTACTCCAGACAAGACCAGTAAATACATAACCAATTTATAAAGCTTAACATTCAAGATAAAGTGTGTGCAATTCACCTAAATTAAAAATTTAAAATACTCGGAATAGACAAATTTTAAACTATTAAAATTCATGTAATTCATTCATACTAAGATAAGGTATACATGATAATTCATTCTAATTAACATTTGTGATTTAATGTAAAAAAAACTACAATTTTTAAAGTCTTTTTAGTTGTTGAAGCATTTAAGTACAAAACTTTCTGTAAATCGCAAAATTATAAACCGTTAAAACGGATTTATACAAAAACAGTGCTTCATATAGTAATGAGTATACGTTTATGCAGCTCATAAATAACAAAAATAACAATAACATTAATAATATATATATATATAAATAATGTATATGCATATGTATATTAAGTTAATCTGTAAACAGATGCACAAACAAATGGACGTTATACACACTGTAAAAAAAGACAAATAAAAGTATTTATTAAAAAAAAAAAAAAAAAGGGTTAGACTGTAAACAAGTGCACAAACAAAGAGGGATGTTCTACACAGTAAAAAAGACAAATACAAATTATATTTCCTCCTTTTCAAAGAAAAGGGGGCAAAAACAAATAAAAGTTCTATATACTGTAAAATAAAAAAAATAAAAAATAAATAAAAAATAAACCGACAAAAAACACAAAGTTTTTATTATTTTAAAAAAAAATAGATGCTAAGAAAATTTAAGAAAAAGTTTTAAGCAAAAATAGGGACTCTGCCTCCTGAAGAAATGTATTTATTATCTAAAAATTTACCAAGCAGCTCATCAGAATTTTAGATTAGCATTGTATAACAATCGGTTTTAATTTAACGCTCCTAATTTCTGAAATCTACGACAGATTTTTTATTCTTTCAAATATTTATGTAATTTTAAAATTTTGAATTGTAGTTTATAGGAAATTGAATATTAATACATCTTTTAAAAAAATGACCTTGTAAAGCTGATATTGAGGCTCTTGGTCTGTAAATTTACTAGTACTTATTTCTTTTTCGAAATTTTGGAAAGCATTTTCGCAAACCCTCTATACATGTTATCAAAATATCTAAAGCTCCCCCCCCCCCTCCCTTCAATTGAGGCAGCTTTCACAATTCTGTGCCGTACTGTCGTATTTTATAATTCATAATTCAAAATAGCGTCTTTGTGTTACTAAAGGAATTTATTTTATTTTATTATTCTTATTTTTTTTAATGAAGAAGACAATTAACTCTCGTGAGACAACAAAAATAAATGTAGAGGAATACAGTTTTATTGAGGAATTTTGAAAGACAGATTTAGAACGAATGATAAGTTACAGATGTTACTTTAAAAGAGAGATTTTATGATTTAAAACAGATGTTATTTTATGTATTAAGCTATAACTCTATATTAGACAAGTCTCAGCTTAGATCCTGATGAAAAAAAAAAAAAAAAAAAAAAAAAGTAAAGGATTTTTCTCCCAAGCGTTTACTTATTTATTATAGCTGACTCGCCCGGCGTTGGCCGGGTTCCTGATAATACCAATACCTTTATCACCAGATTTATTTAATTTCATTTAAGGGTGTATTCGAAAAAATGCTTTTCCACCTCCAACAGCTCCAAATTTTCCAATACAATTTCAGACACATTTTTTAAAGTAGAAACATGAAACTTGCTGAGGGCATTTTTGAAGAGACGTATAAAGTGTCCTGTGATGTGCTTTTGCGCTCAATTCTTTAGAATTTGATTTATAAACAGTAACCTTCTCAGTATGAATCTTTTTTTCGTTCCCGGATCTCCCGTTTCGGAAAAATCGGTTCAAAATACCGTTTTTGATTGCTTTTTTTTTTTTTTTTTTTTTTTTTTTTTTTTTTGCAATATTTTCTGCATTTATCAAAGAATCGACAATCACAGTACCTTGTGTTACTTTCTAAATAAGACAGTTTGCCAGTTTGATGCATTTGAGAGCAAAAATGAATTTTTAAATAAATCAGAAAATAAGCAGTTTAAATCGAAATACACCCTTAAGGGAACAAGGAACATTGAAACTCATTTTTTTTTCTTTCTTTTTTTTCTTTTTTTTTTTCTTTTTCTTTTCTTTTTTTTTTTTTCTTTTTTTTTCCATTTTAAATACTATTTAAGGGAAACTTAGATACTATGTGAATTATAGCATATATTTTTCCCACAATAATTTTTTTTTTTTTTTCTTGAGAAAAATAAAGATATCCTGCATAATTTAAGCTTTATGGAGAACTTTTCAGAAAGCTCAACACATTCCATTTCAATTAAAAATTCCAATATTTTTATGCCAGTTTGGTTTATATATACAAATAAAACTGTGCATAGTTTTTTTTTAATTAAATATAATTGGAAAAGTTAAAGGTAATTCGGTACAGAATTAAGATGGAAAAATGCTGAAAATTTCATAAAATTTAGATTTTTCTTTTTTAACCTTTATATCAAAATATATATAATTTGATGAACAGTTTTATTTGTATATGTAAACCAAACTGATATTAAAAAAATATTTGGTATTTTAATTGGTACTAGTGTAGATGACCATCATAGGACGATGGGCAAAAATTGTGTTTTTCTCGTAAATTTTTAAAAACTGATAAAAATAATTGGCAATATGGAACCGTTTGGATGAGCAAAGTTCGGCTAGTTTATGTTCTAATAAACACACTATTAGCATTTACAATACTTCTGGGTAAGCCAGGCTTTGCGGCATACAAAGCATAACAAAATTGAGATTTCTTAGTAAAACAAAATTTTAACAAATATGCAATAAAACTGCGTAATTAAAAAAAGTCTGCTGCAACTATTGAAATAATACCAATAATTAATAATTATGACTATTTTTGATAGTACTTTGAAATCGTATTTTTTCGTTTACCCCCCCCCCCCCCCACCGAAAAAAAGAAAGGTTGTCATTTTTCCCTTTTGTTGGCAAATTTCTGTTTCTGCTGTCAAGCTTCGGATGCAGGCCAATGTTGCCAGTGGGCTACTTTTTTTTTAATTCTAATTTCTTGATTGACCCCACTTTTTTGAAACAGTAAAAATTTCTTTATTTAACCTTATTTAATGACACATTAATTAAGAAGGGAATGTTACCATTTCAGAAAAGTGGGGTGAATAAAAAAATCTGAATTTTTAAGAAGTATCCCATTGGCAACATTGATGGAGGCAGACGACATAACGGTCTCGGTGGGAACACAATTCCATTGACAGATTATGCAGGGAAAAACGGTTTGACGCACTCTTCGTTACATTGTGTTTTATTATACAAAGATGGAATGCGCATAGGGCATTTTGAAAAATTTTCAATAACGCTTAAAATATTTTTTTTAAAATCCTTATTTTACTCCCCCCTTCATTTTTTTCAATTTCTTTCAATAAATAATAAGGATATTTTAGGATGAAAGATAATAAAGAAAATATATGAAAAGATAAATTAATTTTAAGCAAAAGATAATAAAAATAGATCGAAGAGGTACTGGACTTGAAAAGTTCAAATTGTTGTGAGCCTTCGGTTGAATATAAAAATTTATACATGAGAAAATTAAATTTTAATTTTTGATCACGTATTAATCAAAATTAAACTAAATTTGACTTTATTTCTTCAATTTTTATTTTATTTTATTTATTTAGTTAGTTAATTTGATTAAATTTGTTCAAAATTCATCATTGTTAAATTTTTCAACAGGTTACAAAGGATATCTTAAGGATATTAAAAAAATTAATAATAAAAATTAATTGAAGAGATTTTGGAAGTGAAAAGTTCAAAATGCTTTAAGTCGTCAGTGAAAGATAAAATTTTAAATATAAAAAAATATATTTGATCAAATATTAATCAGAATAAAATTAAACTAAATTTCAATCTGAAAAACTGAAGAAAAAAGTTTGTTTAAATACTGTTTTTGAGAGATCCCTCCACCCCCCCCCCCCTCCAAATTCCTTATTTGCCATTAGATAATATATAGAGCATGTAATTAGGGATATTTTAAAGATATTTGAAGAGGTCTGAATTAATAGAAATTGCAATGAGCGTTTTAAATCGTCGGTTAAAAGTGAAATTGAAAATTGAAAAATAAAAATAAAAATCAAGGTCAATTTAATATTAATCACATTTACATTAATTTAAAGTTCGAATTACCGTTCCAAAGATGTTTATGCCAATTACTGATTTTTTAAAATAAATTTGAGGGTTGTATTCAAATTTGTTTGATTTCATTCAAATTTACTTGTTTCAGCTTAGCCTTTTATTTTTGGCAAGTTTGTTTGACTTCATTTAAAATTCCTTCTTTCTGACAGACCCCCTTTTTTACGGGGAGGCGGAGGGGATGTCAAATTTGTTCGAGTTTATTCAAAACTCCTTGTTCTCCATAGACCTTTTTTTAAATTGTTTTTGTGAAATTTGTTCGATTTCATTAGACATTTATTGTATTAAGTTTCAATATAGCTAACTGTGCATATTTGAAAACTTCTAAATGAAAAAATAAAGTTTGCTTGAATCATAGGTTAAAAATTAAAGTTTTAATCTTGGAATCATGTAAATTAAAAAAGAAAAGAAAAAGAAAAAGAAAAAAATGTCTATATGTTTCTAAGGCGGCAGGGAGGGGACGCTCTTCTATTTTCTCAATTGCGTTTGACTTTGATCTGTTTCAAAACCTCCTTTCAACTTAAAAAATCCAATAAAAATATAGAAAATATGAAGAAGTTCCCCCAAGTGGAGCCCCAGAGCATACAAGCCCGATCGTCCCCTGTTACATTTTACTTTTTCATCACGTAGTTATGGTAAAAATGTGAACAATTATCAATCAGATTTCGACTAGATTAGATAGATAATTCATCTTTTCTTTTTCTTTTCTTTTCTTTTTTTTTATAATAATAATAATATCATGCACATTTGTCTTTTTATTTATTTATTTAAATATTTCGAGAAATAATGATATACAATTTAATTATACTTCAAAAAAGCTAAATATTGTAAGAAAACACACATAGACAGGATATTTAATATTGTCAGAGAAAAGCGAAGTTTTAGCAAAGATAAATTATTTTAAGATTTTGTAGAACGAGGACAAGATTCAGAGTAGGTTAGAGTTCAATAAATAAATAAATAAAAGTAAAAAAGATAATTTTTCATTGATTTTGTGGAGTTTTATTTATTTATTTATTTTTTAATTTGCAAATTTTTTTGAAATATTCTTATTTTTTTTATTTTAAAATATTTCAATAAATAATTATATACCATTTAAAGATACTTCAAAAAGGCTAAATATCAAAAAAGGAAAAAATAACGTAATGTATAATTATCAAAGAAAGGTAAAGTTTTAAAGTAAAGATAAAAAAAATTAAAGTTTGATGGAATACGGATCAGGTTTAAACTTACTTGGAATTCTCCTCCAAAATAAAAATAAAAAATAATAATAATAATAATAATAATAATAAATAAATAAATAAATAAATAAATGTGCTATAATTTCTGGGGCATTTATTTTTTCTTATTTATTCGTATTTGTTGATATATTCTTATTTTCTATTGAAAATTATTTCAAGAATATATTACTTGCGTTTTAAAGATACTTCCATGGACTGAATATTGTAAGGAAAAAAACAACACATCCGGGGTGTTTAATCTTGATAATGAAAGATTACATTTTAAAGCAAAGATAAACAATTTTAATTTTGATCGAATGATTTAGAATACAGTAAAATTTTGAGTTTGATCGAATGATTTAGAATACAATAAAATTTTAGGTTTGATGGAATGATTTAGAATATAATAAAATTTTCGTCTTTAAGGGGGTCCGGAAGACAAAAATCTTCAAATTAAAAAAAAAAAAAAAAAAAAAAAAAAGTTCCATTGAAAAATTTCCCTTTTTTTTATATATTTATAATGACATTTGAATCATGTTTCTATCTTAATTGGAAAAAGAAATATTAATATTGTTATTATTAGTATTATTATTTCAAAAACTAACTTTTAAGCAATGATTGTCATGGAAGTGACATCTTGTGAAAATGCTTTTTTCTTCATCATGTTTTTTTCCCCCACAATGTCTCATATTTAAATTATTATAACTCAAGAACCGTTAAAAATAAATGCTTCAAACTTAGAATATGTCTTTTTTGATTTTTTTTTTTTTTTTTTTTTTTTTTTTTTCAGCAAAGTTGAAGAAAATATTCACCTTTAAAAATAGGATTTTTTTTAAATAAATTAGATCATTTTTTCTTTCAAATTTTTACTTTAAATATTTTTTAATTAATAATTTTAAAAATGATGAATCAAAATTAAAGTTTAAATATCTCCGTTTATTTAAACGTAAAAAATTTACAAATTAAAAATTTGGCCTGGACACTTAAAAAATGAAAATTAAAAAAATAACGCTAACGATAAGTTTGATCACGGATTATGGTTACGTTTATTTTTTCAAATTTGTTCGATTTGTTGAAATATTCTTATTTTTTAAGGAAAAATATTTTAAGATATTATTACATACGTTCTAAAGATACTTTTAAAAAGTACTAAACATTGTAAGAAGTAAAAAATACAATCATATTTAGAATACAATAAAATTCTCGTCTTTAAGGGGGGCCGGGACACAAAAACCTTTAAATTTTCGAAAAAAAAATATTACGTTTTTCTTTTTTTTATACTTATAATAACGTTTAAATCACGTTTCTATATTTATTGGAAGAGGAAATATTATTATAATTATTATTATTATTATTATTATTATTATTATTATTGATTTATTTTCAAAATATAGCTTTCAATAATGATTGTGAAAATGCATTTTTCTTCATGACTTTTTTTTTCACAATTTCTCATATTTAAATTGTTATAACTCTAGAACCGTTAAAGATAAATGCTTCAAACTTTTAACATGTCTTTTTTGATAATTTCACTTTAATTTTGGTTCAGAAAATTAGAAAAAGATGTCTATTTTAGAAAAAAGAATTTTTTAAAAATAAGTTACATCATTTTTTTTTTCTTTAAATATATATATGATGATATGACACATACAAATGATATGGTTAATCATCACAAAGAAATTCAAAATTTTATAAAAATTATTTTTAAATGTGTCACAGACCTTCTTAAAAATAAATAAATAAATAAATAAATAAATAAATAAATAAATAAATAAATAACGATAACGATAAGATTGATCGCGGATTATGGTCCATTTATTTTCGAATTTGTACCGCATACTTGTTCAAATTTGTTGAAATAGTCTTATTTTTTAAATGGGAAATATTTTAAGAAATTATTGTATACGTTCTAAAGATACTCTTCAAAAGTACTGAATATTATAAAAGTTAAAAAACACCATACTCAGGTTGTTCGATACTGTAAATGAAAAGTGAAATTTTAAAGCAAAGATAAACAATTTTAAAGTTTGATAGAATGTAGATCAGATTAAATAAGATTGAGATTTTCATCTTAAAAAAAAAAAAAAAAAAAAAAATTATAATTGTTTTTGGATTTTGGGGGCATGTATTTTCTCAAATATGTTCGATTTCGTTCATATATTTTTACTTTTTATTGGAAAATATTTCAAGAATATATTACTTGCGTTTTAAAGGTACTTTCAAAGGGCTGAATATTGTAAGGAAAAAAACCAGGGTATTTAATGTTGGGGTAATTAATGCAACGAAGTGTCTAATGTAACCCACTCCCGGGATGCTTAATGTTGATAATGAAAGATAAAGTTTAACCCCTTTGGGACGAGTGTATACGTGCTGCAAAAAGGCTTAAGAATCCGTGTTTATCTCCACCAGTAAAATTTTACTGTAAAATCTGCCTTACTTAATCGGAGCATTTTCTCGATTTAATAAGGAACAAATTTCTGTTTTTAAAATCCGGTGACAAAACATTAAAAATTTCGTAAAAGCCTCCCGTAGCAAAGGGGTTAAAAATAAAGATAACCAATTTTAATATCTGGTTGAATGTCTATCAGATTTAGACTAGACTAAAGCTGTCATTTAAAAAAAAGAAAAGAAGAAAAGAAAAGAAAAAAAAAAACAATTGTTCATTGATTTTGAAGGCGTTTATTATCTCAAATTTGTTCGATTTTGTTGACATTTTCTAATTTTTTTATTAGAAAATATTTCAAAAATATATTATATGCGTTTTAAAAGTACTTCCAAAGAACTGAACATTGTAAGGAAAAAAAAAACACACCCGGGGTGTTTAACATTGATAATGAAATATAACATTTTAAAGCAAATAAGAACAGTTTTAAGATGTATCGATTGTAAATCAGATTTAGAATGCAATGAAATTCTCATCCTAAAAATAAAATAATTAAAATCAGTGAGATTTTAATGGCGTTTATTTTCTCAAATATATATATATATATATTTTTTATTTTTTATTTTTTATTTATTTTTTTTTTTTTTTTGAAATAGTCTTATTTTTATTTGAAAATATCTCGAGAAATAATTAGATATGTTTAAAGATATTTCAAAAGTGCAGAATATTGTAAGTGGTAAAAAACACGCAGAGTCTGAATTGTAAGTAAAATTGTAAATGTGCTCTATTTTGTTGAAACATTCTTATTTCCTATTGGAAAATATTTCAAGAAGTAATTATTTATCTTTAAAATGTATATATATATATATATATAAAATACTGAATATTAAAACAAGCAAACAACATGCAGAGGGTATTTAACGCTGTACTTGAGAAGTGAAATTTTAAGGCAGAGAGGAAAAATTTTAAATTTAATTTTTTAGAAGTCGAATCTTGAATTATTTTTTTGCACATTATGCCTTCTGATGCTTTAGTAAAGGGACATTAGTCGTAATATGATGGAAAAAAAAATTGTATATAATTTTCAGAATGTTCCCAATTGGGAACATTGGTCACTTCTGTGGTCATTGGTCATTTTTATTATTTTTTGTACATTTCTTTATTGATGATAAGAATTTAACTTCGATTAAAAAAAATCCTTTTTATGGTTGGTCATTTACCGGTAGTCATAGGCTTTTGTATGATTTTCGGTACAGAAAATTATTAATCGGGAGAATGTTTCCGATTAATGATAGGAATGTAACTACTATTTCAAAAAATCAAGTCATGTTTTTACTATTTCTGCTATTTTTTTCAAGTCAAATTAATGAAATTTAATGTTTACTAATTTTTTAATTTTATGTTCCCATTTGGGAATATTTGCTTGTAAAAAGTATTCGGATTTATCAGAGTTTTCATCTTATATATTTATATATATATAGTTTTTTTTCTATTATTACATTACTCTGCTTTTAATTTATTCATTAATTTATTATTTTCATGTGTATGATTATTTTCATGTGTATTTTTATTTCCCCCCCCCCTTCTCATTTTTCTACCCAATTTAGTAAGTTTGTTGTGCCTTATTTTTAATGTTATTTCTTCATTTAATTTTGGTTTTTATGTGTGTTGGTAGCCTTAAATTCGTATTATTTTGCTTTTTCATGGCTAATACGAAGATGAAATACACACTTCATTTGTAGTTTCAAAGTATTTGGGCTTGATAATTCTGCTTTGGTTCTACACATTCCATTTGTATTCATATTATTTATTTATTTAATTTTTCCTCATATTCAATATGTTTTTTTTTTCTATTGAATTCAAATGGTTCATATTGTAATACAATTAATGGTTTTATATACATATAAAGATTATTATTCACTGATTTTGGTGGCGTTTATTTTCTCGAATTTGTTCGATTTTGTCAAAATATTCTTGTTTCACATTAGAAAATATTTCAATAAATAATTACATACGTTTTAAAGATACTATTATAAAGTTGAATATTATAAGGCAGAAAAAAAAAATCAAAGAATGCATAATTCTGTAAGTGAAAGGTGAAATTTTAAAAGCAAAAATAAACAGTTTTAAAGTTTGATCGAAGTCGATCTGAATTCTCATTTTATGGTTGTTAGCAAATTCAAATTCCGAATTTCTCGAGCAAATGTTAAGTCTATGGGTATACAATGCCTTCGCATAGTTAAATTATCTCCTCGGAAAATTAATATCTTTAACTTCTTTTTTTCTTTGTTCTCTTTTTAAAAAATGTTATTTTTCTTAGTTCTCAAAATAGCTCTAAAACTTATGCTTAATTTAATATTTTATCTGTATCAAAGCTGACAAACTGTGAGTAAGATTTTAACGTTTCATATGAAATTAATTCTACATTAGAAATACTTGCACAACTAAGAAAAAAAAAATCCTTTTAAGAAGAGGACATAGAAAAAGAAGTTTAAAATATTGATTGCCTGATTAGATATCTTAAACATACAAATACATCACACGCCCATAAACTTAACATTAGCAAGGGAAATTCAAAAATTGACAGACAAAAAACAGCCTTTCAAAAAAAAGATAATTTTTCATTAATTTTCAAGTTTCTACTTTTATTTTTCACAAATCTATTCAATTTTGCACATTTTTAAAATAATAATAATAATAGTAATAATAATAATAATAATAATAATAATAATAAGGATATAATTAAAAAGAAATAACAAATAACATCAACAACAGCAAAATACCGAAGATAACCAAGATAAAACAAAGGAATCTGACTAAACAACTGACTTACCTGTTCTTTGTCGAATTCAGTGGATATTTATCGAATTCGGTGGTTCTTTTTTTCAGGTTTTGGGGGTTAACGCCGGTAGTCCTCAAGGTTCTATCGACGGTGTTAAATAACGGTAGCGGAGAGCTACAGAGATATTTGTAAGGAGCTTAAAAGCGATGTTTGAGAGAAGACAAACAGGAATACGACCACCGGCTGGAATGAGAGGTTGAGGAGGAAGTGAGGAACGAGAGAGGATAGACTCGCCTCTGCTCCACAGTCAGGCCGAGGGAGATGGTACGCTTCTTTCGCTACACCCCCCTCCCCCCCCCTATTCTACTACGCTCAAAGTATGACGGAGATGCGTGGAGGGGATTTATTTGGCATAAACCTTCGCTACTGCGCGCGCAGGTAAGCAATCACAATCGATACAGTCCAGACGAGATTGCAGGGGGATTGAGGGACTGACTAGGATGCACCCCTGTGCGAAACTTCCTCCCCCCTTGCATAAACAAAATGAATAAATGAAAGGTCAAAAACCTGATGCTGTATAATCTATATTAATGCTCTGCTGGTAATCATTAGATAGATGTTTTTATTTGAATTTTTTAAGTGTTTTAGACTTTGGTGGGTTTATCAGGGGCGTAGCTTAGGGAATCAGGGAAATTATTACCCAGGGCGCAATATTTTTAGGGGCCCAAAAAATTTTCTACATAAAAAACTGTGGAATAAAAAACGCTAGTAGCCATTAGGGAATAGCGCAAAATTTAAAATGCACGGGACCGCAGCCCACAATACGCCACTGTGTATATGAAATTTTGACCGGTACAAAATCAAGGACAACTTAGTACATTATACCCTTGCCCGTGCCCTGGAAGACATGTCCGAAGTTGAGATCATAAGTGAAATGTGATGGTTATCTATACTTTCCGTTAGTTATCTTTGAACATGATGTGAATAAAATGTATTAAACTATGCATAAATCCAGACGAGTTTTCTTGGAGACTATTGTATCATATCTATTAACAGAAGTTAATTTGCGAGGGAGCTACGGTCGTTCTTTGTTTTTGAAAAATACAGTCGAGTCTCTCTATAATGAAACTCCATACATCGAATGTCTCTATATAGCGAATTTTTAGTAGGAACGGTCCCCTTTTCGCATGATTACATTAAAAACTCCATAACTCTATCTATCTCCATATAACGAATTTTTTCATAAATTGATCTTAATTTATTCAGTTTTAAAAAGCTTCGAAATCATATGGAATCAATTTTCCAGCACTTATTTTTGATTTATCATCAGTGCTAAGTTTATTATTATTATTATTATTATTATTTCTCTCCTTGTTCTTTAAATCCAACGAATTCATCCTACCTCCCACACATCTTTCCAGATCCTTCTCAAAACAGACTCAATTGAATTGATACACGCATAAGAGAGGAATCAATAAGAGGCAAATAAAAGAGGCCTTCAAATGGAGGAAAATGTTAAATTTTTTCATTCCTTGCTAAAATTTAAGCATTTTTTTTTTTCTTTCTTTCTTTTTTTAGAGCGTTACAATTTTAAAATCAAAGCAACAGAAAATTACAGATTTCTTCGTTTGAAATTAATGCAAGTCATCCTTATTTGATTTTCATTAAGCTTTCAAATAAATGTATGTTCTCTTTTTTGAAACAACTTAAATAATTAAGAAATAAAATGTTAGGTTAATATTTACTTTTTCAACATTTCAAATTCTTAATTCTAAAGACTAAAAATAATATTTGTTCAAATTTCACACATTAAACATGATTTTTAACATCATTCTCTATACATCGAATTTCTCAATATAACGAATTTTTTACTGGAACGGTGGATTTAGTTATATAGAGACTCGACTGTATTTAAAAATTGGTCGGAATTGAGATTGCTGAGGATCATAAATATTGTGCTTGAGAGTGCAACAGAAAAACGTTTCCAAAAAATACGAAGTCTAAATTACCTTTCTTAGCGTTCTTTCCTAAGGTAAACGCACTGTTAGTGAATTTAAAAAAAATATCTGCATATATATCTATTTTTTCCTATGTCATAATCTTCGAGTATCACAATACATATTCACAGTTTCAAAATACATTTTCGGAAAAAAATTAAAAATAATTTTTTTTATCTTCCTCTATGCTCTAGTGCTTTGTAATTTTCTAATGCATGAATTTAAACTTTCTACTTATCCAATAAACTATTTATATTGTAACAGAGTACATCAACGGTAATTTAATTTAAAATAAAACATAATGTTAAAGAAACTATGTTTTAAATAAAAAATTACTTCTTAATAAAATCTCTAAGAATTTGCTAAAAAATCTTTTGTTGAAGACATATTAAAAAATAAACTAATGTACCAACAGGAAAAAAAAAATTTCATCCAGTTTATAAAAAGTTACATTTAAGGATGTTAATCAATCGCATTTCTTTTCAGCCGCTTTTAAGAAATGCATTTTGGCCTTGTTTTTAGACTTTTAAAATTAATGGCCATTTCTGGTACTTGGCCCACTATAGGTTTATTTACCTTACTATAATGCGTATTATTACCAAATTCACTTTTTTTTTTTTTTTCAGATTTGGGAGTACGCCGGTAGTTCTCGAGGTTGTACCATACCATATCTTTACGTAATGCAAGTAATTGCGTTTTTTTTTTTTTTTTTTTTTTTTTTTTTTTTTTTTTTTCCCGACTAAATTTTTTTTATTTTAGAACAATGTCAATTTTTCAGAAATTTTCTATATTCATTTTTTTTAACTAATTATTTTTTTCGCAAAAATGTCTGCCATATAGGATCTTATATTGATACTTTACCACCAAAAATATTCTTTATCGAAATTGCTCGAGTACTTTAGGAATTAATAGGTTTTTAGCTGAAAAATATAATTCTTCAGAGAACTGAAAAATTTAGACACTTCTAACTTGTGAATTTTTTGTAAAGTTTTATTAAACACGTGAATTAAACTACATATAAATACATGAATAAAATTTAATTTCTTATAGTAAATGAGTATATAAAATGTTAGAATAAAATTATGTGAGAGGGCGTATCTTCCCTTATAAAATCAGGAAAATAACCAAAAAAGCTTTATTTTTATTTTCGTTTTTTTTTTTTTTTTTTTTTTTTTTTTTTTTTTTTTTTTTTCTCTAAAGGCTTTTAAAAGCCTTTTCAACAACATATGTTCCATTTTCCATCCACGAATTTGCATATTTTTCTCAGAATAAATATTCTAAGAATATTTTTATGCAGCAAAATTAAATAAAGTTGCATCACGTGATAACTTTGAGTTACTATTGCTTATCGATGGATTTCACGTAACCCCTTTATCATATACCGTGCTGTACATGACCTATACTGAATTTATTCTATTTTTGCAATTCTTCTAATATTATCAGGGATATTCTTATAGGAGATGAGATTAAATTGTCAGATCCCTCTGATGATGATATGTACACTGTTAAAAATCTGCTGCATTTTGCTGCAACGCACTCCCCTGCTTGTATAGAAAACGGTTACTTGCCCGTGAAATGGAGCTTTCTCATTGGTTGGAATAGAGATATTATATACAAGCGGTGGAGTGCGTTCCAAAAAAAATGCAGCAGATTTTTATCAGTGTAGTGTTGTAGTCGAAAAAAAAAATCAGAAGATATACACTGTAGGCAGACAGTGTATGGTAGAGTCATGAACTTTCATGGATACAGTATACTCCGATGTTTTATTTGAGAATCTAAAGGTATACGGAGCTTCTAAAAAACCCATATGTACATGACATATACTTCCAAAATATTTTCCACTACACCCCGATGTTATAGTGCTGGACAATACGAGTTATTTTGAAATTTCTATAGCAGATTCAGGAGATGTATCAACATCATGTGTTGTACCGGATTCTGATTACTAAATAAAAACTGACGCCGAAGATGTCCCATTATTCCTTTTGCGTAAGACGTAGAAAGTATATAGATATGCACAAGTTGCCTCAACTTGTGCACATCCATGAATGTAAAGAATGTGGTGTGGAGAATCTGATGTCTGGAAAAAAGTTCGGATGATAATAGTCGATAATGCATGATGTGACATATGTGGCGTGAACGTAAGGGTGTATTTCGATTCAAACTGCTTATTTTCCTATTTATTTTTAAATTCATTTCTGCTCCCAAATGCACCAAACTGGCAAATTCTCTCATTTATAAACTACTCAAGGTGCCGTGAGTGTCGATTCTTTGATAGAGGCAGAAAATATTGAAAAAAAAAGGCAATCAAAAACGGCATTTTGAACGGATTTTTCAGTAGCGGGAGATCTGTGGATGACAAAAAGGGTCATGCTGAGAAGATAATTGTTTATAAATAAAATTCTAACGAATTGAGCGCAAAATGACATCACACGGCACTTTATACGTCCCTTCAAGAGTCCCCTCAGCAAGTTTCATGTTTTTACTTTTAAAAATATGTCTGAAATTGTATCGGAAAATTTCGAGCTGTTGAAGGTGGAAAAGCGTTTTTTCGAATACACCCTTAAGGGGCCGCTGCAGTGAAACTCCCCGATCTCGAAAACCCTATGGGAAAACTTTAAAGCACGATGACTCATAATTTAATATAATTATTAAAATAGCATTTTCATCATCTGAAAATAGACGTTAGATACCGATGATTTGCCTTTTTTAAAACTGTCTACGTAATTTTTAAGCATATTTAAGAAAATGATAAAATTTAATCAAATGAAAATTTCAAAATTTATAGGTATTTTGTATACACTTAAAGTTTACGGAGGCAATTTTTAAAAACGCAATACCATCGACATCTGACGCCTACTTTCTGAAGATGAAAATGGTATTTTAATGATTATATTAGGTAATGAGTCATCGCGCTTCAAAGTTTTCACATAGGCTAACATGAGCTTTCGCGATCGGGGAGTTTCACTGCAGCGGAGATTGCGAATTTGAAAATTTCGAATTTTGAATGATTTTTGATCATGTTAGATTATTATTTAGTAAACTTTCAAATATTTTGGCCCGCAAGCAATAAAAATCATGCAGATAAGGATTAATAGAATTAACACAAAGTACTTTTTTTTTATAGTTGTTTCTTTAATTTTTTCATCTACCAGTGTACTATGCAATCTAAAAAGAAAACAAATCATTGCTACTCTTAAAAAATATCTCATCGTTATCTCTTATAGGAAGAAAACAATTTGAAGAAAAGAATCACAAACAGAATCTGTCGCTAAGAGGATTGACTTCTTTGATTCGCCTTCCGAAATATTTTCACTGCAGAGCTAAGTGACAGGCACTGAAAAAATGGATTTCCACAAAGCTAAATCGGCAAATAAAGTTAATAACAGAATTCTTTTTTCTTTTTAACACTTTTCAACATAGTTTTAAAGGATTTATGAATTGGGTTTGTCTGTCTGCCTGTCTGCCGTCTATCCGTCCGTCCACAAACAAATTCCTTTTTAATATTTTCCAACATAATTGAAAAGTGTTTATGAATTCAGTTTAAATTGAGAATACCATGTGAAGTTATGCATATAATTGAACCAAATTTTTTGTGTATGCTTTTGTCTATGGGCAAAAATTTTTCCTTTAATTCGGAAAAAATCCACTTAACTTAATTCCACTTAATCGCTTTGTGGTAGCGATTTTTGTGCAATTTTCATACTATCGAGAGGTGTATGAAGTTATGTATAGAATTGAACCAAATTATCTGTGTATGTGTCTGGTTATAGCCTTCAGATTCGCCTTTAATTTGGAAATATTCCGCCTGAAGAGGACGCTGTAGTAGCGATTTTTTGTGCAATTTTATACTTTCGAAAAGTGTATGAAGTTACGGATAGAAATGAACCAATTCTTTCGTGTTTTTGGCTAGGGCCAGCATGTTTTCCTTTAATTTCGAAATATTCTGTCTGAAGGGGACGTTGTAATAGCGATTTTTCTGGAATTTTCCTTCTATCGAAAAGTGTATAAAGTTATGCATAGAATTGAAGCAAATTTTTTATGTATGTTTTTGACTATGACTTCTCCTTTAATTTATAAGTATTCTGACTAAACGGGCGCTATAATAGCGATTTTTGTGCTATTTTCATTACTGTACCAACAAAAAGTGTATGAAGTTACACATAGAAATGAACAATATTATTTTTCGTATATGTTTTACCTATTAAAAATAGATTCTCCCTCAATTTAGAAATAATCTGCCGGAAGGGGATGCTGTAATAGCGACTTTTGTACCATTTTTATTACAATATCTTCTTGAAAATATATGCATAGAATTGAACCAAATTTCGATAACAATACATTCTTCTATTGAAGATAGAAGAAAGTAATAAAAGAAGTATGTAAGCCAGTTTTCAGACTACCGTTTCAGTCAATTATTTACTCTTGTTCAAAACATTTCTATATATTTATAAACTACAATATTATAAAACGAACCATATTTAGGAAAACAAAAAGTGATTAAAAAAAATCATTTTAGTTACTTTCTCCTAAAGCATGAACATAATTGCTGAGTTTATCTTAGAACTTCTTCAAATTTTTAAGAAAGAAAAATGATTATTCAAACCAAACATATAACAGATAATTATCACAGATTTTTTTAAAAACACTTAATTTAAAGTGAAAAAATAAAAAA
This sequence comes from Maratus speculifer, assembly GCA_964019185.1. NCBI lineage: Eukaryota > Metazoa > Arthropoda > Arachnida > Araneae > Salticidae > Maratus > Maratus speculifer. The sequence goes on from OZ025300.1 coordinate 277,490,634, forward strand.
AAAAAAAAAATTATTTTATTTCTTTTTTTTTTTTTAAATTTCTTAATTTTGAAAAAATAAATTTTGAAACAGCATTTCATAGTACTTTCTCAAACTGGAATTTTATTTTAAAAGCTTTTTAATAGTCTAAGAGCCGCCCGCAAATAACCTTAAGTCATCGAACACTAGAAAAAATCCTTTATTTTATGGAAGAGTAGTAATAGAGGAATCTAATGACCTATGTTTGCTGGAAGTGAAGTGGTGCATAAGCCAAATATTGATACCACTAGTGGTTGACTCGTAGGTTTAGCATTATGTTTGCTGTACAATCAAAAGTATGAAAACATGGAAAACTGGGTGCAGGAAAACACAATGCTAATCCTACGAGTCAATGACTAGTGGTATTAATTTTTGGCTTATGCACCATTTCGCTTCCGGCAGACATGGATCATTAGATTCCTCTATTACTACTCTTCCATAAAATACAGGATTTTTTCTTGATGACTTAGGATTTTGTGCAGTCGGCTCTTGGACTATAAGAATGGAACACCAATCCTTTATCAACATTGTAAATGTTACAATGTAGAAGAAAAAAAAAATGGCATACCTTTGAGGAATATGCTTGGAAGCAATTAAAGACATGCAATTCCTTATTCAAGCAAAGTGTACACATTTGCGTATCTCGGATCTGACGGTATCAAATGAAAAAAGCAAAATTTTTCTATCAACATTTCATCAAATTTTAATTAAACCGCTCAAACGAAGAAACACAATCCTCTTGAAACTCTGTATATTTTTAGAAAAATCCAATTTAAATCGATACCAAACTATCAACGCCATTTCAGATATCCCAAAAGGGACATAAATTTCCAATATTCCATTTTCTATCATTTGTTGTTTTTGAATGTTCTGTTATCGACACAGACCATGGAATACAACGAACTTATTATTATTTTTTTCACCTTCTGTGATTTATGTCAGCCGTTATGGGCCGTCCATAAATGTTATCAAGGTTGGAGGGGGGGGGGGAGGGGGCTGTGAAAGTGTGACAGTTTGTGACAAGGGAGTGAGGTGGGGTAAGAAAAAATGTGACATCACACATTTTGGTTAAAATAAAAGCATTGAAAATCAGAAGATTAAATTTTGAAGTTATTTTACAATTAAAGTATTTTGTGTTCATAAAGTAAGGATAAAATTTTAAGCCAAATAAATTGCCAATTTCCATTTCAAATTCCAAAATACCATAGTTTTCAACTGCTCTTTCATATCAATATTGTATTACTATTGTATATTAATTATATTTTTTTTATAAAACTTAATCTTATTTCAAGTACACAAGTCATTTTTATTGTTATTGTGATAAATGTCAGTAAAATACATAGATAAAGTTTAAAAATAAAATTCGAAATATGATCTATAACATAGTGTTTGTTTCTGAACAACAAGCATATATGCATTAAATATAGTATGATATGTGACAAGGGGAAGAGGAGGTACGGTGAAGTGTGACACTTTGAGACAAAGAGGAGGGGGGAGGGAGGTCAAAAATATTGAAAAAATGTGTGACATCATTTATAAACAGCCCCTATTACCTAAAAGGGAATAAGAGAGGTGTACTCACCGACTGGATTTCATATAAATATTTTGTATCTCACATGATTTTGAAGCAAATAATTAACTTTCGTACGGAGCTTATTTCTCTTATGGCGCATATCCTATTTCGACTACACGGTTTATTTTATTTTATGTTTTTTTTTTTTTTTTTTTTTTTTTTTTTTTTTTTTTTTTTTTTTACATGAAATACTTATACATTTAATATTTTTTTTTATTACCAATGGGCTTTACAAATGGTCTTTTAAAGTACAGAAAAATTATTTACGTTTTCAGGTTTGTTGCAAGCCCATTTGATTTAACACGTAGGGTAATATCCCCAGTAATTGGCAGGCACCAGTGATCGACACATCCAACAAAAATGTCCTAAAATAAAATTTATATCCAGTCTTTTAAAAATGCAAGACCATATACCAGTTATATGCTCATTTACTTTACAGATTACAACTTTGATTTATTCTACTAGATGACAATAGTGCCTAGGAAAGAGAAACAATTATGGTTTGTATCAAATTATCCGTTTTTGTTGCAAATGATTCTTCTCTGGCTTAAGAAAGGCATGCATTTCAATTTATTATTATCTGATTTATAGTATATTTTAAATTTTAATTGACAACAGTTTTGTTTAGTTGAAAAGGATTACTTTAATTGTGTAAAAGTCTAAGTGCCAATTACTGGTGATTACAGCAACTTTTTATAAATATATTTTTATAAAAATACTTTTTCAAATATTTTTGCTTTTAATGGGCAAAATGGATGCACAGATATGCAGTCTTTGATTTAAAAATATTTGCAAGTAAATATTTTATTTCTTGGTAATGAAAATAGAAGTAAATTTGAAGTCAAATCATTAATGTGCCAATTACTGGGGATATTACCCTATCTCACAAAAAAAAAAAAAAAAAAAAAAAAAAAGAATTATAGAAACTATTTTGTGTTCTGTTATCTGTCAGGTTCCATTCACACCAATTTTTCTCCATCTCTCTCTTTTTAACATTATTTATGAAAAAAAAAAAAAATTCAAAGATGTATATCCCATAGAAAACATCGGGTCTGGGGAGCTTATAAGCTTTCTTCTCTTGTATTATACATTTTTGTTCTGTAACTCTTTCCGGCTCAATGGTTCCATGCCCGGGACCACCTAACTTTAATCCCAAATTTACAAACGGCATCAAAAATATTTTTTTTAATTTTACAATGATAAAATGGAACCCGTCGAAATTCGACGAAAGAAAATCTTTAAGAAAGAACTGTTTCATTGATTTATAATAAATTTACAATATTACAGTAAAAAATACATCTTATGTTGGCCAGTCTAACTCTCAAACAAATATTATTTTAAGCTCAAATCAATAAGATCAATAACACTCAATTATCCAAACTATTAACCCCTTTCCGGCACACCGTGCCCGGTCTGGGATACCTAATTTTAATTCCAAACTTGCAAACGGCACTAGTAATATTTAGTAAAACTTTGCTTTTACAATAAAAGCTTAAATTAAGAAATTCGCAATATTTAAAATATTCGTTTGTGAATACTGGTGTCGGTCGATAATTTCTCATTTTACTAACAGATTTTGTCCGTGCCGGAAAGGGTTAAACGAAATAAAACCGAAATCCATCAGATTTTATAATGGACAATGTTTTTTGAAATAGTATAAGCATTTTATTTATTTTTTATTTTATTTTATTATTATTATTTTTTAATTTTAAAAGAAAATTTAGTGATTCTGTTGCCACATTTACAAAATCCGTACTAAAAACTCTAAAAAAAAAATTTATATCTCAAAAATAAATTGAGATAAAGCTTTGAAACAAATTGCATTTATAAGTATATTTTTTCTCTATACGAAGATGTAAAAAATTAAAATGTACAATGTTTCGAAGTGTAAAATTTGCAATACCGAAAATTGCAAAACCGGAATTGCATGAAAAATTGTTGCGCACTTTAATTTCAATTTTCTTTTTTCTTTCTTTTTTGTTTCTTTATTTCTTTTTCTTTTTTTTTTTAATTTTAAAAGAAAATGGAATGATTCTGTTGCCACAATTACAAAATTGGTAATAAAAACTATTAAAAATAATAATATCTCAAAACTAAATTGAGACACAGCTTTGAAACAAATTGCATTTAAAAGTACATTTTTTTTTCTCTATACGACGGTGTAAAAATTTAAAATGTGCGATGTTCAGAAGTGCAAAATTTGCAGTAGCGAAAATTGCAACGCCGAAAGCGAAATTTTAAAATGGAGGGCCAAAATCACATTACGGTGAAATCCAAACACCTCATTGGTCATTGAGGTGCGTCCTTTTCAGACAACAATATCTTAGCGGTAGGTAGGTGAAATGTCGCAATTTTGAGGTAAATCTTAACTGTTTCTTATTTATAATCTAAATTTTTCACTCTCATTTTATAAAATGTCATCAAAATACCTTAATTGAGTTAATTTTGATGGTTTATCTTAAGAACCGACGGTAACAATCGCTTCAAAATGTCTTTACCCCTCACTCTTTTTCAAAGGAGAAGCAAGCTCGTGATTTTCATCCTTACCACATGACCAATGAAGTGGCTGCATTTTATTTTACTGTGATTTTGGCCCTCCATTTTAAAATTTCACACACCGAAATTGCAGGGGAAAGTGTTGCCATTTACAAAATGCCGTATGCGTTACGCAGAGATATGTTTGGCCCCCTGTCCTCGCTCGAGGAAACGCTAGCGAGCTAATGCTATTCCTGTGGCCCGCCACAGACCTGTGAGACATTGAGCGAAAAAAACATGAGACATACGACAATTTCACCCTGATAACAAAGAAAAAACCGGTTTGACTGCGTCATGTTTCACGATTTTTGACGCATGTCTCCCAGTGTGTGGCGGGCTTATGGAGAAACATTTTTCTAATAACTCATTCGCATTTTGACATTTTTGAATAATTTTTTTTGCATCGGATAGCTGAGGTGCATGCCGACAGCTCACCTTTTTTACTTTTTCGATTTTGGTTGCAGGTGTTTTTTACAAAGTTAGTTTCACTTTCAAAACCGGTTTCGAAACTGAAAGTGCTTTTTAAAAAAATATATCGGCAACCAAAATCGAAAAAGTAAAAAAGGTGCGCTGTCGGCATACACCTCAACAATCCAATGCAAAAAAAAATTATTCAAAAATGTCAAAATGCGAAAGAGTTATTAGAAAAATGCTTCCCCATAGGAATAGCATTAGCTCGCGAGTGTTTCCTCGAGCGAGGACAGGGGCGTTAATATTAGATATAGAGAGAGAGTTTAAAGTGACGAATTTTTTATTTCTAAATTAGCCGTTTGTAAATTCCAGTGCCAATTCATTATTTTACGAATACAATTTTTCTGTGCTGGAAAGGCTTACTGGTTCTTTTATTTGTCTGTAGGCTATTCTTAAATCAAAGAAGCAACTATATGACGAGTTTAAATTCATTTTTATTCGGAAACGCATGAAACGGGTATGTGTTGTTATTCAGAAACTATATGACCGAAAAAAATTTACTTTTTATTTATTTATTTTTTTGCAGGGGGATGGGGGGGGGGGAGTTAATGCAAATAAACTTTCAGAAAATACCGTCAAAGTGGATGTTTTGAACCCAATTTTGGGATGAAAGGAAAAATATCAGTCAGCGAACGGAGGAAAACCGACCCAAAAACTGTTTATAATTTGATTATTTATCAAAAAATGGAAAACATCTTTCAACTCCAAATTAGTCCTGCCAATTTTGTATCTTTATGTTCATTTTTGTTATGGCAATGTGTATAAATGTTTCAGAAAGTTTTGGCTTTGTTATAGACAGGGAGGCGGCAGCACAGACAATCACCTCGTCGAATTCATGGCTGAAATTCCAGAATTAGTTAAAACTCGATTTGCATATTAAAACGCAATTTTATGTGATGTCACACTTCTTGTTACCCCCTCCCCCCCTCATCCAAACGTGACATCATTTATGGATGGCTCCTTACTTTTTACAAATTTTATTTAACGATGAAGTTCATTAGTTTCTGGATGTATTGGAAAGTATTTCATAATGTATGCTCCATGCATGATTTTTCTTTACTTTCTTTTTACTTACCCATCCAGTGCTTAATTTGCGCCGGAGCTCACCGGAGCTCAGCTCCGGTACTTTTTTGTTTTTGATGGATATTTAAATATTTTCATAATTCACCGGATCTCATAAATATTGCGCTCCGGAGCCCTCGGAACAGCGCTTCCGAAAAACCGAACCCTAAATTATGTTTTCCTTTTCCTCCCATTTCTTAAAACTTCGCGTTATTGCCTCTCAAAACGACGTTTGTGACGTATTAGCGTAGTAACGTATCGCATATGTAAGAGCATCTAGTGTCCTTCCCCAAGTATTGACTCAATGGTTTCCGAACGGCGGTGACAAAAACCTGAATACCGCCAGAATAAACTATAACCGTATCTACTGCTCATGTTTTTATTTACACGCGGTCGATTTGTGCAAGTTATTTTTCTGATTATTTTTGTAGTTTTCTGATTTATTGTTAATTTTGCTTATTTAATGTTAAGTTTTGTTTTATTTACTGTTAAGTTTTAAATTGAAATATGAGAAAACGGAAAAAAAAAAATCATTGATTATTTTAAAGTTTCTTTCCTTTCTAAAAATTCTTCCTTAACTCAACTTGATGACTGGTAACAAAGATTATTTATTATACATACTAACAATCATGAAGATAGATATAGTAGAAGGAGAACAAAGACGGCGCTTCCACTTTCGTCCCTAAAGTCTTTCCGAGTTTGGCTGGCACAAGGCCCCCTTATCATAATATCAAGGCCTCGCATTCAGGAGAAAATCTATTGTTGAAATTGTCCCTATAATTGCCAACTTATTATATGACTTTGTCTCGTATGTAGCGCCACCTGGTGCATACTACTGCTAATAATCCCATAGGAAATAATGGGAAACATTTCAGTTTCTAACATTAGATGGCGCTACCAACGTGAAAATCATGTAGTTCAGCGCCCCCTGTACTGCAGTCAAAGGAAACTTGGTGAATGACAAGCCTTTATATTATGATAAGTTAGCCTTGGGCTGGCATTTCCGGCAGTTTGGGACCAGATGAAGTCTTGCGCCCCCTATGTCGGGAAGCGAAATATCTCACCACTCTGTACGAGGTGGCGAGAAAATGCTTGGAGGGACTTCACGATAGCGCCAATCAACTCCGCGCAACTTCTCATGCGCAGGTCTGCTTGAGTATTCTATGAGGTTTGTTTACACTTTCTTCGTATGAAAAATGAAGAATCTCCATGATATGAAAGCAGTTTCATAATGATTAACTCATGGATTGCTGAAGTTGCGCATTGAATTGTTCCAAATTTTCACTTGTAAAAGAGATTCCGCTATAAGCGCTAATTATGAAAAATATGCGTATTTTTTTTTTTTTTTTTTTTTTTTTTTTTAGCTCGTTTTTTATTTGCAGTATTTAATTACTGTGTTAGTTTTCATAGTAACGAATTTCAGTCTTACTTTTGCGTTACTAGTTTAGTGTTTTGGAAGCCGTTTTTTTTCCCTCCTAATTTAAATACAAATTTATATTTTTCTAAATATCTTGCTTGTTGACCAGACCAAGAAATTACCCTATTTAAACTAAAGCGATATTTTATTCGATAATAAGCGATATTTATTAGATCTGAGCGATATATCCTCCTCCTAATATAACATTCTGGAAACAATCATTAAAATATCTATTTCTCTTTGACCCCACAGAAATTTTCGCCTCTCGCCCTTCCCTCCAAGTGCACACAACTTTTAAAATTTTAAAAGTTAAGATACAGTTAGTCATACATAAGTTTCTGCCATACTGAATTTTGAAATTTTTTTATACTATTATTATAGATATAAAGCATTGAAAATTAATAAATATGTGTCACACACTTGTTGCGAAAATAGAATTATGGTGATTTGGTGATTTGTAACAAAATTTGCAAACAGCCAATATAAATTTTGAAATTGGTTGTGCCATAATAATAATAATAAAAACCTTTTCCTTGCAAAATGAAATATGATTTTTTGCTACTGTTTCTCACAATCTTATTTACAGTTGTGATAATTAAAATTTTCAGGCTAAATTTATCCTTTTTTTATATGCTTTTTTTTTACATTATTTTGTATATACCGTTATAGTCAGGGGTGTAGTCGTAAAAATCACGGAAGATATACGTTCTAAGTAGAGGATATCCCTAAAGTATGCATATTATAGTTTTCTTGAGAAACAGAGGGTATACGGTGCTTCTTTAAAAAATCCAAAAGGTATACAGCGTATACCCTCCACTACATCCCTGCAACATTTTATGGAATTGTAATACATTTCTTCTTTTTATTATATTAGTTTTGGGAGGTGTTTTTTATAGTATTTATATTCTTTTTATGACGGAGCACTCATAATGGTTATTGTTCCATAGAATCAGTAAAGCCAAAATGAGTGTTCATTATGTACTAAGTAATTTAGTCAAATTATGACTATGTACTCATCTGATACCAAGTAATTATGAAAATTTAATTATTTTTAACAATTGTTGAAGTCAAAGAATTTATATCTGATCTGTAAAAGTTATTCGGATATAAATGTATATTATATGTACTAATAATTCATAGCTATTTATATTTACTGAGTATACTAAAGTATGCCTACAAAATATAGACAGATTAGGTAGTCACTGCAGAGTGCACCATGACAGGGCGCCATTTGTCTGACATATTAGTACAGATAAAATAGACCAAAAATTAAAGTAAATACAGAAACTGATGGCTATTTATAAATATTTGGGGGAAAACTTTGTTTTGATGCTAGAAATGAATATCCTACCCACCCCCCCTCATACCCAAAAAATAAATAAATAAATAAAAAACTTTTACCATGTTTCGGAAGAAAGGGAGGGGGGGGGGGTTAAACTTGCATAACTCTTGGGTCTAATACACTATCCCCAAGTCGATACAGTTATTTCTTTGAAAATTAAGTTGGTCTACAAAAGTTAAATTGGAATACAAAATTATGAATAGAAAGATTTTGGCTGCTTTAACGATCTTGAGGAAGACATTGATGATCCTGATTAATTTTATTTTGAAGACATTTCATAAGTTTGAAATTATTTGGTATAACAGAAAAAACATGTTTTAAATGTAAAATAAATGTGACAAAACGATTCTCAAAAACCGATCCTAACTTTGAAATGAATGATCGTATTGACTTGCAGATGATGTTATTTGATCGAGAAATTATAAACACATAACAAACAATATCACTTCATCTAATTAAAATAAAGTTAAATTCTCTGCAATTCCTTGAGTTAAAATAACCACCCTCTCCCCCACCCCCCACTCCCCCCCAAAAACCCCACAGTAAAACACTTTTTTTTTTTAATTTTTATTTTATTTTATTTTATTTTATTTTATTTTATTTTTTTTTCGGGGGAAGGGGGGCCCATTGTATCTTCCTTCCTAATGCCAGAACAATGTTCTTCCCAAATTTTCTTGGTTTTCCATTAGTTGTTACTCTGTAAAAACCTATTTTATCTGGAAAAAAAAAAATATATATATATATAATTTTCGCCATTGCATTAATGAAATATCATAAAAGGACAACTTTGTAAAAATTGATCTATTAACTTGCGGATGGTGTTATTTCATTCAGAATTCGAAATTCTATGAGAAACAATGCACATTACAAATTCAACACTCTTTTTTTTTTTTTGTTAGAATATGGCACACTATTTCCTATTAATCAAAATACATACATATATTTCACATCATTTCTTCAGAAAAGTTATTAAAATAAACAATTAGTGTTTTCTTCAATAAATAGGTTGGGTAATTTTTTTTTTATAATTATTGAACTAGAAATGTAACTGAGGGCAGATCCAGGGACAATTTTTTTCCAAGTCATAAATCTTAAATTGGGGATTATCCCTGGTAAACGGGGACGAATGGTTACTTTAGGTTTGAAATATAAGAATATTCATTTCAGAAATCAGAAAGTTTCACCAGATGATGCGGTGGAAAGCAACAGAAAAATTGAAATTTTGCATAAAAATAATTTTCTTATATATAGTTAAAAAAAAAAAAATAAAAACAAATGTCTACCATCAATTTGGCAAACTTTGAATAAAAATCAAAACTGTATAAAATTTTTAGTATTATTATTATTCTGTACAGTATTAAATCCAAGATTTAAGAACTTATCTTTTGCATTTGTATTTCAGAAGAAATGTTGTGTATGGAAAAGCAAAGTTGAAATTAGTAAGCCCTAAAATCAAATGTTGATAATTAATATGGTGATATGAAGAATTACATTCAGTCTATTTTACAGTTTACTATATGCACACTGTTATTTTCAATTAGAAAATATTTCATTGATTTAAAAATAACAAATACATTATCATTTAAATTTTTATTATTATTATTTTCACTTGCAATGTTTTAAAATGATTTCATTGTTTATCAAATCTAGCATTCTGCAAATCTAGAAATGCTATCTATTTAAAAATTAGCAGTAGAGGCCACTTTTTTTTCCAGATACTTAAAAAACAATACAGTATACATCATTTTAGAAAAATAACACGCGTAATTCAATCTGAATTTAGATTTTGTTTGTCCTTGAAATCTGTTGAATAAATCTTTATTTGCGAAATGTCCTAGAACTAATGCTAAAATTGCCAATTTTTTAATATTTTCATGGGTACTATTTGGTTATCCTGTCGATTAATTTTGCAAAATTATACAAATAGACAAGCTATCTGAAAAATAATACAAACTGATATAATTTTTATTTTAAATAACAAAAGAACAATTAAGTTAGTAAAATATTAATAAAAATATAAATAAAGAGTCGAATTAAAAATCACTTCATGATGTGAAACATGTTTACAATGTTTAATATCAAGTGAATGTGGCATTTAGGATAATCGATTATTGGCATTTACTCATATAATTGGATGATAGTTCTTTGGTTGACGGGATAATCAAGTAGTAGTACCCTTGCATGTATCACTTATCAAACCTGTAACAAAAATTATTCACTAAGAAATAATTAGAAGTACGCACTATTCTAATCATTGAAATGAATAAAGTAGTGCATGATACTTTTGACATTATTTCTTTTAACGGTGAGCTAAAAATACTTAACAAAAAACGTGTAGTCAAATAAATATGTGACAAGCATCTTGGCATTTATTTTCGTGTACTTTTTATTAAAGTTCCTGTTCAGATTTTGGAATATTTTTATTTGAAATGAAGTCCCCAGTTATTCATAATAAGAAAAATATCAAGGTAACTGTTAGGAATATTAAAACTGATTTTCTTTTAAAAATATCAATGCATTAAAGCTGTTTCATAAGCAAAAAAGCCCAATATTATATATTTAATTGTAATTAGAAGAAAATGGGGGTGGGGGGTGATATACTTACCCCTACTGTGAAATCCATCAAAACAACAATCTAATATAATTATTCATGTCTTTATTATTGCATATTAAGTTTTATAAGTATAGAATGAGAAGAACATGATAAATTATTTTAATAAAGGCAGAACATTTAAAATGACATTTGATATTCCAAAACAAAATAATATAAATATCTGTATTTTAATTATTAAACATTAAAATCTCACAAGATTTTAACAAAAAAGAATATATAGCTTAAAAATACATTTTTGAGGGGTGGAAAAATGACAATCTTTATGTCTATATTTCTAATAATATACTGTTATTTTTATTTACTGTATATTAATAATGTAATCATATTTTAATTATAATATCTTTATATTACAGTTAGTCCTTGAACCTAATAATTGATTTAATGCTTGTTAATTATAAGTTTATTTTTAATCTTTTTAAATCCCCCCCCCCCCCCAAAAAAAAAATAGACAATGAAATTAGTAAAATTTTAGACTTTTTAATCTTACTCAAATGTGCCTCTTAATAATTAAGATAGTAAAAATTCACAATGAATTGGAGAGTCTAAAAATTTTAGTGATATCTAAATTTAAAATTAATTAATTAAAAAAATCATAATGTGATTTTTTATTGACCAACACACATAAATATTGAGTTATATATAGCATATAAAATCCATACCTCAATATATTACGAAAAAACAGTGTAACCTATTTTTTTTAAACTTCATTATTTTTTAATAAAATAAATCCTTTTATATAGAGTTGGAGTTGTTTTTCATTTTTATTATTTATATTTGTTATTATTTTACATTTTCAATGCAAAATTTGTAATCAGCTTGGTGAAATCTTTCTGTGTACGCATTTTTTCTTTACAATTTTTCAAAGTTCAAAAATAACAAGTCGGGGAAAATTACAGTTTTGTGAACTGTAAAATATATTTATAGCATTATTTGCGCTGAAAAGTACAGCTTTGTGAACTATAAAATATATTTACAGCATTATTTGCGGTGTAAATATGCAGAATGAATATCTCTTATATGCTGTTCGTTCTTCACGCTAATACGCGAACGCGATCAAAATAAACAGGACTGCTAACTGCTACACATTTCGTAAGCGAGGAAACCCTCTTAAAGTATTCATCTCACAAATCCAGAAGTCCCGCCAAGCATTTTCTCGCCACCTCGTACAGAGTGGTGAGATATTTCGCTTCCCCCCTACGTCCCGCTAGCAGACTAGTCGAGAGACCAGTCAAACAAGTCATGTGATCGAAAGTCAGTGCAGCATCACTAGCGCCACGCCATACACCGGGAAATACTTTGGGGCTAAGTTCTGTTGGGAAAAGCCTATCTTCTCGGTTCTCCTTCTATTATTCTATCTTCATGTAACAATCTATGAATTAGGTCTAAATTTGTAATTTTTGAAATATTTAATTTTTTTTAAGTCCAATTAGAGCCCTTTTTTTCTGCAGCTCTGCAAATAATGTATGGAATTCAAAAGGTCTACGAGAAAAAGATGGAGAAATATGCTTCGGTAGTTACTATACTACAAAATATTAGAGCTCCTGTACTTTTTTTGTTAGAAATTAAGCCCTGTACCCATCATAAGTAGTATAGGGAAAGTCTTGCAATCGTTTTGAAAATCGAAAAATATTTTTGACGGATTTACACGTTTCAGATAATGAAGATTACGAAAAACATTTTTAGAAAAAAAAATTTTGCCGTCCGTCCGTCTGTCTGCTCTATCTCCCGAACAAATTGAGAAAGTGACTTCAAATTTTGTATGTATTTAATATGTAAGAATGGAACGAAGCCTATTTAATATCAGTAACCTCGATAATCCTGAACTATTTTGTTCATTCGAACATTCGTTGAAAGGTTTATAAAAACTTTAATTTTTTTTATTTTAAGGAGTGGACATAAAAGGCAATAAAATAACACAAATTTTGCATAATGAAAGAAGTCGATCGGATTATTAATTGCTGAGATATTTGTAATCCTGTTTTCCACGTTCTTCGATTTTTCATGACCTTGTATTTCATTCAGATTTCAATTGAAAGATATATTTTAACTGGAAATGAGACGCTTAATACGTAAACTGTTATTAATAATTTTTTTTGGAGTTATAAGGATGTTTCTTTTACGCAATTCGGTACTACTTGAGTAGTTTGGCGTTTTATATAATCTGTCGAAATTGGTTCATCAGCATTTCATTAATAGAGCATTACTATATACATTAAAAATATTTAAATATACGTTTAAATTTTGTTTTGGAATTACAATGCATTTTATGAATAGTTTTCATGTTTTATTTTCCTATGTTACATTATGCATATCCATGATGGGTAAGTATTACGGTGATCCCCAAAGACTAGTTTTAAATTTATCTTTAAATTTTCTAAAGCAAAACAGATTTGTTTACATACAAATATTAAAAGATCTTACTCTAAGCAACAAAAAATTCTTTGTAAATACTGGAGGATCGAACCGGACCTCTGGGGTTACAGAATAATATGGGAAGACTATTTTCTTTTATATTCATATACATTTTTTTTTATATACCTCTAATGCCAGCAAAAAGCATTTTTATTTGATGAGCAATAGCTTTGCATTCAAATAAAAATTTTGAAATTTATGAAAATCAATACTTTCGAATGAATTAATAGCCGAAAAAATCGCTATTAACAGTTTCGTTACGCACAGCAACACTTCAGATCATTTCGGTGGTTTAAGTGTGTAGGTCGATTGCATGTCTCTTAAATTTCTGTTTTGTTTATATTATATTTTATTGATGAAATTTTAACTTCATTAAAGAGTATATCAGCCGGTAACTAGTGGTGAGCTATTTACATTAACTTAAGTGCAGACGGATTTGAGATACATTAAAATAAAAATAAAAACTATTTGGACATGTTAATTCCAAAACTTTCTTCTGTCTCATTCATCTTAACCTCTTCGCTACTGGCGATTATTACAGTATTTTTAATTATTACTGAATTATTTCTTCTCTCGTTTGACTTCAGAGCGAGATTTTTATTTTATTTTCATTAGCTCGAATCTTAGAATTCGAAACATATTATTCTTATATCGAAATTTCATTTATATTTGATTATCATTAATAAAATGGGACAAAACTGATGTACCCATTTGTGTACTCAGGGACTGAAGAGGTTGATATTCCACAAATTAGTTACACATGCTAATATTTCATTATTATTAGTTTAATGCTACACCAACTTTCATTTTCATCTTAAATTTCTACTTTAATTAATCTGAGTAAAAACGAGTTAATTTTAATCATGATACTTATTAAAATCAATAACTTTTCGTTATTGTTTGCAAATAGCCAGCTTAACAGGATGCAAAGTTTCCATTATTTCATGAGCCACCAATGTGCAATAAAACTATGAAAAATTGAAAAAAATTAGAAAAATCTATTACGACACCCCCTTCCAGCAGAATAATTGGAAATTCAAAGAAAACCTGCTTGCCATAGCCAAAAACTTACACTAGAAATTTGGTTCAATTCTATGCATAACTTCAAACAATTTTTGATGGCAATATAATGAAAAAGGCACAAAAATTGCTATTATATTTCTACTTCTGACTTCTGATATACTTGCTTCTGACAGAATAATTTCAAAATGAAGAAAGAACAGTTGGTGATAGTCAACAACACAGACAAAAAGATTTTTTCAATTCTATGCATACCTTCAAACACTTTTCGATGCAACAATGCTGACACAGTGACAGACATTTTGTCTTTTAAAATCTCCGATTGTTAAAAAATGTAAATCTGTAGAAAATCAGAGGTCAGTAATACTTTCTTCAATTGAAAATAAAAAGTCAAACTTCCAAATTATTTTAAAAACTATAAATTGAGACAATTTTCAAATGAATTGCTATGCAGTTTTGAAGCAAATCTTATTTGTAAGTTTTTTTTTTTTTTTTTTTTTAATTTTTATTTTAGTGTAAAAATAGAAATTGTGCAATTAATAGATGGTTAAAAAATAATAGTAACAGTGAAATTTAATAGTGTGCTGTTGCCAACATCACAATGACATCAGCATTACCGTCTTATATACTAACTTATATTATTCGAATATAAGTAATTATATTCAAACACATATATACTAATTATAATCGTCTTCATGCATTCAGACAAACCAGATTAAAGTTGGTTGATTTTTGTCGTCCGATTATCTACGCTAATGGGATATAGGACCAGGAAGAGTGCCCTCCGTGGGGTCTTTCTAAGGGAACCTAACCCGTATTTACGCAAGGTTCGAAGAAAACCACGGAAAACTCCGTACGGTTAGGCCGACAGCCGCGATTGGGTTCGAACCCAGCACCTGCCGTCTACCAGTTGAGAGGTCCGAACCTCTCGGCCACTGGTGGGGCCAAACCAGATTAAAAACTTTTATGAACGATTATCATGAAAATTGCCAGTAACTAATTAGCAATGTACAGAGATAAATGCTTCATTATTTTAAAATGAAAATTTCATTATTGTACAGGAAAATATATATGTATCACAAAATTACATTAGTTTTATACATACGTATACATATAATTAATCACTAGGAGAGAAACATTTATATTAAAAGATTTCACATTATTTTAATTTAGTTTAACTTCAATTGAGACTTTCAAAAAGTTTTACTTAATTATTGCAAAAACTAAGCTGTGAACATTATGCTGAAACTTATGTTTAGAGAAAAACAAATTTAGAAACTTTATTCACTGTAGAAACTATTGTTTTCAGTCTTAGCAGTAGGCAGAGTAGAGCACCTGAGTAGAAGGTACCAGATTTCATTCATAGTTCAGAAATAAAAAAACAATGAAATTTAGACCAACATGTTGTGGAATTGACAATCAAAGATATTTGGTAATTTTATACTCTGTTTTGAACAGCTTTGGTTTTTACATTAGGTGACCACCTAGGAAGGTAGAATAATAATTAATGAATTCTTCAAGATATTTGGAAGACCAACACACTTCTCCCATTAGGTTTAATGGGTTCAAAATTTCAGATATTTTGCTTCTGTGTCCCTATAAAGAAACTATAATGTCTATACATAAATAACGAATTCATCTAAGATATTTGAAGGAGCAATATGTTTTCATTTGGTTAGATTTTTTTCAATATTTCGTATGTTATTGTGATGACAATATTTGCATTAGATATAACCTAATAATGAAGTATTAGGACAGATCGATATCTAAAAAGAAGGCTAAAATCTTAATATTAATATAGGTTATGTTTAAAATAAAATCCAGTTGACCCAGCGAGGCTGTGTTAGTTATACATTTAAGAAAAATAAACTACAAGTTTTTAAATCAAATATCTTGTTTTGATGAAATGCGAGTGTAAAACATCAAAAACCTGTTGAAAAAACTTCCATATAATACCAATACCCCATTCATCATTGTGTGTGCATAGAAAAAGAGATAGTGACATCAGAATGTATGACAGTACCCAACAAAAAGTATGACCAAAAATTCAGTTTGCAATGTCAGATGTAAGTAGAAAAAAAAAAAAAAAACTATCCAGTGGCACCATATTTATCACTCAACACTATATATTAAGGCCCCTGTCCTCGCTCACGAGCTAATGCTATTCCTATGGCGAAACATTTTTCTAATAACTCTCTTGCATTTTGACATTTTTGAATAATTTTTTTTGCGTTGGATAGCTGAGGTGCATGCCGACAGCACACCTTTTTTACTGTTTCGATTTTGGTTGCAGATATTTTTTACAAAGTTAGTTTCACTTTCAAAACCGGTTTCGAAACAAAATGCTTTTTAAAAAATATATCTGCAACCAAAATCGAAAAAGTAAAAAAGGTGCGCACCTCAGCTATCAAACGCAAAAAAAAAAATATTCAAAATTGTCAAAATGCGAAAGAGTTATTAGAAAAATGCTTCCCCATAGGAATAGCATTAGCTCGCGAGCGTTTCTTTGAGCAAGGACAGGGGCCTTAACTGTTGAGTGCCATGTCAGTCACCTGAAGCTAACACTAAACTTTATGTTTAGGCCACATCAGACAATGACTAACAGAATAAAATAAGATAAACTAAAAAAATTATACTATTTTAAGCAATTACTGAAAATTTATTTAAATTTCATTTAATTTTATTTATTACTGGATTATACTTTCTTAATAATTGTTTAAAAAAATATGGCTTTATAGTTTTATATCATATTTCACACTGTCAATAACCAGTGACTGATGTGGCCTAAACAGAAAGTTCAGTGTCAGTTATCATGGTAATCAATGTGCTAATTGAGAAAAGGGGATGTTGACAACAGAATAATTGTATGATTAAGAGAATGGATCGAAAAATTCTCCTTATAAATTTATTTGTAAAGTAACGAAACACCAAAACTCATGCTTGCCCTGAATGAGAAAAGTCAGTTTTGGCTCTGTTAAATATGAGGCATAAAATTTAGAAATGGATAGTTTGGCTGATTTTTCTCTGTATTTAAAAAAATCTCCATGCTAAATATATGCACATCAAAATGTTGTATAAATAAGACTAAATATTCTATTCGAAAGATATTCCTTTCTCTTTTTAAAGTCTAAAAAATATATTACAGTAAAACCTCTATTTAACGGACAGTTTTACAATCCCCTCTCCCAAAATCTAAATTTTTGTACCTTTAACCTTCAAATAGCGGACATTCCGAATAGCAGACACTATTTTCAGCGATAAAGGATAAAAAAAGTACTTTTTAACGAGAAAAAAAAAAATGAAAATAAAGTAAAAAAGCCTCTAAATTATTATGGGTAAATGTCACAAATTTTGTGATCACAAATAAATGTAGAGAGTGAAATGGGGAAAATTCCTCCCCCCCCCCCTCCGTTCAGTGATGAATAGAGAGTTGCCCGGGAGTAACATCTTCGAGAGCACCGAGATGTTCTCCCAGTAGATTTTAAGATTTTGTGCTTTTAATGGTCAAAAAGTGCACCCCCTTCCCACCCGGAGCTCTATAATGTCCAATAATGTCACATTGTAAAACAAATTAAGTGCAATGATAAAAAAAAAAGTAAATTTTTGTAACAATTTTTTTTTCTATAAGAATGTAAGAAACAGTGGATAACTGGTGTGCCCAGTTTTATTTCTTAAAAAATAATTTTAATTTCTGATTAATCATATAATAGAGGTTTTAGGACATATAAAAGTCGATTAATGAAACATTAAGCATTTCTTAGCGATTTTTGAATATCTGAGGTTTTCCCAATAGCGGACAATTTCTGCATACCCGAGGTGTCCGTTATTTAGAGGTTTTACTGTACTTATTTTAAAAGTATATTACTTATTAAACACTTAAAATAATTTGAATGACATTGAGTTGTTTATAGTAAAAGCTCATCTTAGGGCAATTTGTTTTTTTTTTTTGCATAACAGTTCAGAAACTAAAGGGATGATAAAATATCATATTTCAATTTTCCAGACTGAAATGGACTGGCTCATGAAATGGACTGGCTCATTCTGCAGTCTTAGTGTTCCAGATCCTGGCTTATGTAATAAGCATAACTTTCATTTAAGAAATGAGTCTAATAACTTATATTAAAGACAGTTATTAGAATTTATAGTTTTGAATAATTATCTAAAACTGTTTTCAGAATCATCCTTAAGATTCTATAGTGGGTATTTTTTTTTTTTTTTTTCAAAGTTATTTTAAATTTATATGTTGAAGGCACTCAATATTTTTGACCAGTACTCCGATATTACTCAATATTTTTGACCAAAACTGTATTCAGATAAATATATTATAAACCCTATCAAATGTATAGAAATTTTATTTTTCATATACAACAGGTAAAAAACACCATTAAAGTTTTATAACAATTAATCAGCAGATCTTATCAGAAGCAGGGAGTAGTTATCTTACTGAAAATAACATAGATTATGGAATCTTGTGTCTTATTAAATTATATCTTTACCTGTAATTGTTTTCAAAAGTACAGGGTGCCCCCCCCCCCCCCAAATATATATATATATATTTACACACACATACATATACATTTGGAAATGGAAAAACAAATCAGTTAATGAACACACTTTCATGAGATATTTTTATGTTTGAACAACAAACTCATGTTTGGTTAACAAACATCTCACAAAAGGGAAAAAAAAATGCTATGTTTCAGATTTGCCAAGCGATATTTAATTGCATGTACAGTCAAGTCTCTCTATAACGAAACTCTATCCAGCAAATTTCTCTATTTAACGAATTTTTTGTAGGAATGGTCAATTTTTTTCATGATTACATTAAAAATAATCTCCATATAGCGAAATATATATCTCCATTTAACAAATTTTTTCAAAAATGTTCTTTCATATGTTCAGAAAACGCTTCAAATTATTTGTAGAATAATTTTTTTCCGTCGATTTCTGATTTATATTTCATAGCTTCATTCCTCTACCTTATTGTGTAAAAAAAGGCATTCAACCTGTGCCCTCCCCCCCCCCCAAAAAAAACATCTTTTTGTATGGTTACATTTGACTTTATTTTAGCCAAAAATGAGGCATGCATTCTTGGAAAAGACAAACATTTGCTTGCTACTGGAGTGATTTGCAATAATCACAAAGCATCCTAAAAAATAAAACTATTCCATTGTCGCCTTGAAAATGTTTATTTCTTGGTTTGGATAGTAAGGCAGGAATAAGGAAGGGATAAAGGGGCAATTGCAGAAAAGGTCATACTTTTTCAGCAGGTTTTCATCTATTTAAACTAACTCTCATTACTTTTAGAGTTTAGAGTGGATGTTTGTTGTTTGTGGTGACTCTGACCATTTTTTGTAGTGAGAGATCATTTGAACGAAGAATTGTTACTAAATGTCATCTATGCTGGTGTTAGCTACTACTGCATCTGCATAAAATCGCTTTTAGGATAAGCAAAACTCTTTCTGATAAAGTAAATAATTTTAAAAATATATAATAAGACACTAGAAAAGAAAAGAAAATGGCAAAAATGTTTGAGATTCTGGAAAAATTCAATTAAATATTTCAAAAACAATTTCATTTCAAAATTTAAACATCACATGAAATTTTTTTGCCATTTCCTATTCAACGAATTTTTCTATATAACGAGATTTCGTTATATAGAGACTCAACTGTATTATTATCTTAGATAACATTTTAACAGTTGTATATGTACAGCCTAATTAATTCATGAATTAATGGTGATTCGAGTCCAACAATTCAGGCCCCCAAATTTTAATGAACAAATTAGAATTAATTTTTATATCACTTTTTAAAGAAATATTTTTAATTTCAATTTATTTTAATAGGAATTTAATTCACGAATTATTCACGGGCTCTAGACTGCTTTTGAGCCTTTTCAGGTACTGCAGTAAACATGATCTTTTAGAGAATTAAATAGTTTTTGAAAGGTCAAAGTGACAATTTGATAGGATCTAATGCTGTAGTCAATTAACATAATACTAAATGTTTCTACAAAAGACAAGTAATTCATTTTTTAAAAATACCCCATGACACAAACAAAGTCATTAAAATATAATTTGTCATATTAAAAAAGAAGTACATTAATCCTATTGAAAAGGAGAGATTTATATATTTTTTTATACAGTGAACTTCCACTAAGATGGCCTCATTTAAGATGGATTTTTTGTTACGTACAAAAACAAAATCCCCAGTTAAGATCTATAGGAAATACCTGCAGCAGACATATGGTTTAAAAGTTAAATGGATAAATATTCACCAGGACAATAAATCTGAAATTGTAAGAAACCCTGATACTTTACGGAGATTAAAAGTTATCCCACAAAATATGAAGTCAATTTTAAGCCATGGATGACAATTCTTTGAAAAGTATATCAAAGAGTTAGGCAAATGTTTCTGTAAAGAAAAAAGACAACTTCTGACAGATAACTGCTTGGCTCATCCTACAGAAATACATGAACTGAAACTCTTAAAAATTCTATTTCTCCTTTTCTTTCAAGCTCTACTATTTTGGACTTTCAAATAATAATGCACATATGCTTCAGTGTAAACTAGTTTAAAATATGTCTATTTTTTCCATTTTGATATTGTACTCTTAAAATTTTTTTTTTTTTTCTTCTGATGGATATTTTTATTAAATTAGCATAAAATGATTTGAGAAAACAAATTTTTAATCATATTAGAATGAATATTTATTAATAAATATATTTTACAGTAAATGTAAAGCGCCAGATTTATCAACTCATTTTATAATAAACTGTAGTTAATACAGACAAAGAAAAAAAAGAAAAAAAAAATCTTGCCCTTGACTATCTGTTTTAATGAGAGATTACTGGATATTACTTAGTTTTTATGAATGAACTGAATATCTACGCAAATCAATGCAAAATCTATGATCATTTACCAAACATCAATTTAGAATGTACAAAGTTCGTTAACTGATCACTCATTGTATATTTTTATTAGTAGATGAATTAAATTTTATTTAACAGGACTTAAAGTCCCGTCTGAGCATAAAGAACTAAACAAGTTTCAGCAATTTACATTATTATAAAAAGGCATCCGAAATTTTCCATAAAAAATTGCCAACATATAATTCACAATTTTTTTTTTAAATACACTATTAATCATTTAAAACCTTTTTTCCAAAAATATATTGTCTATTATATTTTATTTATATTTCCAGCTTTATAATGTTTAAAACAGTCCAATGCTGCATCTTCATAGTCATTTGGCCTTTTTAGGTGAATAGGTTTCACACTCAATTCTTGTAAATAAGTGTTGCAATTCTTATACAATTTATAACCTTAAATAATTTTCCAATGATAATTTGACAAGCTAATGGAAAAATGATTTAAAATTAAGCAATAAAAGAATGCTGTAGTATCACCAGAAACACACCTTTGTATGTAATTTTAGCCTATCAGGAAGAAAGTTATAAATTGATTAAAGTTCCATCACTACATACAAAAATCAAGTTGAGTAAAATAAACAAGTGTAATAAGATGTAATGTTGTTTTGGTATTTTTCAATAAGAAAAGCAGACAAGAATTAATTTCAAAAGTTTTTATTCAACTCTTAACCCAGTAATGAAAATTCAACAAAACAACTGAAAATATTAAAGTACACTGTCATCAGTTTTGCAGCAATTTTTACAATCACCACTTTGTTTCAGAAAAAAAAAAGAATGTCTATGAACTAAATATGGAATGTGCCATAAATTATTCATTCAAACAGAACTAAAAACTGAAATGAAAAAAGTTTAAAAACAACATACAGCATTCAAAACAAGATGAACATTACTAAAAACTATTGCTGCACAAAGAGTAGTTTTATTTTATATTGTGACACTGAATATCTAACAGCAACATCATTATAATATTGCTCTCATTGTCCTTTTTACAATATAATACAAAATATCAGAAAATTGTGATCTCAAATAGGTGCATGGCACTATAAAAGCAGAGTTGCCAGACATTCCCATCGACAGCCTAAAATGATATAACTTAAGTTTGAAGAACAATTTGCTGAAATATTCACCAAAATACTGTATAAAACCACTTTAAAAAGATAAAATCTTACTTCTTTAAAATTAAATTGACTATCAAATTAAATGTTTGCTTCCAAATTTACTTAACATAGCCAATCAAATTTGTATATATATATTTTTTTAAACAGCATGCAGTACATACTATTATTTACAATATTTTAAAATATTGATAATTTAACATTATCATTTAAGAAGGTGCCCAGTAATAAAAAATGCTTCTGATTGTAAGAAATAAGAATTTAATTAAAACGAAATTTCATATGATATTTGAGAAAATATTGCTTAATATGATGAAAATAAAATACTGTTTAATATAGTGAACAAAACTATTTAATGCATTCAAAAATTTGAAAAAAGAAAATACTGCTTAATGTAATCAATAATATATAGTTTTATGCATTGAAATGTACTATTTTTTAAATATAAGAAAAAAAAAAAATAAGCATTTTAGAAACTTTTCAATATATCAATTAGTAATATTGAAATAATAAAATGAAATGAATTAAACACCTATGTATTTTAATCTACAATACAGATGTTTTTAAAACAAGAGTCTTCTCAAATATTTATGGAAAATTTTCAGCAAAATGCTTTCAAACAAATTTTAGAAATTTCCTTGACAATAAGTAAAAAACTTTCTTTAGAATATTTTTCGACAAAATTAAGATTGAGCTCCAGTACATTTAGAAAAGGGAGGGGGATGTGAATAACCTTATTAATAATTAAATTCATAATTCAGCAAATAAGGTCCCTTTGCTCAAGAAATAGAATAGATTTAACAATCATAAATATTTATCATACAAATATATATTAAAAATATAATTTTAAATATTCATCAGCAATATTATATACATAAATATTTACAGAAAAAATATCCCAAGCAAAAATTTATTTTGTATTTTATTATTCACACTGAATTTCTTTTTTTACTCAATCTGGCAACACTGCTAAGAAGTCTGCAAGTCGAAAACAGTAAGTTTGTGGTCTAATAAATACAAAAATTTTGAAAATAACTACTACATTAGTTTCTAAATAAGTTCTCAGTAAAATCAGCATAAAATAGCCGAGACAACAGAAACATGAAAATAGTGAAAAGCATTAAATTACTGTAACAGACTACCTAATAAAACTCAAAAAACATACAAGAATAGAATAAAATATACATTTTGTTGACCATTTTTATACTTAAATTACATAGAAGAAATCAAACTGTCCAAAAGCTATACACACTTACAGTAATTCAACAAGCTTTCACTATCACATGCATAAAACTATATGAATATGAAATAAAATCTCTGAAATTAGTAACAATTATTTGCATAATATAATTTGATAAATAAATACTCATGTCGTAAATCTTCATCTACATTTTCTTACAATATTTCCTTCTTTTTCTTATATAAAATTTATATTTCTTTATAATTCTTTGATAACAGGATAACAATACAGTGACCTTCAAAGGAGAAAAATAATAATAGTACTCAAAGCCAATGGTAGATGTTAAGTACTAAGTTTAAAAGTACATGACATAAAGAGGGGGGTACATTTTTGTATTAGGTATGTATGTATATATGTATGTATGTAACAGTAGCACCACGCTGTTAACAAACTATAACAATGTCCATCCTTGGTCTCATGAATCCAAGGTCCAGTCAGCGCAGAGCTAAAATTCTTTATTACACCCATTGAGAAGTGACTAGGATTATATCTGGAAAAGAAAAGAAAAATAATTACACATTCAGGTGATTTTCATTTAAACAGTACAAAAAATTGACACAATTATTTTAATATGAACAGGACTTTTAATGGAACAAAAAAGAAAACAAAATGCAGACTTGCCAAGTTCTGAAAGTTAAAAATCAGGAGATTTTATCTCAGAAATAAGGAGATATTTTTGTCAATGAAAACTTATTAATTTTTAAATGTAAACATCTTTAGCGAAAGTTTAAATTTCAACTGGGCTTGGTTATTACTGAGAAATATGTCACTCTTACTCAAACAAGGAAAATATGTACTCATTTCAAATAGAACACATTTAAGCATCATAATATTTAGGATGTTCCAACATATTTTTAATTTGACTGAATATTATAAAAAGGGAGATGTTTTGTTACTTATAAACTTATATAAAACTATAGAAAAGATCATAAATAAGTCTTAATCAAGACAAATTATTAATAATTTAATACACGACAATAGAAACAGTATCAAGTCTTAAAGATACGTTGTTTATAATGAATCTGAAGGAGGAATGTAGTTTATCACATAAAATACAGATCAATTCATACTAAAAAAAAATTTACATCCGTATTAGAGTTTTCATCACTAAATCAGAGCACATTCGATTGTAAAATAACAGAATATTTTTAAAATGTGAAAAATCTGGAGAAATATGTCAAAAATCATGAGTATGGAGAAACATCTGAAAGTCAGGAGTCTCCTGCCGAAATCAGGAGACTTGACAAGTCTGCTAATGCATTTATGTCTAAAACTTGTCACTAGTTAATGATGACAATTTTGTTATCCCATCAATAACAGGCTTCAAAAAAGGAGGTCATCAATTCAACACATTTGTAATTTTTTTTTTTTTTTTTTTTTTTTTTTTTTTTATGTTTGTAATGTAGATGTTGTTGCAGAGAAATGTTAAAAATGTTCCACTTAACCATGAAGCAGAAGAGAGCAGAATGAGTTAATAGCAAAGAATTACATTTTGAAGTGTTGGCATACAAAAAATAAACTCACCAACATTCAAACAAAATTATAAAAGAAAAAGTAATCTTTTGAGAGATAAACTGTTTTTTATAAAAGGAAATTACTTATGAAGTTAAGGGTGTATTCGAAAAAATGTTTTTCCACCTTTAACAGCTCGAAATTTTCAGATACATTTTTAGACTCATTTTTAAAAGTAGAAACATGAAACTTGCTGAGGAGATTTTTGAAGTGACGTACAAGGTGCCGTGTGATGTAATTTTTCGCTGATTTAATTAGAATTTAATTTAGAAACAATTATTTTCTCAGCGTGACCCTTTTTTTCATTCGCAGACCTCCCGCTTCAGAAAATTGGGTTCAAAACGTCATTTTTGACAGCATTTTTTGCAACATTTTCTGCCTTTATCAAGGAATTGATAATCACGGCACCTTGTATAGTTCCTAAATAAGAGAATCTGAAAGTTTGGTGCATTTGAGAGCAAAAATGAATTTAAAAATAAATCTGAAAAAGGGCAGTTTGGATCGAAATACACCCTTAACAGTTGAAATCTTACAATAAACAAGTAGATATATTAGACACAATCTTGTACCTATTTGCAACAGGAAGTGAGTTCATTTGGTTTTTATAATGATCTGATGTGTTGATGATAATGTTATTTGAGTGTAACAGAAAAAAGTCACTTATTAAATAAAATATTTTACTAGAATAAGAAAATGGATTGTCATAAAAAAGTTATTAAATCTTTCAGATTTTTCAAATCACAAGATTAAGAAAGTCACCTTTTATATATAAACATTTGAATAAACAATTTTATTTTTCTTGAGAGAGGTGTAACAAAAAATAAACAAATATTATTGACATGTTTAGATTCCAATCTAATAAGAACTATAATCATAATAAAAGTAAAAAAAAATATTGTAATTATTAATACAATTATTAATACAAATTGTATTACAGTTAATGCAAACAGCACGCAACAATGAGATGTAAACAAAAATCACAACATGTAAACAAATTGCAACCACATGCACTATTGTAAAAACAATAAATTAAAAATAGACCATGATCAAAAATTAATTTTCAACTTGGTTCATCCTATTCAAGCTTTCACGAGGAATTATTTATAAACTCTAACCATAACTTAGGAATAATAAAAGAAAAATTAACATTGCAAGCAAAATTTTTACACATATAAATTTCAATAGATTCCCTCTTATAATGGATTTACGACAACAATTTGATACATTTGAAACATAACTTTGCTTTCATTAAACAGAATTTTTATCTCCCCATCTAAATATATTTAGATAAAGCAGTGTTAGTACGACCAAATTTAATATAAAATTCCTGTTCATCTTTTCTAGTTCCAAGTTTTCTCCCAGTCATGCCTATGTAATATTTTAAGTCACCTTTTTCTGTAATATAAGGAATTTCATAAGCTCCTGCAAGATCCTCATGTCCTATAGGGACAAACTGCTTATTAAGTAAACTTTTTAATTTTGGTGACAGTGTCACAAGTATATTCAATATTAAACTTTTTAAAGTTTAACCTCTCAAAACACCCTTTTAAATATGGAAATGAAACTCCAATTTTGCAGGAACTCCACCTTTATTGAAACTTTCAATTAATACATAATTCTGTGGTTTAGCTTTCCTTTTTTTATAAGTATTTAATACTTTATTTAAATAAAAAGAAAAAGAAAAGAAAATGGATTGTTTATGCAAAAAGAAAATTATGTGATGACAGAGGAATTATTTAACAAGTCAGTAATTTTAAGCTTAAGAAGGGACATTGTAAGAAACAGATTTATGCTAGAAATTAATGTTTCTCAAATAATTTGAGAGGTTAAATACTTATTAGAGTGGATCAAAAAATTGAATGTGGATAATCGAAATGGTGTGGGGTAAAAAGTTGCCTTTTATGTATATTAGTTTACATGTTTATTAAAATCCATTCATATCTTCCAGTGGCACAAGTGCGATAAAAATAGATAAAAATTTTATGTTTTATTTAATTTTTATTATTTATTTTTGAATAATTTCCAAATTTCCAGTCAATGAGTTTCATTAAAATTTTATGCATTTTGAAATGTTTAAATTTAGCTTTAAACCATTTTAAAGATATTCAATTAAAAAAAAATTCAAACAATATAAAATTATTCAATTTAACTCCCTCTGCCAGGCTAAAAAGCCACCTCAATTGTTGATGGAAAACCAATCAGTGCCATAGTTGTAGTCTGTGGAAAATAGAAATAAAAGCATCAGTGATATCACAACTAGAGATGGGAATGCTCGGAAAAATTGGGAAAAAAACCAGTTTTTTTTCGGTTTTTTTCCGGAGGCTTATTTTTCAATTTTTCCGAACTGGAAAAATTGAAATTTCTTTTATGAAATAATATAGTGAAAATTTTGTAATAGCTACATTCTCATACTTTTTATTTTATTTATTTTTATGTTGAATGTCTCACATGAAAATTTTAATGTGGGTAATCTGATCTCTGAGCAGAAATCTGTTTGAGAAGACTTGAAAGGATCCTTCACATTTTTTTCTTGTTTGAAACACAAGACCCTTTGCAAAATTTCTCTTAAAAATAGACATTTCAGAAAAAGTTTAATCAACAAATTGAATCTTTCACAAGTGCAGTGATTGAAGAAAAAAAAAAACTCCTGCCATACAGCAGCTGAATCTTATTAAGTTGCATATATGTATGTAAATAACTTTAGTAAAAATGCCTAAATAGGAACCTAAATATAGTAATTTCTTATTCAAAAATTCTGAATATATTTTGTACAAGTATATACAAAAAGTTCACAATTTCACAAAAACTTGATTACATGAAAAAAATCTAGATATGTAATTATGTTCTCTTTTTAAAAATTAATTCATGTGTAAAAATATTGCAATAATATGCTGATTACTGGAAATGATAAAATTAAAAATTCAACATAAAATTTTGTATGCATTTATTACTTTAATCTATCTTTTCAAGAAGTAAGTACTGAATTTGTCAAAAATTTGACTTCCAGTTTTTGGGTGTATTTAAACGTTTTAGAAGGTCATGAACACGTTTTGATGGTTTTTGGAAAATATATGTCACTCTGTGAGTCTGTATGTGACAAATTTTATGAGCACTCTATCTCAAGAACTGATGCACATATTTCACAAAACTTTAGATTCAGCTACACCTTGATATAAACTCTATGTTTAGTTATTAGTGTATATCGCCAAACCGATGGCGCTGCTATGCTGCATTATTCATAATTTCCACAATAGTTCTATCTCAAACTAATGTATGTATTTTTATAAAATTTCATATTAAGTTAATCTTTGACATAACTTCGTGCTCATTACTTTTTGGTGTAAATTGCTCAACAGATGAGGCTGCTATGCTGCATTATTCATGATTATCGCAATAGCTTTACCTCAAGGACGATTTTTTTAAATCAAACTACAGCTTCAGACAGTTTCTGATATATATTAATGTTGTTTAGTTTTTGGTGTAAATATCCCGATAGGTGGCACTACTATGCTGCATTTTTCAAGATTTCATTATAGCTGATTAATTGAATGTTTTTTCAAGGTGTTGAATCAAAAATTGACCTCCATTTTACCTCCATAATGTACAGTAAAGTTGCAAAAACATGGGCAGTTTGCATTAGAAAAGTACAACTGCGATGAAAAAAAAAACAAAAAAAAACATACTTATTACAAGTAGCTATGTTCCAAATTATACTTTCCCTCTTGATTAGACTTTGAATTTTTGTAGTTTTCTAAAGCACAGTAGAAGTTTATCTCTGCATGTAACTGCTTTTGTTAATTCCTCAAATAGTGAGCATTTTCTATTTGTAGTGTTCTGTTTTCATAACTTTTGAGTTCCACTCTTAGAAATATAAAATTACCATGTGGAAACATTATTGAGTATGGTTTCTTACTCAAGAATAGAATATCAGATTTCAGGGTAAAAAGAAAAACATTACATTTAATTAAACTTAAAAAAAAAATTCTTGTTTCAGTGAGTAAAAATCTAACAGTCAATAAATCCTACGCCATTTTTTAATTGCAGACCTGAGTAAGCCAAAGTAAAACTTAGTTTTGTTTGAATTTAGATTATAAAACTAAATCAAAGCTTTTTTGAGTTGAGTTTGGAAAGCTATACCAAAACTAAACCTATTTTATAAAGGAAATAAAATTATAATTCTAAGAAAAAAAATAATTGTAAAAATATGCATTTTTTTTAAACAAACAATGGAATTTTTGAATACTGATATTCATAATAATGAGAAAACTGCAATAATTTCTTTAAACTAGTATCATTTACTTAAAAACTATACTTATGTAAATGGAATGCTTAATTTATTTCATTCCAAACTGCAGACATATTGGTTCAAGTTTTTACATTAAGTCAATTGGTAGTTAAACATGTAACTGAAAAATCATTTCAACAGAGATATGATATAACAAACAATAGCATTTAATAAAAATTCTTAGGCTGTGGGAAAAAAAAACTAAACTTTTAAAAGCAGGCTTTGCTACTTTCTTTTTGTTTTGTAATATAAAGTGAAAATAATTTTCATTTAATACATATAAATGGGAAAAAATGTTTATTATTTAATATTCTCTAAGAAAATATAATTTATTTGGGAGAAACAGTCATGAAAAATCAATTTTTCCAATTTTTCCGTTTTTTTCCGAAAAAAAAAACGGTAAAAAAACAGTTTTTTTCCGCCACTTATATTTTTCCGGAAAATTTACATCTCTAATCACAACAGTGTTTTGCAGATTTACACTTTGTATATAAACAGCACATAAATCACACATAAAATTGATAAATATTTTTAATTTTTCAATATTTTTAAAAAATACATTTTCCTTTCCTAAAATTTTTTCTGACAAAATTCTGTGTCTATATTATACAGCTGTCTATTTTCGATAAAACAGAGATAAGAACCTTTCGAACATAACTGGTACAAGGTAGAACCCGTCAAATTTTGATGAAAGAAAATGTTTAAGAACGAACTGTTTCATTAACTTATAATAAACCTGCAAAATTAGTTATAGTAAAAAATGCATTTTATATTGGTACTTCTAACTCTTAAACAAACGATATTTATTGTCAAATTAACAAAATACTAATTCTATAAAACACAGTAGTAGAAATTGTTAAAATTAAACTTTAATCG
Source organism: Maratus speculifer (assembly GCA_964019185.1). Classification (NCBI taxonomy): domain Eukaryota; kingdom Metazoa; phylum Arthropoda; class Arachnida; order Araneae; family Salticidae; genus Maratus; species Maratus speculifer. The sequence goes on from OZ025300.1 coordinate 277,521,057, forward strand.
TATATGTAAGCAGTAAAAAATAAGAAAGATATGTTATTAGGATAAAGTTATCAATTAAGGTTCTTATGCTAGTATTAAAAAATGATAAAAAGCAAAATTTATTCAACTTTGACTCAATCATAGAATTTTTTTCCCGTGAAACCTAAACCCAGCATCATTTTCACCATATCAAAATTTACAAATGTACATTTCACATCTGTATGCACATTAAAAAAAAATTTCCATTTTAATTTGATAATTTTGATTCAAAACTTTAAGTCTTATGCTATTAGCTGAAATAGATATTAAACTGTTGATATTCTTTTATGTGTAAATCAAATTTCGTAAATGAAGTCGAAATTCACCGGGTTTTATAACAGAAGATATTTAAATTTCTATTTTTTCCCTTTTAATTAGAAATTGGCAACATAAAGAAACAGCACTCAATTTTTTCCCTTTTTACCTTTGCTTTAAATGGAAATGGAGTACTCCTGTTGCCACGATTAGAAAAAAGATTAAAAGCTACAAAAAAAAAAAAAAAAAAAAAAAAAAAAAAATAATAATAATAATAATATTTCGAAAACAAATTAAGATACAGCTTTCAAACAAATTTCATTTAAAAGTACATTTTTTTTGTTATACGATGGTGTAGAAATAGAAAATGTGCGACATTAAGAAGTTTAAAAACTTTTAATAGCAAAAATTACAATACCGAAATTCATTTAAAATTTAAAAGTGTTGCCCCGCACAAAGTGACGTATGCGTTACGCTCAGATACGTTTGGCCTTTATAATATAGATATATACTAATCTGGGTTGTTTAAAAAAAAAAAATGAAAATGCTGCTGGCTCACTTTCACAAGACTCCGAAAGGGTCGTTAGAGGAGGGCGGTCTTCCAGCAACAGAGCCTGCTGTGGGAGTGCCTTGTATCACAGTATGCTGTGGTGAAGGAGTACCGTAGATTATCTGGGGCTGCTGCATCTGAGGGTGGGCTGCCAGGTGAGGCTGGGGCACCACTCCAAATGGGGTCACCGTCGCATTCCACACAGGGACCTGTTAAGAGAGAAGTCTTTTAGAAGCATCAACCCTTACAATTAAATTCATATAATGGCAATTTAGAAAATAGCACCCGATTTGCTACAAATGAAAAACATATCTGAAAGTTCCTCACTAGCCGTTCTATTTTTCAACACAATCAATATGTACATACAGGGGTGGGGAATTTTTGAAAAATTTCACCAGCCAGAGATTTATTTTACCAGTCAGCAAAATACAATATACAGTTGAAAATAGTTAAGACAAAATTTAAACAACTGAAACAGTTGATTACTATTACTACAATGCATTTTCATATTTTTGTTCGATAAAAATAAGAAATATATACAAGAGAAAAAATATTAGTATTATAGCATAGAATTTAGTATAATATTTATATTACAAAAGTTTCAAAAGTTGCAAAATATAGGGAACTAATAAAAATAAATAAAGATTCTGGCATCTTTACAGTTTGAAGTTTGAAAAAATGACTTAAAACTTCATTCGCTCTGAAGGAAAGTTTACTTGCCAGTGGCGAGTACAATGATGTAATTCCCCAGCCCTGTGTACATACAATCATTTATCATAACATTTTACCAATTTACCAATCCTTTGTGATAAAACTCAGCCAGATGTGAATTCAACAAACTTGTCACAGTGATTTGAAGTTCCTCATAGTCAGCAAAGTGCTGTTCCCCAGGCTACTTCTTCAGTTCAGTGAACAGATAGTAAATCATTAAAAGCCAAGTCTGGGCTATAAGAGGATGATTAAACCCATCCCATTTGAATTGGCACAAAAGATCTTGGATTTAAAAAGCATGAGGGCAAACACTATGGTCCAGAAACACAGTCCCAGATCAGCAGACCATCTGTCACTTTTTTATTTCTCATTTTTTGCATAATGGCAGGATTTTTAATGTAACATGCATTTTGTGAAGTTATATCCAACAAACACACAGTAATATGACACTCGCTAAAATTTCTGGAAGCTCACTGAATAGCAGATCGCTCGATAGAACAATAGTTACCCTCCACCCACAATTACTAATGCCATGTCACAATGAAGGTTAATTTCCAAATCATCCTCTTAGATTATTAGGCTAAAAAGTTATCTTGTAATTAGGCAAATGAATCTAAGTTAATTTCAGATAAAGCAAATCTTGAGAAAGTATTTTGGAACTCAATAAGGAAGTTGTTAAAAATGTAGATTCTTAAAAATACCAAAGAGAATGAAATCTTGCAAAATAATTACAATTTTCCATATGCCTTTTTAGAGAAGGAGATAGGAATAGTTATGAATATGAAATATATAAAATAAAATCCAATTTTTAAATTTACATTTAAGCAAACCATGATGTATAGATCTTTGCAATGCTAATGTTTGCAAGCCCATTTTTAACACTGTCCATTAAGTTCATTTCCAACTTAAATTATAAGGAGAGTCTTAGAAACTATTACACAGGTCAAATTTAAAACAATGAATATATAAGTAGGTGAGAGTAACAAACTTAATAAAAGCTGAAAGTAATAAACATTAGTCAATAAACATAACAAATGCAAGACTTTAAGGAATAGAATGAAACCAATTTGTGACACATTAATTTTGTCAACTTAGGAAACGGTAAAAATACATAACACTTAGTACAACATTAGATTTGTGCAACTTTCTGGAAGTTATATATTTGATACACAAATTAATGATACACATCTTACATTCTTTAAATTTTTTTTTTTTTTTTTAAGATTATAGAACTTAAAGTTTCAAATAATCTTAATTACAGAAAATATTTGACTTAAGCAGATTCTTAGACAATTACTAAGTATTTACAAGTTTATAAAATAAATTAAAATTTAATTTATAATCAAAGTTAAAAAGAATGACTTACCCTATAAGACTGTTGAGACATCATGGCAGGCATAACTGTTGGTTGATAACCATAAACAGGTACGTTAACCATGCTGACAACAGTCGGTGCCATTCCTACAGGCTAATAGATAAGAATACATTTATTAGTAGAATACAAAATGCTAGAGAAACGAAGGATTCAGGAGTAAAACATGGTAAATGATGACTTATTACACCTGCAAAGACCAGACAGATGCAGGGGCATGTGGTATAGCTGTTCTGGGTCCCCCACAAGCTTAATCTGAATTTTTGTCACAATGTTTATAAATCACCAAAATTTTTACATTTTTAAAGATGTAGAAAGTGAGTGTGGTTCACCACTTTCCCTCCCTCCTTTCCATCCCTGACGTTTCTCCCCTACATCATCATCTACAAAAATGAACATCAGAAAATGAATGCTATAAAATTTTATATAAAAGAAGAATGCAGTAACAGCAGAAGTGTTGATATTTGTTGCAATTATTATACATGCATACCCATACTTGTCTTTATATATTATGGATTCAGCATGCTGATGCAATACAAAGATTAAATTTTATACTGTGGTAGAAAATTTTATATTATGACAAGTAGCCAAAAATAACTGAAAAATCTGCATTTAGACTTCAAGGACTCATTTGATCCCATATACTCCCATACGAAATGAAAGTGTATTCTATTATCTATTAAAATTGCAACCATCATTCGTTATCTTGTACACATACAGATGTGAATAAACAGTACTGGGTTGAAAATTTATGTATAAATACCACCGATATGAAGTTTAGTGCTAGTCATTTCAGCATAATTGACTAACAATTTCTATAGATAAATAGAAAGGGGACCCGAGAATGATATTTGCCATAGTGCCCCAAATAATCTAAGTCAGGCCTGTCAACATTTTAAAACTACAAAGTTTTCTTTATACTCAACTAGCTGACTCATCTGGCATTAGCGAGGCCTGTGATAATATACTTAAATGAACCTTAAATATGTATGCTTTTATATCTAACTCAATTTTGTCTCACTGTGTAAAAACTGGGAGGAGGAGAAGCTGCTAATTGTTGGGATTTGTTAGCTACATTTTTTTCATAATTTTTGAAAAATTGTATGGGGTAGTAATGACTAAATTAAAATTTAAACATCAAATTTAGGGAAAGGAGAAGGAAGATTCATAATATGAAGTGAAGATGCTTAGTACATAAGTTCAATAAAATCTATCAGACAAAAAATGTTTGCATATAAGTTAAATTAAGGTTTAGTCTTAACAAATGCGATATTTTAGAGAAAGCAATCACACTAATTTTATAAATTAAGTTTTTTTAAAAGAATCTTGAGTAGCTTTAAACTTAAATTTTGCAAATTACTTTGGTTAACACCTGAATCCTTCAAATACAAAATTACAAAGAAACTTTTACAATTTCATTTTAAACATTTTACAACAACCATTAAAAATGAAAAGAAAATAATTTGTATTAAAAAAAGAGATATAACATGTCAATCTTAGATATCATTTTGAATTTTAGATAAAAATCTAAAAAATTCATTTGGGACATTTCTTGCAGTCCAATGACACAAATGAGCCCTGTTCTGAATATGTCATACTTTTCCCAATGGTAATACACATACAAAATAATTCATCAATCTTATTAATTATATAAAACTAATACACAAAATTATGAACTAGCACAACAAATATAATTGCACCAAAAAAAAAAAAAAAAAAAAAAAAAAGCTCATAAATAGAGACACTCACCATTGTTGGTATACTTTGTTGTGGTGCATAATTAGCACCCGTTACACTTGGGCTCCAATTTGCACCACCTGTCCGAGCAGATTGCTTGGGCGATTCCCACAGATGACCACCTGGTCTACATGGGAGAAAAAAAAAAATCAATAAATAAATATGCTAATAAGATTCCTCTCGACATTCAAAATTAGATTCTTTAATTGACACTTAACATTTTCAGAATATATTGTAAATAAATAAATAAATAATAAGATTTTGTTAAAATATTTTTTACAAATTGCTTGAAAGCATGATTTTACAGATAACTAATATATAATCACTGTCAATAATGACAGAACACTGATCTGTTTCATTTTCATAAGACTTCATACAAAGAGACACCAAAAAGATTTTATCATTGAAAAGTTTGTATTGTAGAAGAGTGCAGTTTAGATGTGACAATTTCTACAATACAAATGATAAGGACTTTTTTTTTTTTTTTTTTTTTTAACTTAATATTCAATTTCTTAAACTGGTCAATGATCAATAAAGGTTTTGATTCTAATGGTTAGAATTGAGAAATGATATATCTGTGAAAATTGTGCCATGTTGACACAATCATTTTAATTTTTCTCTTTAATTTTACTAACATAAAAAATATTTCAAGCTAATCATAGCATCACTAATGCAAACTTTTTAAACATACTTATGCTTAACTACAGTAAATTCAAATAAAAATATGTCCACTATTTAATTGTGATGAAAAAAACAAAGTCATAATGCATAAAGATAAAATAAACCAAACAGACAATATTTTCATGATATTGAGATAAATATGAAATTTTATTTGCTTATATAAATAGAGTGAACATGCATAATTTTCTTTTTATAACAAACTTTCAAATGGAAAAGTTTTTTCCAAAAAAACATGTGCCTGAATATTTTTTATTATTTCACTTATCTGAGATAATGGAAGGAATCTGCCACCATTTTGAAAATTCATAAAAAAAAAAACTTTTAAAATTAAGATATAAAAATAAGAATATTTATAAAAATAACTGATGTGGGTATACCTACAAATAAACAGTTTTCATTTAAAAAAACAATTAACAAAATCCATTCAGCAGAAAGTTTGGAGAATAAAATCTTAAAAAGTTGTTTTAAACATATAATATAGATAGTTTGGTTATCAACACTTTTTTACACTTTTATTTTATGTATGTAGCATTTTTTAATATGTATTTTTTAAATTAAAAATTTCAAAATTAAAATAAATGAGTAATTTATTTTTTAAATTCAGCTTCTATGAGTCCACATAAAATATTTAATGTGAATAAATTTTGGTTAAAAAAAAAAAAAAAAAAAAAAATATACTAAAAAGGACACCTTACAAATAATTGCTGCAGTTTCTCAGGTTAATGTAACATTTTTTTAAATCTAATTTTATCACAAAAGAATTTTTCACAAAATATTATGAGCAATTCATATTTTAGCATTTTCTCTCTATGTTCTTTTTTATATATGACTAGCTGACCCGCCCGGCGTTGCCCGGGTCCGTATTAACAATATTAAACGAACTTGAAATTTGTATGATTTTATCATTAACTGGAAGCATGCAGAAATACATTGTCTGAAATACGTCGCAGCTGACTTTGTGAAAAATCGGTTTTAAAAAGAACAACTAATATTGAGCTCTAAAAATACTTAAAATGAGCAATGAGAAACACGGGAGGGAACATGTATCCAACGATTGCGTTAGTTTCGTGTTAAAGTGTTGATATTTACCCGTAAAAATCACTGTTAAATCACGTAACTAATTATTTTTTTCGCATAGAAATCCCAAGTGAAATATTTTGAATTTCAAACTAATTATATCACTCTTAATTCCGTCTATACCGTGAATGAAATCGATACGCGATGATAAAAGATTGGTATATAGTATTATAATTTCAGAACCATTTAACAAAAGTGTATATTTTTAATCAAAGCATGCGTAATGTATACACTGTGGACAAATTCCTAACCGTAAACTTTTGTACCATAACCATAATCTGTCTGTAACCTAACTGCGACTTAACATTACCCTACCGTAACTTAAATATAACATAAATGTAACCTAGCCGTCACTTTGAAATACCAATATAGAAGCATCATTTAAGATTTTGCTTGAAAAGTTAACATTCTTTCGTTAATGTCTTAAAATCGTCTGCACTCTGAAATCTAGATTTTAGATTAATATTTGTTATTTAAGTTTTCGCGCATGATTTTAAAAGATTGTTTTCATAAATATATTTTATATATTGACATAGAGTTATTAATATGTTGTTAAATTAAAAACATTTTTTCATCTACGTTATAAAGTATTAAAAAGTTCTGAAAAAAAAAAGAAAACTTTTAGTAATACAATTTTTAGTTCAAATCAAATGTTTTCAATATTCTTTTTTATTTTATTTTGATATTTAATTATTTCGAATTTATCAATTCCAATTATTTTAAAAGCAAACATTTTTTTAAAAATAAATAATATAATGGAAAAAAGACCATTTTAAAAAATTACTATTTCTTCGCAAAATACGCTTCAGCTGTAATTCATTTCTTTCAATTCGTCTTATTAATACAAAATCTCTTCTACATGCTTTTGTTTGGGACATTAAAATTTGAGCGATAAATGGTTTAATATTGCAACCCTTTTTTCGGTTTACTTCACCACCACCTATCTTTTTCCTCCATGGTTTACAACCGCTGTGATAAAAAATCATCTTTTAAACTGACAGCTTGCCAGTCTATAAATTTTAAAGGTCGGTTCCAGCTTTTTTAATTATTTATGCCAAAATTTTATGCAACCAACCAACCATAACTAAATGAAGGGAAAAAAAGAAGAAAAAAGGCGATTTTTTATGAGAGTGATCTTTGGAATTTAATTAATTACTCAGTTAATAAATAGAATTTCGAAATTCTGAAGCTCAGGTGCATCAGGAGAGATATTGGGCTACTCTCATAAAAATTTTGAGCTTCGTACGTCCCATAGATTTTGCTAGCCATCGCAGACACACACACACACACACACACACACACACACACACACGCAGACAGAGCGATTTGTTATTTTATTAGTATAGATATTTCATACATGATAAAAATGCAAAAATTATGCTTTAGTAATCTACAAAAATTAGGATACTAATGAAAATTCCTTTATGTTCTATTATTCTATTCATTATAAAAATTATTTTATACATCAAAAAAAATTTTTTTTTTTTTTTTTTTTTGGGGGGGGGGGGGGGGTGTCAACAATTTTAGTGAATAGAGCTATTTTACAATATCTAGCCTAACTGTTACTAAACTAGATGTTATTCAATAAAAGCAAGTCTGAAATAAATTATTGCATACAATAAACATGGTCCACTTAAAGTAATAAAGCTGTTCTGAGTGTTTATGATATTAACCCTTTGATTTTGAAGAGCAGAATTTCTTTTTAGATGTGCAGAGGGATTGCTAATTTATGCTAAAGAATGTTTGAACATTGTTATTAGAGACTTTGCAAACTAGAGAGAGAGTGGTTTTATATTTAGCCCTGCCACTGTAAAACTAGGGAGGTTTCTGTTATAAAATACACTCAGTATATTGGATGTCTTCATTATCAGTATTATATAAGTCCTCATCATGACAGTATGCTATAAGTTATCAAGAAATGTACTTGAAATGCAAAGTGCATAAAGGGTGTGAAGATCATTAATCACTCTTGATGTTCATTTAGAGGTATTTGGACTTTTAAGCATCATTTTTGTGTTCTTTGATAAAGATACATGTTTATGAATTATGTTAGTGATTGGGTGTTGCGATCCATTTTACTTAATTGTATAGATAAATTTAAATGTTGTTTAAATTAAAAAAAATAATAATAATTGAAAAATTTAGAAAATATAAATTTAAACAGTAAGTAAGGATTGTAAAAAAATCAGCAAAAAATCTTAATTTAATGGTAAGAAAGTAAGTGCTTCTTTTTTTGTTGTTGTTCTTATTTGTCTCTGGTAAATATTGTTTATTTTTTTTATATGCGTAAATAAATTAATTTTTGTAGTTATTTCATCAAATGGGTATCATGCAATTCCTTTCAGGATAAAGTAATTTAGTTTATTTTTAAGGTAACTAATTTATTTTTTCCTGACAATTTAATTTGAGGTATTTCAATAAATTATCAAATGTTAATTTTAACTGTATTTAATGAAAGCGGATAGTTCAAACATGATAGGAGCTTTAAAAATACCCTATGAATTATATTCATTTATGTACTAACTATCCAAATATGAGCATAGGTGGTATCAATCATAAAGCTCACGTTAACTTATTACTAAAAGGGTATTTTAAATTACAATTATTCATAATTATATATATAATATACTAACATGTAATTATGGCAGTGCTTGGTGAATGGTGGTCAGAATAATTAATAAATATAGCTTCTCAATATGTTCATTTCCGTAAAGCATTCTCCCTCACAGACAGTTAAACCTTTTCATGTTAATATTAATTTTGAAAAGTTCCATTCCAACAATCCCATGTATATAGACATTCAAATTTAAACTAAAAGGAAGTGCCAATCGCAGAATTTTCAATTTTAAACATCTTAATGTTTCAAAAAATAGTTATAGTTGTTGATACTTCAAATATTATAAGTTCAATACTATACAGACTTTGATTTTCATCTTAAATTTCTGTTTTATTCAATTAATCAGAATAAAAATGAATTAATCTTGATCATGATATTTATTAAAATCAATAGTTTTTCGTTATTCTGTTGAACATCAGCTGTTTGCGAATAGCAATTCAGCAAGTTCCCATTGTTGAACAAGTAATTGATGGGCAATAGAATTACGAAAAATAAAAAAAACTATACAAAAAATTGCTATCATAGTGTCTCTTTCTGATAGAATATTTCCAAATTCAAAAGAAAACTGCTGGCCATAGCCAAAAAGTAGAAAAATATTTGTTTCAATTTTGGACATACTTTCATACATTTTTCGATAATACAATAAAAATGACACAAAGATTGCTATTACAGCATCCACATCTGGAGGAATATTTACAAATTCAAGGTAAACTGCTGGCTGCAGCCAAAAACATACATAAGAATTTCATTCAATTCTACGTGTAATTTTACAGACTTCTTGATGGTACAATAATGAAATGGGTACAAAAATCACTATTACAGCACACCTTTTGGCAGAATATTTCCAAATTGACAGAGGATGTACTGACCATAGCCAAAAATATACAAAAGAAATTTGGTTACACTCTATGCATAACTACATACACTTTTCTGTGGTGCAATAATAAAAATGGCACAAAAGTTATTACAGTCTGCCCCTCCAGTAGAATATTTCTAAATTGTAGGAGAACCTGCTCACCACAGCCAAAAACACACACAAAAAGTTGAGTTCAATTCCATGCATAGCTTTATATACTTTCTTATGGTATAGTGATGATTCACAGACAAATAGACACAAGGACAGACAGATACTTCATACAAACATGTTTTTTGGGATATCCAACTGCTAAGTTGCAAATCTGGCAAACATTGGAAGTTGAAAAAAATTATGACTGCAATACTTTTTTCTATCAATAGAAAAAAAGTAAAGGAAGTTTTTTTGCGGCAACATTGATTTTACATACTGCACACTTACTGTATTTACTCGTGTATACTGCTCATGCGTGTATACCAGTCACCCAGTATTTTAGAATGAAATATGATGATTTTTTGTATGTCTCGTATATAACGTGCACCATAAATCATCAAATGAATTTCAGTAAAGAAAATCAAAACAAATGTTAAGTTAGAAAAGAAGTCTAAACTTTTTTTTTTTTTTTTTTTTTTTTATTGTTAAAGATTTTGTGTAGGGATTGAGTGTAATGATGATATGGTGATGTCACTTGCGAACAAAATACCTGAGAACGTCTACATTGTAAATAAATAAAAAAGTAATAAAAAATAAATTAAAAAAAATCTAATTCTACAAATGCAAAATTTCAGAATTCTGTATTCTTGCTGAAGTTTTATCGTACACTGTACAAAAAAAAGAGAGAGAGAGAGATTTCCATAACTAGTTTTTGTAAATCTATAGGAATCTGTAGCTTTGCAAATGAATCTAGTAAAATTATACTAATCTTAGAAAAAATTTATCTGTAAATTGGGTCATAGTTAGATAAAAAGTTCTAGGTTACAAAGTTTCCTAAAAAAAATTCTTAAACATTTTTTAACCTTACAGATTATTTTATTTATAGTGCAAATCTGTATTTATTACATGAATTTTTGCTGTTAAGGTTACGTTAAAAAGCAGTGGTGACAATGAGGATTGCTAAGTAGTGTTTAAAAAATGTCACTACCGTTTTTGCATTAAAGAGTGCAAGGAGTGAAATAAAGATGCAGGAATACTTCTATTCAGAAAGATTCCAGTTTTAATTTCTTCTATGAATAAATTTCTTGATTCATAGGTGATATCGTGCGATTACATAAAGCAGTAAAAACATGTATAACATGCACTCAGGGTTATTGCCCTAAATTTTGAGAGAAAAGTGTTTGTTATACACGAATAAATACAGCATTTTTAAAGAGACAAATAATAAAAATGTGATTTTGGGAGCATTAATTTGAGTAAATCATAAATATATTTCCCTATCTGTCATTTAAATATTCTTATATAAAAAATAGCATTTTTTCTAATCCTTTGAAATAAAAGACATTTGGAAACGTTTTGCACTTTTTCTTAAAACTCCATTTTCGAGATGTCACTTAAGAAATAACTGTGTAATATGCCAATTCATCAGTTAATCTTAAGCTTGCCCATTTTGCTTGGAAAAAAATATTACAGAGTTATTAGCTATCTTTAAATAATAATAAAAAATTAAATTATTTACTGACTAACATTGCCTTTTCAAAAAAATGTATTACACTATGCAAATCATGTTTAAAATCCAGTTGTAATATTCTTACTTTGCTGGCTTCTTTGGTCCACTAATATCTAAATTTTGGACTAGAGTCTGTAAGCTCGAATCTAAATCTGAAGAAATTAGTTTTGCAGAGGTCGGTGATGACTTAGATTCACACTCATCAGGAACTGGAGTAGAACTAGGACTGGTCGAAGACTGCGGCTGCAACATTTCTCCAAACGGATCAAAAGCTTTAAAAAAAGAATTTTATATTAATTGACTTTATGGTTAAACTACTGATTTGATTTCCAAGAAAATTAGGATATAAGCAATTCTAAAAGAATTAATTTAAGGCTGTTCTCAAATCCAAAAGGGGCAACTTTATGACAAATTTTGATTCATTTTTGTTTGGAAATGCATGAAACTAGTAGATATTGTTTTTTAGAAACTATGTGTATGAAAGAATTTTTTTTTTTTTTTTTTTTTTTTTTTTTGCAAATACAATAAATCTTCAATGATTTGTCACATATTAAAAATACTTATAACTCAATAAGTAATTCACATGTCAAAAAATGGAAAAATCATTTTGCTTTCAAATCGCTTCCATAGTCAGGTCTACCAATTTTATAACTTTACATTTAAAAATATGTATGTCACTGTGTTAGAAAGTTTCCACCACTTGTTGAGCAGTGAGCTTGAGAACATTCTTATCAGAACAAAACTAAAAATTATTTGAACATGTACGACAAATGTACAATTTTGTAAACTTAAAAGTTTTACAGTCAAATTAAATCATAAATTATTTTCCAGGAATATCTTCAATTATCTTCATAAATTATTTTGTTTAAGTTAAATGTATAATGACAAAAGTTAAAGTTTGTCAAGTTAAATGGAACTTTATGGAGAGGGGAGGAAAAATCTAAGCAGATTATACAAATAAATTGGATAATATACAGCAATTCTAAAATTAAAAAAAAAAAATTACAATGATGAACCAAAAAAGAAACCATTCATCCGATTTACATACACGGATCTGTCTATACTTTTCTTACAGGGTCTAGTTTTTGTGAAATTAATAAAAAATAAAATAAAGAAAAATAAAATAAATTTGTAAAAAATCTAATCATTGTTAACTAAAAATGACATTTGTGTCCAAATTCTTGTTTATAAAATTTTCACAACATTCTTTATGTACATAAAAGCTAAATGTAGATAATAAATTCTTTGTTGGATTGAATTGTTTTATGACAGGTTAGATTTTACTTTTAATTGATTTAATTTGTAAAAAAGATAGAAATAAATAAATAAAAAATTTGTAGAGATAAATTTGTAAAAAGATAGTCTGTAGAAAAAACTTTGCAAAAGACCAATTTTTAAAACAAAGAAAGGTTTTGATTAAAGGTAAAATATTTTGTGAAGGTCCTGTTTTAAGAAAAGTTTTGAGAAAGGTTTTTTAAATGATTGAGAAAGGTTTTTTAAATTTCTTTTGAAACATATTTCTGATATACTAAGATGCATATTAAAAGAGTACATTTTAGAACCATGCTTCCTGAGGGCAATTTAGCTTTTAATGAGGGCAATTAAATAATAACTAATAATTATGATGGCCAAGAGAAGTGAATTTCTATTGATGCTTAACATTAATGCTAAATTTCTTAACACTGATGAAAGGTAAGGATGAAGAAACATTTTCTGAACATTCAAAAAAGGTATCTAAAAATATATTCGACATACTTAATGATGTATTTTAATTAACGCAATGTACCAATGTTATAAAATCTAATGACAAATTGTAAGCATTTCTTCAAACACTTTTGTGAAGACAAAGCAGTAAACCCTGTAAAACTTACTTCATTCATAGTGAAATAAGGTAGCTTTAACAAGGGAACCTTTTTTTATGTTGCTTGCACCTAGCATTGAGAGCTGGTGTATTTTTTGTAGCCCTATACATATAAGTTAGAGAGCCAATAAAAATAGTCTGTTAAATCATATTTTATATATTTTTTTATACTTCAAATTTTTTTTACTTTTATGTTTATATCATGCGAGAAGTGAATTAAGTCATCAAATATGGTACTATGAATTTTTTGCTTGCCTTATTTTGAGACCCTGGCATTCGGCTAGGGATGACAGTAAAATACTTTTGAATATGCCAACTTTTTCCCCACCAAAAATGTGAATATAGTGTCTTTTTCAAAACGAAATTTGTAGGTTTTTGAAGGAATTTTTAAAGTTTCTTCAATATTTTATATTTATTATTAACTAATTTATATTTTTAAATGCTTTTCTTAAGAAAAAAAAAAAAAAAAAACTATGTAAATAGTCTGATAAGTATCCCCTAAAATGCCATTTTCAAAAAGTTATACTGCTGCAAAATCAAAATTTTCTTAATTCTCAAACTTCCTAATACAGGGCCTTAAAATGCACTAACTAGGGAACTGAAAGAAGTGTAAGACACCGATTTTCATCAAAGTGGTATCTTTGGAAAGATCTCATCGAGAGCAGTAAAAAACTCAATGAAACTACCCGTCGGAAATGAGCCGTTTTCAATATATCCAACAATTTATGTCATGTAACTAGTGCATAGTTAGTGGGGGACCGCAAAAAATTTTAATCTCTTTTTTTAACGAAAGTGGTATCGTTAAAAAGATATCATGAGGGACAAAAAGTCTCAATAGAACTATCCATCAGAAATGAGCCATTTTCGAGATATCCAAAAACTTATGTCACATAGCTAGTGCATACTGTTCTAGTGTACACTTAATGGGGGACCGCAAAAAACTGTTTTTTCGATTTTGATGGAAATGGTATCGTTGCAAAGATATCATTGTGAGAAGTAAAAAACTCAATGGAACTAACCATCTCAAATGAGCCATTTTCGAGATATGCGACAAATTATGTCACTTAATGCAGTTTCCCAGAAGTGTGCATTAGCAGTGTGACACAAATTTTCAGATATCTCGAAAACATCTCATTTCCAACGGGTGATTCCATTGAGTTTTTTAATCCACACGATGATATCTTTTCAACAATACCACTTTCGTTAAAATTGAGACTAAAATTTTTTGCAGTCCTCCATTAAATGTGCACTAGCTACATGACAAATCGTCGAATATCTCGAAAATGAATCATTTACGACAGGTAGTTCCATTGAGTTTTTACTACTCACAATGAGATCTTTCCAACGATACTACTTTCATCAAAATCGGTGGCTTACACTTCTTGCAGTTCCCTAGTAAGTCTCAATTCTAAGTGCGAGCAACACCAAAAAAGGTTTCCTTGTAAGAAGAATTGTTTGGAAAGAAAAAAAAAAAATTTATTTTTGTGTACCTTAATTTTTGAAATAAATATTTCAAAACTTCATTTATAGTTTAACCCCTTGGAGACAAGCGACAAGTATACGTGCCACAAAAAGGCTCAAGAATCCTTGTTTATTCCCACCAGTAAAATTTTACTGGAAAATTTGCTTTATTTAATCGGAGCATTTTTTAGATCAGGCATAAATTTGTTTTTAAAAACCGGTGACAAAACATTAAAAATTTCATAAAAGGCTCCCATCACAAAGGGGTTAAGAAACTATCTTCATTGGTACTTCAATTGTCTTTTTTTCCCCCTATTATATTTCTTGTTATAAAAATAGACACTTTTTTCAAAACATGTAAAGCAACTTAATATCCTGTATCTGAACAAAAATTTATCTTTTTTAAAATGATTTTGTTTTGTTTAATAAAGCAATATAGTCAATTTTTGCACATAAGACTAAACAGACTGAGGCCTCCGTTTAAAGTGGAATCGAGCTCACCACTCATGCCAGAATTGGGATTCAAACCCAGCACTCTTTGTCTAGTTCCCAGGCTTTAACTACCAGTCCTTTTCAAATATTAAAAATTATCTGTAACAAGAGGGAATAAAGGGGGGGGGGGAGTATGATTTTAAAGAAGTAGTGATACAATTATCTAATGATATTTCAATTTCAAAATCAATTTAAAGCATTATGTTAAAATTACGGCACCATTATGCAAAATATAGTGTCAATACAAAATAGTTTACTTTCACCCCATCCCCTCCAAAACAAAACAGCGAATTACTATTTAGATGATGTACATAAGCAAAAAAAAAGAATTTTAAAACAGGAATCATTTTAACTTAAATGTCTGTGTAATAGCCTAAGTTTTACAAAGTTAATAAAAATATGGAAGGGGTATAAAATGAATATAAAATGCAGTAGAAATAATCATTGGGAAAAGATTTAAGACCACACCTATCGGTTAAATTTTCTCTTACAAAGAAAAAAAGAAACCTCAAGCTCAGATATTTCTTTAAATGTTATTGTACATTGAAGGGACATAAAAATAAGAATTTTAACATTCATTTTATGAAAAATGTCAGTTTTTTTTAAAAATTTATTTTGGCTAATAGAACATTATGTTAGTAAATGAAATTAAAATGATACACATTCTCTTGGTTTGGATTTATATATGTATATATATCAAAATTTTAATGTCCCTTTGAAGAACAATCATGTATTTAAGTGTGCTATTATGTAAAAAAGTCCAGAAACACAGGCCTAAGGCAATAAATTGCAAGATAAAAATATAAAAATTTCAGAAGAGTCAACTTACCAACTCCAGCCTCAGCAGCAGGCACAGGTGGAAAATTAGCATTAAATTGAACTTCACCAAACTCAGTTGGCACAGCAGGTCGAATACCTATTAATAAAGAAAAACAAATTCTTAGTTTATCATCTAAAACTAAAAAACCTCTACAAACAACAACAAAATAAAAATTTAAACAAACGAGCATGCAATGATGCTGAATTTTACTGAAAAATCTAATAAAAATTGATTACAGGAATAATTATGAGCAATAATTACTGAAAGTGTGTTTTCATTTATGGTACTTAGAAACTAAAAGGGACACTTAATCGCAAAATATAAAAGGGAGGGGGAAGCAATTGCAAAGACAATTTCTGAAACAACTTTAAGAAAATGAAGTTATTTTAAGAGTTTAATTATTAGCAGTAAATTATTGCATAAATAACACTTGTCTAGATTATTAAATGTTAGATATTTTTTATGTAATAATGCATAATTAGAATAAGACTTAAGTTCACTGATCAAGATAAAAATGCATAATTTATAACAGAACTAGATGACCTGCCTGGCCCATAACATTAAATAAATCTCAGACTTGTATGATTTTATCTTTAACTCTAATTTGTATGCATTTAAAATAAAATTTAAAATAAAACATTTTTGGGGAAAAAAAAAAAAGAAAAAAAAAAACAGACATTGATATTTAATGGTAAAAGTACTAGGGGAAAAAAAAATTTTCTTGTTAATATAGGGACTTTACAAAATTAAAAATATATATACATATAATTCTTGTCTGACCTCTCTGAAATTTTGATCAGTTATAAATATGAAAGTTTTGCAAACTGTGCAAAAGTTATGAAAAAAATATCAATACTCAGTTTGTAAAAGAAAATTTTTAAATTTTTTTCCTCTTCTCTGAAATTTTACCCTATTATAAATATCATATCTGAACTCTTGATAATTTGTGAAAAAGTATGCATATTTAGTATTTAAAATATGAGCAGAAGTTGAACAGAACCTTGCTCAAACATCCCACTTTTTTGCGTTTTCATCAAATATTTCTCAGATTTTATTTATTTTTTTAAATACATCTGCTCATTTGAACATTTTGAAATTTTTATATGCAAGGTAAATCTTATCTGCTGAGATGCTCTGAAAAGATTGTGTCAAAATATAGACTACTTTTATAATAGGTGGAAGGGGGGGGGGGGGCAATCTTCAGGAAGTATGAAGTGCAGTCAAATTTTTGAAACAGATAAGATTTGCATTTTTTTAAAAACAGATTGTATCACAGAAAAGAAAAAAAATTCAGATTTAATTACAGGTTTTTGATAATTGGTATCTCAAAATTGAACCCTGGGGAAGCATTGACAAAAAGGAGAAAAAGTTATAACTGAAAAAGACAGTCTTCAGAAATTTTTTTCAAAAAGTTCTTGCCCTGGTCTGAGCATGTATGTACAGTTTTCTTAGGGATAGGGGAAATAGTAAAAATTCTTATTTTCAAAGATATGTTGGAGGGAAAGAACTTTCCATCAAAATATGCACATTATTTCAAAATAACTTATTCAAAAATACTAATCTTTGGAGTGAACAAAGTAAATCTAATAAAATAGTTCTCTAAAATTTTTTTAATGTGCATAAACATTTCATCACTTGAAATTTAAAGCACATAAATGCTGCAGCATTGCTTCAAACAATTATGGTAAACACACACGGAAAAAAAAAAAAAAAGGATTTTTTGATATATGTAAAAACAAATTATTTTTATTCATCATTGGAAGTTGCTAAATTATTATTCTAAGAAAAAAAAAAATTTACAAAGTACTTACCACCTTCTACTCCCATACTTGCAAAAGGCACCTGGTGAAAAGCAGCTTGATTGGCCATGAAACTGTCAGCTGTTGAAACATTTAGTGACATTAAATCTGTCGCACTGCTGGCTGAAGTTGGTTTAGTTGAAGCCGAATTGGATTGTGAAGTAGTCTCTTTTGCTTTTGTGGGAGGACTTAAAGATGCAGCAACTGAAGCAGAAGGAGGAGGTATAGGACTGGGAACCTTAGGTACTGTGCTGTCTGTAGTCTGTCGGACCTGTAATTCTTTTAATCTTTGCTCCTATTATAAGGATATTAAAAGTTAATTGTTCGGAAACAATTTTGTAGTAAATTGCACTTTAAATACACACACATCTTTAGTACAAGGAAAAACATCAGATAGAATTTTTTAAAAATATATATCTAAAGATGTACATTAAAAAAGAGACAATAACTAAAACAGCTTTTTTTTTTTTTTTTTTTTTTTTTTAGTTAAAAAAAAGTATAAGCTGTATTGCTAGTACCCTTTATCACAGTATGAAATACAACATATGTGCCAGATAATAATCACTAACCATCATATTTGAGATTTTATAATAAGAAAGCAGAGAAAAATTATCTTGAATATAAAGCCAAGTTTTGCAGTCATTAAACTTTTAGACTATACAAGTTGAACACTCAAAGTTCCACAAATAAAAATTCTACTTTTACGCATTTAAATTCAATTTCAGTCTTAAATACTATGGATATCAGCGACCAGTCACTATAAAAATGAGACTTAATATTGAGAAAAATCAAAGAGTTACCATTTAAAAAGGTATGAATGAAAAAAAAACTTCTCTTCAGACTATCTTATATTTATTCTTAAAAAGGTTGTTTGAAAGCTAGTTTTAACTTAATAATAGTTTTAGGCAAATCCATAAGCTGTCAAATGTTATTATCATTGGCAGCAATAATTTTTAATGATTGTTTATTTTGTTTTTTTTAATTGCTGGTAAAAGACCATAACAATTGGTAGCTATGCAAATGTGTTCTAATAGTGCTGACTCTAAGCTGATTTAGCAGGGCACAGTGCCCAGTGGCCTTTTTAATTTTTTTATGTGCCTGGCAGCCCTTTAACTCTTCTTAAGCACACCATGGCAATTCCATTGATCCTGGGAAAATTTTGCACCTTCTAGGAAATTAAACAAGCCAGTTCAAAATATTTTTTTATGACCAAAGTACAAGCGTACCCTTTTTGAAAAAAAAAAAAAAAATGTGTGTTTTTTTTTTAGAATAGTGTTCCCTTTAAAAAAAAAAAAATGTACCCCTTTTTTAGAATAGTGTTCCCTTTTTGAGAAAAATATATCTTTTTTTTTTAAATAGTATGCTCCTTTTGATAAAATTTTCGCCCAGAAGCTCTTTTTTTTCTAGAGTCAATACTATAAATAAAAATTTGACATGAAATTATTTCAGACATCAAACTTTGTAAAATAGAACAAAATGTAGTTTTTACTGCTGGTATACTTTTTCAGGGTTGCCACTCTAATCTTGAAAAAAAAAAATTACCTGTGTTTCCCCTGTACTGCAATGCATTTAATCTATGTTGAGTGCACAAAAATATATGTGTGTATGTAGGCTAATTAGACACCTTATAATTTACTATTACCCAATTAATTGAACAAATATAATATATGATATGAGCAAATGAAAATACCCCTTAAAATTGTTACACAAATTATTGAATCCCACATTTTACATTAATAATAATAAAAAGAGTAAAGTGATACTGAAACATTTTGCTAAAAAAATACTTTGAAATATTTGTAAATGAATGTTAAAATATCTAAAAACTTTGTATCTAATAGTTTAAGGAACATAAATTTTTAAATAACCTAAAAATCAATTAAAATTTTTAAATAACCTAAAAATCAATTATCATGAACATAAAATCACAAAAATTGCAGAAAGAAAAGAGGAAAAAGTATTTACTTTATGCATTCAAATTAATATTTATATTAAAATACAGGACACATAAAATATAGGATAACTACACAACACTGGTTTATTTTTTATTTTAAAAAATGTAAGATAATATTCGGCTTTCAATATGTAAGCCAAAAAAAAAAAAAAAAAAACAATTATGTTTGGATACAATAGGAAAAAAAAAATTTCCTTGTGTTTTCCAGATTTTTTAGCATTTTTTAAAATTCCCTGGATTTTTCCCGTTTTAGGAGGGGATTTTAAAATTCCCTGTGTTTTCCCAGTTCTCCAGGTGGCGTGGCAACCCTGTTTTTCCTTTCACAATAAAATAAATAATTCCTATAAGTGTAAAAAAGACAATATATACATCTGAGAAATATTTTAAACTTTTAATACTTCAGGTGTATACATTTAAAGTTATAAGTAGAGCTAAAAGAATTTTACTGGATGCATTAAAAAAGCTATATCACAGAAACTTTAGCAAGGCAAAATTTATGTGTGCTTTCGAAAATCTTTTAAAATTTATATATTTAATTAAACATCAACTCAATAAGTAGTTTCAATAAAATAACACAATACAAACATACAAAACACACTACAACAACATGCACTAAAAAGAAGTTAGTCCTTAAAATATGGCCAAAAAAATCATACTTTAAGAACTTAAAAAATTTCTATAGTGAACCTCTGAAAGTCAAACAGTTCAAAACAACAAGAAGCTTAACTGAAAAATTCCATGAATATTAGTTTTAGACCTTGAACAAAAATTCAAAGTTCAACTATTTTCCTATGAAGTAATTATTGTGTTTCAACAAAAATCTAGTATCAAGTTGCATAAGCTCTATAGATTACAATCATGGATTGACTACAGTTATAATCAGATGTCCTTTGTAGATTCAGATAAAAAATTAATAATTTACAAACTGAAAGGATTAATAAAAAATAAATAAATAAATAAAATTACTGATAATACTTAACAATCTAAATTATGAGCAAATGTTGGCAAGTTGCATTTTTTTTAGCTTTTAATGTAGGCAATAGCAAGCAAGTAAATTAAACCTTAAGTGATCATTTAGGATTATGGCCTAAGTCAGACTCTGACTATAATAGCAATTATTTTTCTGCAAATAATGTATAAAAATATATATACAGTATGGAACCATTTATCCAGAAACCAGTTAACTGGAAAACCAGTTATCCGGAATGATATTTCTAATAGAAAATCTTTGATGATGTTAGAATCTTTATAGAAAAAGTGTCATACGCTGCCAGTTTGACATATACATTGCCTGAAACAGTTGTATAATTTGATAACATCTTGAAATAAGCATATATAGTTATATTATAGATGTTTTCATGCAGCGAAAACAGAATTTTTGTTCTCAATGAATTCCCATTAATTAACTTCTTTGAAACTCTAACATTTGATTTTACTTGCATCCGATTTTTAGTACAAGTAATCTAATAATTAATTTAAAATTAGAAATAATACCACAATCACATATATTCCATAAAACTTATCAAATGGATATTGCTTTAATGCCCAACCACCAGTTAATCGGAAAAACCAATTATCTGGAATACATCAGATCTCAACCATTCCGGATAAATGGTTCTGTACTGTATATATATGTTTTTTTCAAAACATGTGATTTAATGGATTGCGAATATATATATGCTGGATAGTGGGTAAAAAAAAGGGGGGGGTAAAAAACAATTTTTTTTTCTTTTGGCAACTAGAAATATTTGCTGGCTATCTATCAATTATTTGGTTTTGGACGAATCTGGTTCAACTATTCCAGGATGAGATTAAAGACTATTTTATCTTTAGGCTTAGGTCAACAAAAACTATTTTTCAGGTTCATATCAGGTAGATAATGTGCTGAATAAAATAGGCTATGTTTGACTTCTAAAAGGTCCACTATAATGGTTTTAAAAAAAAAGAATACTAACCAGTAAACCTTCCCAATCAATTGATAAAGAAACTACTTCCTCACTACCGTAGAGCGACTCTACATTATCCTACAAAGCATGCAGACAGCCAAAGCAAAAAATATCAAGAGAAATGAAAATCATGCTACAAAAAAAAAAAACTTTGCCAAAGACAATAAGTAATACATTCTACTAAAACACATGCTAGTTAAGAGCAGAAAAAAAAAAAAAAACATACAACAACTAAATTGCAAACAAAGAAATGTTAGTAAAGCAGAAAGAGGAGCTAAAATATTAGCACAGAAATGTTAAACAGTGTTGCAAATGTTAGTTCAAAGTACTGTAATTATTAGTTCAAAGTTCGGTGAAAAGTTAATTTTCGGTATTCAGGGTATATTTTTAAAAAGTAACAGAAAACTCAAAAATAAGTGAATCATAATAATAATAATAAAATCCAACCTCTTTTTTTTTTTATAAAAATGGAAAAAAAATGTTTCTTTAATACAAATACTGAAGAAATAATTAAAAAGTATTTATGGTATTAAAGTTATAAAGTAAAACTATAAAGTCTGATGCACAGAATTTAATAAGAAAATATACTATAAAAACTAAACATAACATACATAACTTTGAATTCATAAAAATATCCATAAATAATCAATTTGAATTTGAATATCAATATATGAATACACCAGGAGATTCAAAATAGTGGTTACAGCACTCTTAATTAGCTCTTAAAATGCCAATGATAAAAACATGCTTCCAATTACAAAAATATATAAATCAAGTGTAGCTTTTTTTATTTTATAAAATACATATTGAAAATATGAAATTTAAATTTTCATGTGGCCCTTGGATCCTGTAAGTTATATTTAGAAAAATCCTTCTCCATGCTTTGACAAGTAAAGTAGTGAGAATTTTCTTCTATGACAAAAACTTACCTATTGTATATAATGGCTTGTGTACAATGCTTTGTGTATAATGGCTAAGTTACTACTTAAATTTTTAATGACTTAATACACAGCTGCTGAAACAAAATTTTAATCATACTACAGATTCTAAAATAAATACAATTAACTCTTTCTAATCTGCAAAACTTGGAATCAAAGATTGTGTGAATAACATAATCTTAGATAACAGATCATTGATTATTTATATTTTTCTTTCAGGTACAAATTAAGTTAACAACACTAATGCATGAATGATTGCTATATAATAGAAAGAAAATAATTCCAAATATTTTTACAAATATCTCTTCAAAAAATGCTTACAAATTGCAAACAATACAAGTATAATCAAATAATATATAACAATAAAATAAACATATATATATTTAGATTCATTTATCCAAATGCAAAATGATTATTGATTAGTTTTAACTTTCTCAAACATGAGTACAGTAGACTCCCTCAAATCCGCAACTCTCTAAAATCCACACACATTTTATGGATGTAAACAATGAAACTTTCAGTTCGGATATTGGGCCATTTGATTTTTTCAGTTTTGTATCAATTCCATATGTTTTTTTATTTGTAATTTTCTTAATAATACTCTATTCATGTTTTTTCATGAAGGAAAAATGAATTTTTTTGGAAAAAATTAAAGATATTTCTGATATTACTGGTAATCACAAACTCCTTACAAAATATATTTATGCATTAGTCAAGATTTTTTGGTTATTAAGCCTGGCTAAACTTGAAAAAAAAAAAAAAAAATCCTTATTTTACGATTTTGATGTGAATTAGTAATATACTTTAAAAAACAAAAAAAGAGTACCAGGTAGACCGAGTCTTGCTCAGTAGTTTATGAAACTCTTATTTAACATGTATGGCTTTTGTACAGAAAGATGTATTGATTGTAATCAATTTTTAACCCACATCCTGATACACCAGAAATGTAAAATTTATGCTATTATTTGATTGTGAACAATGTAAATAATTCACTATACAACATCTATTTTTACTGTGGTAATACAAATTAACCGTACGAAGATTAATAGATTCAGGCATATCATTCACATGACCCTTTTAAGACAAAAAAGCAAACTGCAAAAAGAATACTGATCTTAAATAAAATAATCTGAATTTAACCAATGATGCCACCAATTAAGAATTAGGGATAATTAAAGAAGAATTGATGTGAAACATTCTAATATTTTGAACCACTTTAATAAATATTCTAATATTTTGGCTTTTCAAAATAATTTTTTTTCAATTAATCTTTTCAAAAATGATACTAATTTTAAGATAATAAATAAGTTTAATCAACAATAAGTTGTTAGTAAAAATATTGTTTGCATATTTGTATTAAGGCATTAAATTACCAAACAATATTTTCAATTTGTAAAAAAAAAGTAAATATTCTAATATTTTGAATATGAGCTATAGTTTACTGTTGATGCAATCAATGTTCTTCTGCAAAATATAAGAACTTCAAATATTTGGTCTCATATTTACAAAATATCAGTCATTTTAGTTTATTACTATACTATTTTAGATGTTCATATATGTGAGATTCAGGTGTAAAATAAGGTAAATAACAAACTGGAAGTTTTAAGATATTCAAGGTTCAAGTTTTCCAAAGAAAACTATAAACAAAACTATTGCGATTCCCTCCTCTAAAACAACTGATTTGTTAAAACTGGGCCTTAAAATAACTTATGCGCAACATTTTTTGTCAAAAAATTTTATTAGACTTATGCACATCTTCATCATTATCATTATTCATCATTATCCTCATAATTAAAATTCCTTTCTAACATTATCTTTGATTATTATGGCATCTATTGAGTAAAAATTAATCTTGTACTTGAAAGGATGCAGTCAGAGAGCTTCATATAAAAATAAATAATTTTAAAAAATGTCAGTTACCGAGTTTTAGAACAGAGTCTTTCATATTCTAAATATTTTTTCTCTATCATGCTCATATCTATTACTGTTCTGCAAATTCTAAACTACTTTTTATATAATATAGTTTATAACAAACACTATGAAAATGAAATGGTTGAAAAATAACCTTTAACTGATTCATAATAGCTGCCTCTTCTTCCACAGCTCTCCTCATGCTTTCATCAATAGTCAGTCCGTTAATTTCATGTGCGCTGCTGATGCTATTGGTAAATGCCGAGCTCGTAGTGTTCAGAGCTGAGACAGCTGTTTGAACAGAATTGGTTCTGAAAAGAAATACAAATCAGATTACAGTCTGAAGAAATGGTTTGGCTCACAATTACATTACATTTAAGTTGTTATCATATAACTTTTAGACCAACCAATTACTCAAGAAACATTTTAGGGAAGGGGGGGGGGGGGGATTAAGCCATTTTACTAATTGTATATCCTTTAAATTATATATATAAATAAAACTAGCAAAAGCCATGCTTTGTTTGGATTCGCGAAGCATTATTTTATAAAACATATTTGAAAGTAACAATATTTTTTAATATTATTTTTGCATCTTTATTAAACAAAAACGTTATTTTGTGTTTTGGCACATTTTAATTTTTTATTAATGATGTAAGACTAGCATAATAAAATATTTTCGAAACAAACTTTTACAAAATATTTTTAAATTTTCAACTAAAAGCTCTTTTAAAGATGTTTTTACAATTTCCAGTAGCCACTGGTGTTTTTTAAAGTTGTTTGAAATATACATGTTTCCAATCTTTGTAATTAACATTAAATAATCTTTGATAGCTATTTTAGAATAATATATTTGAAGGGAGCTTGAAGAAAGTTACTTCTTCAAAATCCTATTTTCTGGAAAAACATTTGAAATCTGCTCTCGTTGATACTATGAATTTTTAACTGTAAAACTTTTTATTCTAATTTCTTCATTTTTATACATGTTAGCGTATGAGAATTGTAGAATTTTTCGTAAGGAAAATTTCTATCGAATGCTTAATTTTGAAGGATTTTCACTCTCGACAACGTTACATACGTTTTTAAGCTAACTGGTGTCTATGTATCCTCAATATCTACAACTGCATCATCTAATATTAAACCTTGGGATTTATGAATTGTAACAGAAAAAGCCAACTGCAGAAGAAATTCTTTCCTTGAGCAATTTATGCTTCCATTTTTCCAGAATTTAATTATTGGGGGAATTGGTAAGCACCAATTCTTATATGTTAAATTACTGTAGTATTCTAATTTATCCAAGATTATTTGCGATGTCTGGCTTGTGATTTTCTGGTGGCTTGTGGTTTTCTTTAATATGTGCAAAAAAGTCTAAAGTCCCGTTCACTAAACCATTTTCGGTCCACAAATAAGAACATAACATTACTTTAACGATTTCTTACTTTATCATTTGGATCTAAAGTCCATTTATAAAGAGCTTAAATCGAGGCAACAACTTTACACAGTTCTTTTAATTTTCCATTTATATATAATAAATTTAACAATTAATTTTATTTGTTTACAATTCTTTTGTTGCCACTTTACAAAAAAAAAAAAAAAAAAAAAAAAAAAAAAAAAAAAAAAATCCATAATACAATTCTTTTAAAATGTTTAAGTGTCATCTGTGCAAACGATTTTGCAGAGTAATGAAAACATATTTTATTTATTAAATTAATCATTTTTCTATCTATAATTACTTACTCCATGATTTATATTTTTTTTTCTGAAAATATACGTGTTTCATTTTTTTTTAATTTGCTAAAATGCGTCCGTATTGGAAATGCATGTAAAATAAATTGAAATAATTTTTTTAACGTTTTACTATAAAAATTTATATTGTGCAAACCTACAGATCATAATTTATTTTTGTGTTTAATTTGAAGTTAAAATATTGAATACTTTTTTTGTAAAGTGTACGACAAAATGTAATTTGAGTGGCCTAGTAGAGGATTCGCTTCACTCATCCTAATAAAATTTTTGCATTAAGAAGGTGAAAAAAATTGGACAAAGTTTGGTTATGTGAATAAACTTTTTTTTTCTAAACTTTTTAAAGACTATTTTCCTTTTCCAAATGTATCAAGATTCATGAACATGTGCAAGATATTACTGAAATTATTTTAATGTTCAATAAATCAATTTTAACTATATTTAAACAATATAAGAAAATGTTTATTCTAAAAATTGAATTTGCTGTTTCTTATGAAAAATTTAAAATAATCTGTATTTATGGGGAAAGTAATAGCAGAGCTGCAGGCAGGCAATAAATGCTAAGATATGTGCACAGTGAAATGTTTTGTTTCTTAATAAAACACCAGATTTGAATCTTTGTTGGAGAAGGGGGGGGGGCAGCATTTTAAATTGTTAATACCTCAATGATTTACATTTCTTGTTTATTTCATACATGTTTGTCAAAGACTGCCATTTCTCCATATTTTCATCCAAGAAAAATAAATAATAAGTATAACTCTTCAAACAATAGCTATTTTTCATGTCTTTTGTTTGTGAATCAAAGAAATGACCAAAAAATTTTAGAAAAACATAAGTAAATACACTATTGGAAAAAGTCACTCCAAAAATGACCATTGTGTCATTAAACTATCTATGTAAATATGAACATCGTTTAAAAATCCAACACAGCATCATTTAAAAATAGATATATATGTATTATAACTAATTAACAACTCTGTCGCTAAATATTTTCAATTACAATTTTTACGCAGGAAAAAAAGTCACGCTGTGGTATTTCAATTCAATTATTCCCTCCCCTTCTTGCTTTCTAAATTATATAATGTGACAGTGACATTTTTAAACTACAAGATATTTTGGGAGCTATTTTGCCAAATAGGAAATCTACAAATAACCTGCCAAAAAAATTTTTATTTGTAATTTTGACCCTCAATCATATTTTAGAAACTAAACCATCCAACTTAAATCCTACAGATAAAAGCGATGTAATAAGCTTGATGAAATTTTTTTTCAAAATTCTAGTACATTTAAGAGATTGCTCATGATTAACACATTGTCGTAAAGTACAAATTAGAAGAAATCTGCAGTTCAGTTAAAAATCTATTCATAATAATCTCATATTATTTAAAGATAAGATATCAACGATTTAATCAGTTTATTTAAATCAGAAATTAAATTGTGATTTTAATCAACTGATTTAAAAAAAGAAAAACATTGTTTAAAAACATTTTCTAAATGTTTAAAATGACATAAAAAGTACTAAAATCTAAGATGAATATAATTTAGAAAATTTCTACAGGTATCTGACTTATGCATACATATATACACACAAAAGTATTAAATAATTATTTCTAAGCTTAAATTCTGACTATTGTAAAAAGTTAATTACCAAAATCATATTTTCTCATTCTACTTTTACAATAATAAATTTATAACAAATGCTGGAACTAAGAATAATGAAAGAATGACATTGGCTGAATCACTATTGTAAAAGAATAGGTAAAAGAACTAATTGGTATAAAATGTTAAGCAGTCTTCAGTAAAGGTTGAATATACATAGATGTAATAATAAATTTTCACTTTAATCTTAAATTATTTCCAAATTCTTATAATATCTAACGTTTCCCCCTTTCTTTTTATAATATTTAACATATTTACATTCCATACTCTTAATCAACACTTTTATTCTAAAAGAATCTTTTAAAGCAGTTCTTTCTTTAAAATCCCATTACTTTATATTATTTTTTTTATATGTTGCATAATCTTTTTTATTTACCTTCTAAAAAATCATTTGATTGTCCACAATTCCCTTCTAACGACGCCAAGGGATGGTTTGCATCATTTATTCCTCTGACAGTCTGAAAAAACTTTTTCATGGGATAAAATTTCACATTGGTTAAAATCACTTTTTCTTTTAAGTTTATAGTCAACTTAGAAAGTAGCAGTAAAATTCTGTATTCTAATGCCTGTTCAGTTTTAATGTTGTTACATTGGCTTCGGAGCAGATTATTATATGTTTTTATTATGCTAAGACAACCCCTGTCAGCTAGCTGGTGTAGAAATATTTATCTGGTGAAGTTCTATGATGTTAATAACATCTTTTACTTATAATGGATGCATCTTATGCTAATATGAAGTTTAAACTAACCTGAGTTATACTGTTTTTACTGTGATGTAATACAAATAAATGTGATTAAAAATGCTCGTTGCTTCTGTCTAATTTAAGTGGGAAACAAGCCAACGGAAATTTATTTGTTGCTTTATGACCTTGTACCACATGACAGCTAAATGATACAAGTGTTCTAGCTAAGTGGTGTGATTTAGAGCAAAATTTTACATTTTATTAACAGTATTCTAAACAGCTATGTTCTGATCTTACATATATATTTTCCTATGCATCAAATAAAAATTGTTAGTAACTAAAAAAGCTGCAAAACTATTTGAAACACTGAATGCTGAAAATCCTCATTGAGTGCTAATAATGCTGCTGCTTAATGTTTTGAGGATTTCAGATATAACTGGCTATTTCTGATATTCACTTTGTATGTGTGTATTAAAGGGTAAAAAAATGTTCATATTTTTGGAGGGATAATGTGTGTATATTAAGGCAATTAATAGCACAAATGCAAAATGAACTTGCAAATTATTTGCAAGCTCATTTTGCATTTGTAATAATTGTTAGCTTTGTTACTTGTGATACTAACTAATGAAACTATTCATTTGCAGATTTTATTAATTCTGTAATTACTTGCTGTTTCCTGCAGATCACTTTTAACAAAACATTTGTAAAAAAGACTTAAATTCTACAGAATTTCTAAATCTATGTGCCCAAGACCTTGTAAAAGTGATAGAACTTTATTAAGAAAAATAAAATATTCTTTAACATTTTTTCTTTGATTTATAGTTAGTAAAATTATTAAAACTAATGACATTTTATCATACTAAGAAACTATGTACCCCTATGTAATTATTAAACACAGTAGTAGTAATACATTTCCTCATGAAATAACGCCTTTTTTTGCAACTAGCATCCTGCTTCTTTCTTTCTAGAATGAATAGTAAATTAACTATTTTACTAATTAAAGCATAAAAACATGTTCTTAATTACTGACTTAATTATTTAATAATTATCAATTTTAAGTAATGTTAAAAAATTTAATATTAAATGTAGTTATTAATTTTAATAAATATAAATATCAATAGTATTTAATAGTTTTACATAATTATTACAAAATATAAATGTATATAACATTGATTGCTACACCAATAAAAATATTAATTTACAGTTTTTATAATTTCTGTAATTACCAAATAATAATTTTATTAATTAAAATGTACAGACACGGATTATGTTAGCAGTCAGAGGTTTAATTGTTTTGGTAACTTAAAACTTTTGGTAGCTATTCAGTACTTGATCGCTGGTATTTTGAGAAATCTGATTTAAATAAAAAATCCAATCTTTATTATTATTTATTTATTTATTTTTATAATGACTTTTTTTTTTACACCCTAGAAAATAAAAACTATACATAAAAATCTAATTAAAAGTATAGAAAAGATTTAGATAACAATTTAAAAATATGAATTCTTACTTTGGGGTTGTAGTAGCTGGTAAGGATTTCTTCCCTTCCAAATAGGTTAAATGATTTTCCATTTCTTCTAATAAACTACCTGGAGCCTAAAATCAGAAGGAAAATACTTAAAAAACAAATAAATATATGAATAAATAAAAGTAAGCAATATATATATATAAATATATACATATATATGTAATTTTAAATGCATAATGAATAATGTTATGGAAAATGAGATTAATGAAAATAACTAAAAAACTAAAACTGGCACAGTTTAAACTCCCCCCCCCCCCTACCCCTCCACACACACACACTAAAAAAACAGTCTTTTTTAGAACAAACTTTTTCTTTTCTTTTTTGTAATTTAAATGTTTCAAATAACTGGATACAAGTAATTTCTACTTTTAACATATTATTTCAGCCGTCAATATGAGACATAATTGGTATAAATTATATTTGCATGTAGAAAAATAGCACTTGTTGATGAACATATTTGGGGCTCTTAAGAGAAAACTTCAAACAAGAATTTAACAAAGATAAAATAAATTAAAATTAGTCAATATTAAAAATAAAATATTTTCATTAAAAAAATTGCACATTATTAACAGCAATTAATAACATGGTAAAATTATCTTTAATATATTCATAAACCTGTGGAAAAAAAAAAAAAAAATCTTAATGTTGGAGATTATGCAAAGAAAAGTATTAAAAAGAGAAAAAAAACTTTTTTTTTTTTTAACTAGATTTAAAGAAAACATTCACCATGGCTTCATTTTGCAATTCTAAATTCATGATTAAATCATCTGAAATTCTAAATAAAATGAAATTATAAATTACGATTAAATCTAAATTCATGATTAAATCATCTGAAGCAACTTAAGCAACTTGATAATAACAGAATTTAAACATATAATTAATGAATTAAATATACATTGGTAACCAAAAATTAAAGGACAGTGACTAGATGCTTTTGATTGTATGCAGGGCTGCCAACCTCTGTGAGTAAAAATGTGTAGTTTGAACATCGAAAATGTGTAGTTTTAAGAAATCAAGTGTAGTCAAGTTGTGTTACCGCATTCGACCCCGAAAGGTTAAAAAAAAAAGTTTGAAATATATTATAAAAAACACTTTTTTAAAAATACATTGATTTAACTATCATGCATATTAAAATAGAAGAAATTTTACAAATCAAAATATAAAACTTACCTTTTATTTCATGGGTATTCATCATGAAAATTAGTTTAACAGCATTTTGGTCAGTGCTACCACCAGTTAAAAGTGAAAATGGCATACTTTTTAAAATAGTAATTATATCAGAGCAGGTTTTATTTGCCATACATTTTAAAATGGCTGTCATTTTGGTTCGCGTGCTAGCATTGTGCTTGGCGATTTTGGAATCTGGGAACATCGCTTTAAAGAGATAACCTGCATGGTCAGTTGCACTTAATTGCACGTTATGTTCAATAAGAAATAACGAAAAAAGCATCTCTGCTGTGGTAATACTTATCAACACGTCGCTTTTGACAAAGAAAGTGTCCGGCATTTTTTCAACTTTTGTTTTCGTTCTTTGTTCTTGATATGTCTCTTTGACTTTATATCATGCGAGCAATAAAATTTTCCCCGTGATTAAAGTGAAAAGTACTTTCGCAAGTAATGCAGAATGCTTCATATCAAGATTTATCTGAAGCACGCAAAAAAAAAAAAAAAAAAAAAAAAAAAAAGCTACTTCACCGAATCGGACATTAGCCAACTCGGATCGGAACTTTTGATCCGAAGTACTTTTCTTTGTTCGATATCTCAGTCACTCATTTTGACAGAGAAATAAAAGAAGTGAACAGGATTAATTATTCAAAATGATGTCATATACCATATAATATAACTTCTGAAAATGTAGCTTGACTTTAGCCCGAACAATCCCATACAGAATCAAAACACAAGAAAAGTACGGCTACCGCTAGAGACTGGAAAGATCTTCACACACGTAACCCAATCACAGCACCGTATTAATGTGCGCATGCACTTTGTGTCAGATGTTACGATTCAGGGGATATGACTGCGTTTCGTTATCGAGGAGGAAAAGGCTTTTCAAACCTGCTTCCTTCATAACCGGCAGCGGCATTTAAGGATTGCGCAACTGCAGCGCGCCGATAGTAAACAAAAGTGGAAAAGCGTAATTTGAAGTTCGCGTAGCGTAATGTGTAAATTAGAAGCTAAAGCGGAGTAACTACGCTGTAGGCGTAGTAGTTGGCAGCCCTGCTGTATGCTATTTGTTGAATATCTACTGAAATTCTAGATGAATTTTTTTTAACTTTGAGGATGTAAAGAACATGTTTAACTTATTCTTTTTTTGTAAAGATTTAGTTGCAAGGACAATCAGGAGACCAAGAATAAATTAATAAAATGTGTTATGGCCACACATGTAGAAAAAATTATTAAAGTGACCAGCCACTGCAGCAAATGACTATGTGAGTTTTGTTTAATGTCTGTGTGCAATAATGTAAACATAGCCTGGATATTTGTATGAGTGTTAATGTTTCTGGGAAAAATTCATTCTTTTTTCTTTGTTTGTTTGTTTGTTTGTTTATAGAATATATAGTTTTTTAATAAATTTATCACCACTTTCTGAAAACATGAAAATGAACAGTAAAAACAGCATACTGCAATTAAAAGATAACTATTGAAAAATTTTATAACACATAGGTAATTTGTATACAGAAATTTTTAACTGCACAAGTGTGAAAGATAAAAAAAATCATAAATTTTGTAGTTAGTATTAGTAGTAGTTAGTAGTATTTGGTAGTTAGTGATAGTAGTAGACACCATATATAAAAAATTAATCAAATACCATGAAATTTCAGAAACACAGCTGTATTTTTACCAGATGTGGATTTTTGCTGGATATCGAATACCCGGTGCAAAATTTTATTTCAACATCCGCCCCGACCAGAATCCGAAATGATAAAGTAAATCATGTTTTAATGCAGTTATGAAAAGCAACCAATAATAATATCTTAAATATCTTTTTTTACATAAAAAGGGACAAATCTATACTCTATAATATTTCAGTATAGCAAAACTCCTGAAAAGCAGATACTTCGGGATCATTGAATCAGGTTTTATTATTATTTTTTTTAAGTCAAGAGTGACCAATCTTTTTCTGCAAGTTGGGTGCACCCTAGAATAATTCATATAGGACAAGTTTTTAGCTCACAGGCTATCATAGCCTGAGAGCTTATGTGCCCGTCCGTTCTGTATGTATGTGCGTAACGCGATAACTCATGATAAAAATATCGGATCCACTTGAAATTTTGTATGTAGGTATATCCTGACAAGGCGCTTCCCTGATTAGTTTTTGGAGTTCATTCGATATGTATAAGAGGGGGAACGGGGGGCTCATGCCCCCCGTTAGTTGATATAAATGGGATTTTCATGCAGAATTAAGTTTTCGTTCAAAATTTAGATTAGGATCATTCTGATGAGGCGATTCCGTGACTGTTATTAGGTGTTCATTGAATAAGTATAAATAGGGGGACAGGGGTTCTAATGCCCCGCCCCCCTTAATTTATAGAAATGGGATTTTCATGCAGAATTAAGTTTTCGTTCAAAATTTAGATTAGGATCATTCTGATGAGGCGATTCCGTGACCGTTATTAGGTGTTCATTGAATAAGTATAAATAGGGGGAACAGGGGTTCTAATGCCCCCCCCCCCCCCCCCCCCCCCGTTAGTTGATATAAATGGGATTTTCATGCAGAATTAAGTTTTCGTTTAAAATTTAGATTAGGATCATTCTGATAAGGCGATTCCGTGACTGTTATTAGGTGTTCATTGAATAAGTATAAATAGGGGGAACAGGGGCTCTAATCCCCCCCCCCCCCCCGTTAGTTGATATAAATGGGATTTTCATGTAGAATTAAGTTTTCGTTCAAAATTTAGATTAGGATCATTCTGATGAGACGATTCCGTGACTGTTATTAGGTTTTCATTGAATAAGTATAAATAGGGGGAACAGGGGCTCTAATGCCCCCCCCCCCCCCCCGTTAGTTGATATAAATGGGATTTTCATGCAGAATTAAGTTTTCGTTCAAAATTTAGATTAGGATCATTCTGATGAGACGATTCCGTGACTGTTATTAGGTGTTCATTGAATAAGTATAAATAGGGGGAACAGGGGTTCTAATCCCCCCCCCCCCCCCCGTTAGTTGATATAAATGGGATTTTCATGCAGAATTAAGTTTTCGTTCAAAATTTAGATTAGGATCATTCAGATGAGGCGATTCAGTGACTGTTATTAGGTGTTCATTGTATAAGTATAAATAGGGGGAACAGGGGTTCTAATGCCCCCCCCCTTAATTTATATAAATGGGTTTTTCAAGCAGAATTTTCAGATTTCGTTCAAATCTCAGAATAGTTTTGGAAGTTTAATGGTTAAGTATAAAAGAGGGGGATAACTCCTTTTAAATTATATAAATGCTAAATGGGTTTTTATTAAGAATTATCTAATTTGCTCTGAATTTTGGATATAGATTTTTTATATGATAAAGCATGTCTTTGATAGTATAGGAGGTTCAATGATTAAGTATAAAAAAAGAGGAAAGAAGAGAGCTGTTTCCCTTTCTTAATTTTTTAACGGAATTAACCCTTGAAAATATAAGGCTTTAATGTACAATTAGTATTTGTAGCCTGTGAGCTCAATGCCATCAGTTTAACTGGGCAGTAGTCTTTATTTTCAAGTTAGGCTGTTTGAATTTTTACAAAAAGCTTGAGCAGAACAATGTTTCAAATGAAAGTAAATATGCACTTTAATTACTTTAATGTTTGCTGTAAGACAAATCAGGGTTAAAGAACTCTTTCTCTACACCTGTTGCTGGTAAAATAGTTAATATGAATGAGTATATATTCAATTTACTGCATGAGAAATAAAATGCATATAAGAAATGTGATCCTAAATTATTATTTGTTTATAGTATAGTTAAGAATAATTTTTTCTTCTTTTGGAATCTCTCTATACTAAAAAAAATAATGGCATCACCATTGCAAATGAATTTGTCACCATAAGTTTTTTTAGGCTAATATTAAGAAAACTAATGCATATAAAAATTTGAAAATTGATAACTTTATAGAGAAATGGCCTATAAACATAATCGTATAGGTAATCAAAGAAGCAAAAATGATAATGCATGTCAGAATATTTTGTGTTACTTTTGGGCTGTGTAAACTTTAACTCATATCTTAAAGTGGACATTTTCAGACACATTTAGAAAAATTACTCTTACCGGCATGACATTTGCAGGTGTTCTCATTTAGGAATCATGAAATCAATTAAGTTTTCTTTTTTTTGCTAAAAGCAAAGAATTTCTCAGAAAATACTGTCAAACTTGACATTTTCAAATGCAGCAGCTTGGAAAAGGTTTCACGAACAACATTTGTTTATGTAAAATATGAAAAAACAGCGATATGATTCCAAATCCTTTTAACAGTCATACCTTCAAATTACAATATTTTGCATTTAAAAAAGAATCAATATGTCAAATTCTACAAATAATACTCAATTTTTTCTTATGCAAATGCAGTGATTTTATAATTTTTTTTTTCATTTAAATATTAAAAAATTCAAAACTGCAATTAATATTTTTGCAAATGTATAACAATGTCTTTTAAAAGATCAAATGAGAAATTGCATATAAATTACAACAGTGAATTTTTTCACTACATCCAGAAAGCATTTTTTAAATAAAGTTTTTTTTTTTGGGGGGGGGGGGGGGGGAGGGGGATATTATAAAATTAAAGTATAATATTTAAAGCAGACTTACTTTAGTCAGATCTGGAATACTTCCTTTATCAATACCTACACTCTGAAATGAGGAATATAATATATAAGAATGCAAGTAGAACAAACAAACAATCAGTTATCATCAGTTAATGTTCATAAATATTTTAATAAAAGTTTTGTAAGATAATTAAATTTTTTTTATAAGATATTTAAAAATATTTCTAGCTCAGTCAAAAGAGTAGATTTATTTATTTATTTATTTTAATGAGATACATTCATCAGATTTAATACAAATCAAACAAATTGATCTTATTATGCCAATTTACAAGTTCCATACAAATTTGCTATTTTGGCAAGAAAGGTAATGTTCTATTTGGCAGACCTTATTCGTAACTATCTTTCAACGCTGCGATTTCCAGTATAATAATCCTTTTGAGGTGTCAGAAAAAAAATTCTATCCCATTACTCTTGAACAGCTTTTCAGAGTCCTGTAAAGGGTGTGGCACAACGTTTGGATAACATAGATTTTAAAAGTCCGAAAGTATAAAATCCATAAGTCATACATCGGGAGATTTAGAAGAGATATTAGTGAAAAGTATGGACTTTGATGCAGGTGTTTTGTTCCATTTCTTTTAGGAAATTTACAGTGGATTTTGATGTGTGACTGCTAGCTTGGTTGTTATAGAGTTTCACAAATTGATGGCACTGAGGGTAAAGCAAGGTTATTTCATTCAGAAAAATTGGTGATAAAATATGTTCCAGATAGTAATTGGAGTTAATCTTGACATTTTCCCCCTCTCTTTATTTTTAACTTGCTATTATATGAAATCCAGCAACAATCATGAATCCCTTAGAAAAACTTTCTTTTGACTTTTTGAATCATGTACTTATTTTTTTTT
Organism: Maratus speculifer; assembly: GCA_964019185.1. NCBI lineage: Eukaryota > Metazoa > Arthropoda > Arachnida > Araneae > Salticidae > Maratus > Maratus speculifer. The sequence continues at coordinate 277,558,017 of OZ025300.1, forward strand.
TTTTTTTCCTCTCCCCTTTTATGATAATAAATGGCTCTTTTTTTACTGCTGTCATTTAAATACATCCATGATTCATCTATTGTGCCAATTGTTTTCCATTTTTCTTTGATAAGTGTTTCTCATATACAATTCTGCAGCAGGTCTTGCATTCAGTGATATGCTTTGGAAGAAGATGATGCACATTGCATTTTTTCGATTTCTTAATATTTAAACCAACGTTTGTCATTTTGCTTACAGTGAACACCAAGCATTTTAATGATTTTGCAACTGCCCTCTGACTAGGTAGATTTTCTTTTAACATTAAACTACGTACCTTTGCAATAGTCGGAGATGTCTGTTTTTTCCTTAAAAACTTGTTGGAATTTTTGTCCCGCTTTAGGCTCCAATTTGACATTTTCCCCCTCCTTTCTTGTTTATATTACCTATCGGCATTTTAGATATCACAAAATCATGACTCTCACATCATGTTTGGATAATGAAATATGAATATTTCTCTTCAGAAAGAGCGTAAATATAGCCTTTGAACCACTGCTTTGTTAAAAACTCCATTTTGAATAGAAACAAACCTCTTAAGCCACAGACCATAATTTTGACTTTTAAAAATATAGTACGAACAATTTTGTATTACAGCTAACCAAAATTGTCTAAAAAATGTGCAAACAGCCTTTGTATTACTAATTCTGTTATTATACTACTAAAACAGCAGAAATTAACAAAAACAAAATTTTCCATTATTACAACACAAAATTTGCTTTTATATGGTAAAACAAGTGGTAATGAGGAGAGAGAGTTGACGGCCTGAATGTACTTTGTTAAAGAAAGAAGGAAAGTCGAAAGTACTGTCTTTCAAATGTATTCAATCTTAAATTTTTCACAAAAATTATTTTTCATCATGAATCTAATCAGGTGAGGCTGCCATAACTCGTGATCTAAAATAATGTAATCATAATATTAGTACTAGAGCTTAAATAAGCATAAAAATTATGAGAAATTTGAAAAGATTTTTTTAAAAAATATAATATTAGCTAGCAAATCTAAATTCATGCCCAATTTCTTAAAAAGAGAGAGAGAGAGAGAGATAGATATTAGAATGTTCTGCAGCTGAAATGCTAGATATCTGGCCAGAAACTGTGCCAGACATCTATCAAAAACTCATCTAGAGATTTTCTAGAAGAATCTAAAGTCATGTTTAAATTCATAAACATGTAATTGAAGACTTTCACATTTATAATATTTACACAAACTAGTTTGAAAAAAATATATGGACACAAAATAAAGAAATTAAAAAAAAAAAAATACTTTAAAACAAACTTACCTCTGCAACTTTTAAAAAGTCTGACACTTTATCCATGGCAACAATGAATTTCTTGTAAATATCTAAGGCCTCTCGACAATGTTTTTTATTCATATTAAAATACTTTTCTAGAAATAAAGAAAAAATACATAAGGAACAAAGAAATATTAAATACCATCAACATAAAAAAGTTTATTTTGAAACCAATTAATTTAAATCAAAAATAAAATTAATTTTCAATAATAGAAGATCGAACCTTGAACACATAAAAAAAAAAAGATATGAGAAGAAGGGAGTGGAAACAAAGCTTAACCCCCCCCCCCACCCACATATTAGAAGAGACATATAGAGGATTTAGCATGCTGTCAACATTGGCATTTGTAATCCCCCCCCCCCCCCCAAAGAAACATTTATTGATATACTAACCATTTGATAAAATCAAAAACTGATTAATTTTTCTATTTGAGTATTTTATACTTGCCTGACATTTAAACAGCTTTATGAAAAAAAAATGATTTAATCAAGAAAATATGCAATTATTCTTGTGGTAAAATTTGGAAAAGCTATTTAGTTTTTAATTCAAGAAAATTTGAAATTCTACTTTTACAATTTTGAAACTTTTTTCTCTTTTGGCATGCTTTTTTTACAAACATGTTTTACAATGTCGAAGATAAAAAATTAATGCATTTAAGAAAAATAAAATGTCACATACACATGATAAATATACAGTAAAAATGAGTAGTTATTTAATAATTTTATTTTTTAAATAGTAACTACATAACTAAAAATTTTATTTTTCATGAAAAGCACATTCAAAGGAGCATAAAAAAAAGCAAGTAAATTGAAAATATATGTCATGGTTTTAACATATACATTGACTATGCATATATTAAATAAGCAGGAACCAAGAAAAATTAATTTATGGATTGCAACTCAATCTCTTAAAAGGAACAGCTGCAGCACAAAATCTTTCCATATATTTATAATTCTCTGATCTACAAGTTTGCCAAAACATACATGTGTCTAAAATATCATTTTAAGCAGAAAATGGGTATTGTTGCCATAATTTATAGATAAAGTTGCCAGTATATACTTGTGTATAAATCGAGAAATTTTGACAAAAAAAGAAGTTTAAAGTAGAAGGATCGACTTATACACAAGACCTAAAAATAATTATATATAAATAAAATATTGGAAAATAGTTTGCTAGTGAATCAGTGCTGCAGCACTCCATTGCATTTGTTCAGTACAAAATCTAAAATCCAGACTTCTTCAAACCTTGACGATTCCGAATTTCAGATTATTTTTAGTTTATTTGTCAAAAAAATAATCTACCCTACCCAACTGCAGAAAGAAAAAAAAAAAGTGCATGATTTATATCAAGAATGCATTTTTAATACAAAAAACCAATGTCATGTTGACTTAAAATACTGATTAAAGTTAACTTTAAAAGGGAGTTTAAAATAGGTAACATGACATACTGTTGTTTTTATCCTCTCCAAATCAACAGTAAACTACATTGGAGCGTCATTATTTCTGGCTGCTGGCATGTGAATACTTCAAAATACGCAACTTGGTAGTGTTCCTGAATTCTGTGATTGTCAGATTACCGGTTATTTCGCTATTCATGACAGTCAATCGGAAGTTTGACTTCATTGCGTTTGGCATGCATTCAGTACTTTTTAACCAATGGCGTTTTACACAAGCTTTTCATTTTCAATGGCATTACTTGTTATGCAAAAAATCCATTTCATATTTATATGTATAAATTATTTTTCCTCACACAAAAAAATGAGAAAATAGACTTTTTCTTTGGAAAGGGGTCGACTTATAAATTTTAAATTTTTCCTTATTTTTAATAACATAATTTAGGGGATATTTATATGCGAATATATACAATAAAATATGCTAAACACCTTTAAAAAACACAGAAATACTCATTAAAATTACAAAACAGTAATTTATTATTATTTTTAAATATCCTATATTGCAAAAAAACTTATTTTAGACATTTGGAAAAAAAAAAAAAAAAAAAAAAAAAATAGAGGGAAGGGAGTGAATTATCAAAATAATTATTGAGATCCAGCCAATAAAAATATGATTAGAAAAATTTGCATTTAAAATTATGATTTAGATTAATTGAGCTTGAAAGAACAATTCAGTTTCTAGTTGTAATTTAATAAGGAATTTGATTAGCAAAAAATTATTTTGAAACAATGAAAGAAATAAAAAATATATACATTTTTTTAAATTGTCAAGGTTAGGTCTCCTATTACGCAGCAGTAGTTTGCACCTTTTAAACATCAATGATAAACCAATATATTGAGTTAGTCAATAAATCTGATACTCTTTACTTAAAATAAATAATAAAACATACTTCTTAAAGTACATTCAATCTTAATTAAACAATACTCTAAATTTGATTTTGATTATGTGTTAAACATTCTGCAACATGTATTGACTATTTTCATCAACGAATGCCTTTAATTGGTTATAATTATCTTACTAGCATGGTGAACTTATGAAAAGTTTGTAAAACCCCTGTTAAGTTTTGCTAAAGCATATTCCCTATACAGATGACATATCTTTAAATATTTGCATTGCATTTCTCTAAATAATAATAGTTTTAAAAAATATATATATGCAAATAAAACACAGTATGCTGAAAATGTTTCTAAGCAACACAATTTTACTCTTTTCTTTTTTTAAGCAATCTTTATAGTCTTTAATCAAATGGAAGAATTGAATTTATATTTTACAATAGCTAGCAGCAATCTTAACAAAAAGCTATCCAGATTTATTGAAAAATCCAATATTAAACCATAAACTATACAAAAAAGTCTCAAATAAGTAGAAAGACCTCTGTTAAAATATCATAAAATAGAAAAAAAAAAAAAAAGGATCATTTAGGATTAAAAATCTTATTTCCACTATGTTAAGAAAAACATGGCAAAATTTGCAAACGCTATTAAACATAGAATTTTAATGACATGGAGAATACAAAAGAATATTGCAAGCTAAAACTGCTGAAATTTTAATGGGTGCAATGCAACTTTTTAAATTTTTAATAGATGCAATGCAACTTTAAAAAATTTTAATAGATGCAATGCAACTTTAAAAATTTTTTTAAATATTAGCACAAGTTTGGGTAATATTCGTTATATTATTCTCTATTCCTCCCCCCTCCCCACACACACTTCAGCTGCCCAACTCCTATAGAAACACTAATACACAGTGTGTGTCAAAAGTATAAGCACAATAGCAATTTTAAAATAAAACTAAACATTCTTTTTATTTCAATATCTGTCTTGTATATCTTAATAATATCTATTTTTAACATCATATTCATTGAAATTAATTTTTAAATTTTATTTCAAACCATGGTGTTTAAGAATAAAACAAAAATAATTGTGTCAAAAGTTTAAGAACAAAATTGTTTTTATGTAAATTTTACAATCTGACACAAATGATTGCTGAGTTAGTACAAAATGCCTAAGTCAAAAGAATTTTCAGAGGAGGAGGTGATAAAAATTTGGAGTATGAGAGTAAAATATAAGTCTGTTTCTGAAATTGCAAGGGCATTAAAACAATCAAAACGAGGCATTTGTCAAATTTTGGCTCATGGTAATGATTTCAAATGAAATTTCGTTCAGGAAGGCCATGAGTGACTAGTTTGCGCGAAGATAGCCGCATCAGAAATTTGGCTTCAACTGGTAATTACTTCCTTTCGCAAATAAAACATGCAGTTGGAATACAAATATAAAAAAAATCTGTTCATAGAGGAATTATGGAATTCAAATACATCAAATACCGTAAAATGGCTCGATTACTGTGTCTCAAACACCATAAAAAAGCTAGATTACAATGGGCCAAAGAGCATATGTTATTTGGTGAAAAGTGGCTGAATGTCATATTCAGTGATGAAAAAAAATGGAAGCTCGATGGCCCTGATGGGTTTAAGTACTATTGGCATGATCTCCGCAAAGTACTTAGGAGTGTATTTAGTCAACAACATAATGGTGATTCTGTAATGGTATGGGGGGCTATTTCTTTCAATGGTCAAGCATCTATAGCACTCATCAGTGGTTGTGAAAACTCTGAAAACTACCAAGAGACGTTTGCCAATCATTTGCTTCCTGTTGCCAAGGTTTTGGGTGGTGAAAAATTGTTATTTTAACATGATAATGTTTAGATACATACCTAAAACTCAACTTCATCGTGGCTTAAATCTAAAAAAGTGTGTTTTGAAATGGTCGGCAATTAGTCCTGATTAAAACCCTATAGAAAATATTTGGGGTATTTTCACTTATGAAAATTATCCAAATAGAAAGCAGTGTTCTTCTGTTAAATATTTGAAATTATAAATCTGTTAACTATCTTTTTAAAACTACAATTTGTAGGTTATGTGAAAAGGAAAGTAACTTTCACTCATTAATAAAATTTTATTTTGAAATTTTCTGTTGTGCTTAAACTTTGACACACTGTATAATTGCATTCACATGGAAAACAAAGTAATAGTATTAAACAGCATTCACACACAAGTTTTAACCTACATTTACAATTTAAAGTATTTCTTCAAAAGTGACTGCACTATATTTAAAATATGGAAAGGCTATAAATCTTATTTTAATATGCTTTCAATTTGATAGATTCAAAATATTTTCAGGTTAAACAAGTTCTTTTAATTGAAAAAATCACCACCATAGTAAAAAAAAAAAATCCTTATCTTTGCTTTAAGTAACTCATTTATTCAGTATACAAAATGTACTATTTACAAACAATAATAAAAAAATAATAGCAACTAATTTTGCTTTCCAATATACAAATTAATGTTATTTTACCATGTGATTGAACAAGGTGAAAATCAAAGAAAGCCATGCTGCTTAATTACGTAAAGTATGTGCCGAAAAGTAGTTTCTAAATTTAATGAATATCAATTTCACTTTACACAGGCAGAGCATACAACACCAGTTAACTGCTTCAGTTGCCTTTTTAATAAATGAATTCTACGCCATGTTTACCTACATTGCATGTAAACAAAAGATATACACATTGTATGTAAATTATTAAACATGAAAGTGTCACATGCCTGCTGTAATTTAATCTACTACAAGTATGAGAACTTGCACTAAGTTTATACTGAACCCTCACCGTAAAACATTTATGTAACGTTACTCCGTGAAATTGGTGGCAATCTTGCTGCCTCCAATTTTGGTTACACCAGTAATATATGTTTAAATTACACCATTAGATAAGTGAAAAATTACTCCATAAAGTGGAAATCGTAGCTGCCACCAATTTTATGGAGTAACGTAACACAAATGTTTTACAGTGCTGGGGTAAAGATGCCACTGGCTCCTAAAAACAAATTTTTATCCACAATTTACACTCATTTTAAGAAACAAATACCTGTTTATGGGCTTTTTTTAAAGGGGAAGGGCTTTTGGAGTTGGGAGTCTGAAGCAGCGGCCCCATTTGCACTTGAAATAATCAGGCACTTAGTTTTATACATTTATGACAGTTGATATTCCCCAGTAATTTTGGACAGTAGTAATAAAACTGTTTCAAAAGTGAAGTGAAAAGTACATTTTTAAAGCTGTAGTTCAAGATTCACATCCACAAAACTGTAGATAGTATGAGAGAAATCTAAATATTTCTCATGTGTAATGTGTCCTTCTAAGAATTTTAACAATGATAAAAATTTTAATTAATTCTAAGAAAGACAACATGAAAAAATTTCCCAGTAGAAAAAAAAGATTTTTATCAACAGAAAATTTATTTTCAATTTTTCCTAACATTCACAAATAAAAAATCGATAAAATTAAAAGATTTCAAAATCAATTTTCTTGTTTTTTGTGCTGTTTTAAATATCTTTGATGCACGTGGAGTTAATTTTAGCACTTGCAGTTATGTTTTCATGTCAAAGCAGAACATTTAATTTTTTTTATTTTTAATTAAGTTAGTCATTAAAAAGTATGTTTAATACCTGCAATTCTCTAAAAATTTTTGTACACTTGTGTAACAATTTTAATAACTGTATGAAAGATTTCACAGAAAAATTCTAATTGAAAAAAGTATAGCACTCTTTTCCTAGCAACCTTATATACAAAAAGATAATTTTCAAATTAATTTTCTGGCACCCTATTCATAGTTTTAAAAGTGAACAATCTTTTCAATATTTTCAGAAATTGCTTAATATATACATACTACATACAAAAGCATTTTATTTTGCACATAGTTACAAAAGTAATTTAATCATATACACATATTAACACCTTTTGTAAGTTTATAAAATGCATTTTGCACCAATATTGTACAATATTTTTAAAATTGGGCTATTATTTGACTTTTAACTTGAAAATTATAAATTATTATAGTGTTTAAGCAGATAGGTAGCTAAGCAATATTTGACTCCATTTTTTTTTCTCCTGTGTTCTGCTAAAATATTTTGATATAATTAAGAACATATACTTACTGCTTTATCTAATTTTTGCTAGATGATTATTGAAATGCTTTATAAGATACAAAACACGAATTTATTTAACAAATTTTAATGCATTTTAAAATCCTTTGTATAAATAATCTAAGAATCTTCTTTCAATAATTCTTTGTATTTCAATATTTTTATTTATTTATTTCCTTTTTAGCTCACAAGCTATCATAGCCTGAGAGCTTATGTGCCCGCCCGTTCTGTATGTATGTATCTTCGTTCGTTCGTACTTGCATAATGCGATAACTCATGATAAAAATATCCCATCCACTTGAAATTTTGTATACAGGTATATCCTGATAAGGCGCTTCCCTGAGTAGTTTTTGGAGTTCATTCGATATGTATAAGAGGGGGGGGGGGGGGATGGTGGTCATGCCCCTCCCCTTAATTGATATAAATGGGTTTTTCATGCAGAAATATTAGTTTTTGTTCAAAATTTACGCATAGGATCATTCTGATGAAGTGCTTCCGTGACTGGTATTAGGTGTTCATTGGATAAATATAAACAGAGGGGAGGGGGGTCATGCCCCTCCCCTTAATTGATATAAATGTGTTTTTCATGCAGAAATATTAGTTTTTGTTCAAAATTTACACATAGGATCATTCTGATGAAGTGCTTCCATGATTGGTATTAGGTGTTCATTGGATAAATATAAACAGGGGAAATGGAGGTTCTAATGTCCCTCCCCTTAATTTATATAAATCTTTTTTTCATGCAGAATTGTCAGATTTCGCTCAAATCTCTGAACAGTTTTGGAAGTTTAATGGTTATGTATATAAAAGAGGGGGATAACTCCTCTTAAATTATATAAATGGGTTTTTATTAAGAATTTTTCGATTTGCTTTGAATTTTGGATATGGATTTTTTATATGATAAAGCATGTTCCTGATCAGTTTAGAGGGTTCAATGATTAAGTACAGTGAAACCTCCAAATAAGGGACACTCCGAATAAGGGCCACCTCTATTTAAGGGACAAAAGTTGCGGTCCCAAAGATGTCCCTTATTTGGAGGTTTCACTATGTAAGGAACTCCGAATAAGGGACACTTCTATTTAAGGGACGAAAGTTGCGGTCCCATGGGTGATCCTTATTTGGTTTCACTGTATAAAAAGGGGAGCTGTTCCCACCTCTTTAATTTTTTTTCGAACAGAATTAAACCTTGAAAATATAAGACTAATGTACAATTAGTATGCGTAGCCTGAGAGCTCAATGCCATCAGTTTAACTGGGCAATATTCTTTTTATTTATTTTTTGTATTAGATAACTGAAATTGGTCTGCACAAAAGCTGTTTATATTTTTCTAATTTTGTTTGCAGATACTTTCTTATGTGGATGCTTTTACTTTCGAAACTAATTCCAAAAGCGAAAGTGTCTTAATTAAAAATATCTGAAAACAAAATCGAAAATGCTAATAAAGGCAGATGTAGAGATCTATCTCATCTGTCCAATGAAAAAATTTAATAAATTATTAAAAAATATTAAAATGCAAATAAGATACCTTTAAAAATTTCTCCTATTGAATTAACACTAGCAAATGGGTATTTTTGGCTGACTAAAGTAGTCTTTTAATATGCAGATTTTTTCCTGTCTTTTGAACATCACCCATAAACCTAATGCAAAAATATCATGTTTAATATGCGGAAAGTTACTATGTGATAAACTTTCAGTCCCCTGAAGCAAAGTATTTTGTTTAATACATATATTCACAGACCAGATAAGAATTTTTTCTCTCTCTCCCATCGTTGACAATTTAGAGTGATTATTCAGATATCTACAAGTATTTCTAAATAATAATATTTGTCTCACTACAGTTATATATTTCTTTTATGTTTTATTTTTTTCCATAGTAACAATTCTTTTTAAGATTAACAAACGCATATATATATATACATTATTTTATGAAATAGGTTACTCATTATTAAAAATACTAAATAAAATTTTAAAAATTGGGTTGTCTTACAAAGATGTAATATTTTTGCTTTGTGTTAAAAATACATTAAAAAAATTGATTATTAGGAAAATTAGTTTTGTTGTTTTATTTTTATATTATATCGTATTAATCAATAATATAGTCATCTAAATTCAAGATTCTTTTTCAGTTATTTCAGTCGATTCTGTAAAATATATTCTATATAATTTCAATTAAACTTGAATCTAGTTAAATTTTAATCTAAATACAATTTAATTAATTAAAAATAAATAAATAAATGCAATTTTTGTCAATAAATATATAAAACAAACATTCTAAAGTTCATTTAGAAGATTAGATGCGTAAATAAGTTTTGTTCTTGTTAACATATGTAAATCATGATTAAAATGCAATCCCACTTAATTAAAATTTTTATCCAGTCCCTTTTAATTTTTTTTAAATTGAATTTGACTATACTTTAGCAACAAAAAGAATTCTGATGCAATATACTTTAATGAAATATTTTCTTCAACGCTTCTTTATAGCTCTAAATTGAAATTGTCAGATTAAATAGGTGAAGAGCCTTTTCATATATTTCACTAAAAGTATTTTATTTAAATATTCATATACAATTTCTTTATTTAATTTATATTTGAACCAAATTTTTAATAAATAATCACAATATGACTGGAACAATGAAAGTATGTTTTCTTTACAACAGATCTGAGTGAAGAGTTAAGCAAAAATGCCCCAGAAAATTTTATCTGTTTCAAAAATTTGACAAGGCCACATAAATCAGCAGCAAGTTTTTGAAAAGCTTGGGGAAGCAAACTGGCAGTTATTTTGAGTCAGAGATAAAGCATATTAACTAGAACTGTTGTGGTTTAGAAAATGACAATTGATATGTAATTTTTTTTTTTTTTTTTTTTTTTTACTTTATTATTTGTTGTAATTAAATTTTATATTGCTGCACAATTATGTAAAACATTTTTTTAATTAAAAATCTTAATATGCATGTTGCTAATGACATTGTGTTTTTTTAATCATGAACACTAGTTTATTTATTTTGTGTTTGTGATGAAAAAAAAAAATTTAGGACTACATAATCAATATTTTTGCACATTTTAGAAGCACAAAGTAGTAGAATTTGTAACTTGAAATTTCATACTAAAGAAAATTTAACTTTTGTAATTCCATTAGTATTTTTTTTTTCTAATAGTTTACACATATGTAGACATTTATTATTATTTTATTTGCATACTTTTAAATATATTTTCTGTAACATTAATGGAAGAATGAATGTTATACATGGAAATGAAAAGTGATCAATTTAAAAGAATACCCCATTCATTTTTCTCACTACCCTTAAGTCTGATAGATGTGGCAACTCTTCTAACACTGAAGTAAAATTGTTTGAACCTTGTTTGAATGTGAGAGACGATTTCCAACACTGTTGAACTGTTACAACTTTATTTTTGAAGTAAAACAGAAATGGATACATACAATGTTACTTAATTGTCAAACAGGCACTCTTAAATTGATTAATCTATATTTTGTATGTAAATTTAGCTATTATTTACACACACATATTTACATTTAAGACCCATTTTCATCAATGCTGCTCTTCACCTGCTTTTGCAACCATATGTCGCCATTGGATTAAAATACAACACAGAGAGAAATGTCACAATAACACTTTAAATTAAATTTAATAGTTCATTAAAAGTGTGCAACTGCTTCAATTAAAGAGACCAATTTGAATTTTATATGTACATTAAACCAAGAGAACATTATACAAGATAGTATTAATACTATCTAATCTAACTAAAATTGTACTAGTGTACTTTCCTGGACGTATTGCACAAACTTAAAATTCAATGATGAATAGGTTCCTTCTTAGTAAATCATACAAAGTAAAGATTTCTATAAAATCAATCCCATAACAAAAGCAATCTACTCTCTCAGCTAAAAATATTTAAGTATTCAAAAACAAATCCAACATGAAAGTTTTCATTAAAAAATGTATTAAGCATAAATATTTATATTGCAGTTTTCAAATAATTACACAAGGGCAGTCAGTTCAACTATACATACAATGTCTGTTCAACATTACTTTTGATTAAATGCCCCAATTCTCTATTTCTCAGTGATAATTTTTTCAGTAGTCCCGTAAATTTTATTATGTCTAAGAATAATATTTGTGCAGTTCCAAGAGTATGAATTTTCATAGCAATATTTTGATTATTTAAAAATATATTGAAAAAATAAAGATGGACAGTTTGTTGATAGTTTTTCTCTCTCTCTCTCTCTCTTTCGCTTGTTCTCTAAAGAACATATACAAAAACTTGAGTATCTATTTATTGAAATTGCTACAAAAATGATCAAATCTATGAGAAATTTGGATATTTATTTATAACAGAAAATATTTTCTTCATTTGAAAGTGGCGATTAAATTAGCTATTTTTAGGGTAAAATTTCAAATAACTATCTACAACAGTTAATGTTTGATTAATATTTCATCAACAATATTTGGAGCTGCAAACTATCTTATCACAACAGCATATCTGTTTAAAAAGACCAACTCTGAAGGCTAGCTCATCCAGCAATTTCTGTATGCAATTCAGATATGAAAATGAGCCTATGCTGTAATTTCCAAAGATTAAAAAAATAAATTAGGCACAAAAAGCACAATGGTCCTAATAGGTGTCTATTTTATATCTGAATTACAAAAGATATTTATAAATGTTTTTAAAAGTAGTTTTATACATATGTTTAAATGATTGCTTGTTGCTCAACAAATTTATTACCTTTAGAATTTCAATAATAAATGTACTTTTAAAATTACTTTTGTTGCCGGCACATTCCTTTGAGTACTAGTCATTACAATTATAATGATCAACAGAATAAACTTATTTTTTAGCTTTAAATTCAGACTGCTTTAATGACAGCAATAATGATCATAACTGCATCTTCTAACAACATAATTAGCAATTTTGTTTCCAGATGCTATCTTTATGGAAATTTCTAGAATCTAAAGACTTATTTTGATTACATATTGAGAAATCAAAATTTTCTTGGGTCTTTAAGGGCATAAATGATTATCACAAACTGGCATGAAAAACATGTGTAACACAAAGATTTATATTAATTTTTCAGAAAATAAGTTTCTCCAAGTTCAAGTATTTTTAGATTTTCTCCAAACAGTTCTCTAGAATTTATAGTTTTATAGTATTAACAATCAACATGCATCAGCATGATGAAAAACAGCAATTGCTTGCTAGCATGAGCTTTAAAAAGGTTTTTTTTTTCAGTCTTATCAGTTTTGGGGAAAAAATAATGGACTTTTCCTGAAGTTTTTTATTTATTTTAAGAACAAAATTTTCCCGAGACACACGAATACTGTAAAAAAAAGATATGTCCAGGAAAATACATAAGTAGGATGAAATGGGCCAAATGCAATAGAGAGGTAAAATTAACAATTATTTACCAAATGTTTAATATTTGTCAAATTATATTTGCCTACTATGGAATTTGTAAAACACCCATTTAATTTTGTGAAAAATATTTATTATAATTTTTTAACAATATTTCTTGTTGAATTTAATCAAATTATTTGAAATGGTCAAATGGTGCTACTATATTTTCAAAATTATTGTCAATGGGAGAATTCCAATAAAGGAAATGCAACAAGATATTCAGAGGAAAATTGCATAAAATAAAATGAAAAAAAAAAAAACTGAATAAACAAATACAATATCAATTTGGATTCAGGGAACAAAATAATAATGCATGCTGAATTGGATAACATTACATGTTTTAAGGGGGAAATTTAAAAAGAATAATAAAGGAACCAACCAAACTGAATTCAACCATTCAACTGACAATATTTACATATTGTATGATTTAATTAAAATAAAAAAATTGCTGGCAAACAAAAGGAAGTGAGTAGAAAAAGCAATAATTTTTGGCTTCCCAACAGGGCAGGCATGTCAAATTCACACAGGGTTAAATTAGCTATTGCATACAAAGCCATGTTCCACAATACAATAAATAAAAAGTAAAAAGCAAATTTATTTACTACCATTGCACAACCTTGTTAAATAAAAACAAACAAAAAACAGGCAAAATTCAAAAGCTATATTTAAAAAAATAATAAAATAAAACAATCACCAAAAAACTTAACTGAAATATGTATTAAGTAAAGAAAATTTTCTTTTCAAACTTTAGATATTCTGTAAAATTTAAAACAAGGATATTGTACAAAAGTTTGGAACCAAAACAAAAAGGTAAAAATATGTTTGTTTAGATTAAAAAAAAAAAAAAAATGTTTAAATATGTATGACACTTAACTTAAATACCAAACAAAATGACAAAAAAATTTAGTATTAGTATTGAATGTATTACTTTGATCTATTATTAATTTTTAATTTTGTAATTGTTCTTTTTTTAAATAAAAAACAATCATTGCGAGAACACTTATTAGCAATATAAACTTACATTTTAAATGATAAACTTAATTAAAATTTTTATAAGGGAGTCAGAAATATCAGCTAAGGTGGCTCTACCAAGCAGAGGAATAACTTCCAAAAGTTTTTCACTTATTTTAAGTATACAATAGGTTTTCTAATAAAAATAACTATTTGAATGGAATTTAATGCATCTGATTTTTCATGAATTACAATGTAATAAGCAACAAACACCGAAATTACAGATTTCTTTGATGATTCGGATGTCTGACTATATGATGAATCCTATTAGTTTCAAATTTAACTTCTCTGGACATAATTTTTTCTACTTTGCAGTGAATGATTTCAACTTGTATACAATTGAGCAAGTTCCCACTCCCCCCCTGAAACAGATGCATTACCTTTAATAGGTTTCATGAACACACATTCCTTAATGAATTGTAAGTCTGAAATCTAACAATTTATCTTTAAAAAGTTTCTTGGATATTTGGGATTACATTCTTTGCAAATTCTAACAATTTTTCTACACATCAAACATAAAGAGCCATTGATAGAGAGCTTTAACATAATATTTAAAAATTCTACAATGTAAGTGAATACAAATATGTCTATGGAAGATTTAAAAGAAAAAGGTAAGATACAAATCATATTGTGCTTATTAACAGCTACTCATATTTGTAAGTTATTTATTTTTTTAACTTTTAAATGTGAATTCATGCCATATTTTAATAGTTTTTCAGTACTTTTTATTAAAGCTTATCAAATACTGTACACTGTTACATAGTGTGTTGAAAATTGAAAAAACAGTTTCAACATAATACACATACAATTCACAAGAAAAAATATTAAACATTTATAACAATTCATAGGAAAAAGCAGTAAATAATTTTTATAAATCTATAAAAATTATTATTATTATTTTTTTTAATAGCTTTCTAATTACTTATACATATTTACATCCACAATCTCTTGAAGCTGAAATTTTTAAAATGAGTTGGATTTGACAAAATACATATACTTTCTAATGTTTCCCAACTCTAAAGCCACAGCACTGTTATAGTGGAATTTCTTTTATTAAAAATAACTATTAAATTTTTTTACTAATAATTTTTGCTTTACTTAATTTCTGGATTTTTCTTATTAAATAATGTGAAGATTACTATTATGAAATTATGATAGATAATTTGAAGAAAAATATTACAACTTGCCAATATTGCAGCAACAGTACAAAATATATTTGCCGTATCAAAAATAAACTGAAAACATTGAGAAATTTTCAAAAGCTTGCCATGCCACAGATTGTTACAAGCCATGTGTTTGACATGCCTGCAAATGAAAGGGGGGGGGGATCCTTTCAGCCTGCACAACGGATATGGTGTTGATTTCCTTATGACAACAGATAATCTACACTAGAAATATAGATCTGGAGATATGCCCTGGGGGTCTTTCTAAGGGATCTTAACCATATTTATGCAAGATTCAAAGAAAACCATGGAAAACTCTGAACAATAAGACTGATGATCGCTAATGGGTTTGAACTCAGTCACTGATGGGACTTTGTACCATGGAGGAAAAGGTAGCTTCTCTGTTTCTTGGTTTAAGATTTTAGCTTCCAATTCTCACCAATGCTGAATTTTAATGAGAATTTCATCAAATTAACTCTAGCAAGTTGGCTTCATTTATGGTAACTTATTTTTGTTGCTGAATTCAGGACATTTTGTAAAGCCTTGTGTGGCGAATATGAACAGATACTTTATAAGAGATACATCATACCTTTAAATGAAAATCTATGCAAATAAACAGAGCTAAGGACACCAAATTGATTTCTTTCATGAATGTCAAAAAATCATCACTGAATACTAAAACTTATGCAGGACAAGTTTTATTATAATGATCTAAACTACAGTAACTGCAAATCTTTCATGAATGTAAAAAAATCACGGTGAAATGCAAGAAATTGCTATAAATTACATTAAAAATAGTTACAAATTCAAAAATATATTAGTGCAAAAATTTTATATTAGGCAATAAGAACTAAAAGTAAAATTTAGAAATGGATAACAAGAGTTCTGGCTAAAAAAATGAATACTGTATCTCTACCCTGGATTGTGAAGAAGTCTATAGAAATTTATAATTGCTTTCCATTATATTTGGCTAAACATGGATTCTGTGTAATAGATTTACTGTCTATAAAAAGAACAGACAAACTCACTAAACATCACTAGATGAGGTAATTTGTGATAGTGACTAATGTTAAAGAAATTGAATGTTGACATTAACAACCATCAGCATTAACAATTTCAACAATTTCTTTTTCCTATTAATTTTGTTTAATTTTTTAACAAACAATGTTTTACTATATTTGATAGTTGTTTAAATTCACTTCGATTTTATTATTCTTAACAGACATAAATTAAGTAAAGTTAATACGTTTTAATACTTGGTATAATTAATTACTATGAAAAAAAAAGGTTGTTGAACATATATATATATATATATATATATTTTTTTTTTTTTTTTTTTCTTGTAAAGGGAGCCGTGATCAAAAAAAGGTTGGAAATCCACACAAATTAACATTTTGATGGAAGATGATCTTGGGGTCTGGGTGACTTAATTGGTGAAAACCACAAAATCTATTAGAATTACTTCCCTATGAACAAAAACTAAACTTCTTACTTTTTGTAATGGAAGCTAATTAAAAAGAAAAAACTTATTTCTAAGATGCTTTGATTTTTTTAATATAATTTAAAATCTGTATTTACCGTATTTTCGGGCATATGTGCCGCACCCCCAAAAATGCATTAAAATAAAACAAATATTCATCAGAAGCGCCGCACCGCCGTATGCGCCGCATTTACGAAAATACATCAAAATGTTAAAAAGTGCATTATATTCAGTGTTTTTTTTGCATTTTTTTTTTTTTTTTTAAACATTTGTAATATAAATCCAATTTTAAATTTAGTATATTTTTTATGAAAGAATTAAATTTGAATTCATGCAGCTTTTTTTTCGCGATTTTTTAACACGTTTTTTATAGTTTGTAACGAGGTTTGCAGGGTTTTATCATGATATTTGACGAAATTTGCAGAGTTTTATCACAATATTTGATGAATTTGCAGAGTTTTTTCGCGATACTTGAAAAATTTGTGTTTTTTATGGGGATGAGCAAGGGATGAATCAAGATGAACTGAATGAATCATGAATATTTGAATGAATAATGAATCATAAATTTTGATGCTTGAAAAGATGTGCTTTTTTTTTTTAACTTAAATTCTGTCGAAAAAGTGCAGAAAAAAGAAGAAATTCGTAAAAAAAGTTTAAAAAGAATGAAATCTTAAAAAAAATCTCGAAAAAACATACATTTCATCAAAGATTCATGACCCATTCATTTCATAATGATTTATCCTGTTCTCATTTGCCTTTGAGAACGATTTGAATCATGATGAAATGAATGAATCACGAATCTTTGATGAAATGTTCGTTATTTCGAGATTTTTTAATAGATTTTATGCTTTTTTTCAAATTTCTCCTTTTGTTCGCCTGAATTTACGTTTTTTTTCTCTCTTTTTTTACCGTTTATTTATAGATACGACATATTTGCATTTTTTCTAACAAATTTTTTAATGCTTTTGGCGGTCTTTTTGGCGTTCCTTTGAGAAATTCACGATTTTTCCACAAACTTTTGACATAATTTGTGTTTTTTAGAGATTTTTTGGCATATTTCGTGTTTTTACTGTAATCTTTTGTCGAAATGTGGATTTTTTAGCGATACTTCGGCGAAATGCATGATTTTTTGGGATCCTTTCAATAAATTTGCGGTTATTTTTCGTGATTCTTTGGCGAAATTAGTGTTTTTTTTTCAGTGATTTTTTTATAGTGGGAATTAGCGTTTGTTTGGGAAGGACAGATTAACGGGGTTTTATGATAATAAAATTGTAGTTTTTCAAGTGATCCTTTCATGAAATACACATTTTTCCCTTTTTACATATTCGCGCTTTTCCCGCGAACCTTTGATAAAAGTCGTGTTTTTTTTCTCCCGATCCTTTGATAAAATTCTTGCTTTTTCTGCGAATGATTGACATAAATTAGGCTATCATTTGTCGAAATTCGCGATATCTTTTATGCTTTGCATTTTCCTCCTGATGATTGACTTTTCACAATTTTCAGAAAAATTCCGATCAGAATCGTTTCTGTAATGAATATCGATGCAAGGGGAAAAAAATATCGTATCCACCGCCCCGGCAGAAGCGCCGCAGTAAGCATAATTTTAACTTTTGAACTCGTATGCGCTGTGGCGCTTATGCCCGAAAATACGGTATTCCCTTTTTAATTTGTTTTTTTGTGAACATAGTTTAATTATATTAATACAACATCAGAAATGTAGAATTATTTAACAAATTTTAATGCATTTCAATTATATCAGGGTTTATGGGAAGATTTAGTTTTCATGCAGACAGATATAGCTTCGCAGCAGTACAGCTTAATGTCTCAATCACATCTTATTATTGGTTTAAATGTAGTCTGTTTGGCAACAAATCAATGTTGTTGGTAAAATGAAAAAAATATTTTTGCAGAGAAAAATTTCCCTGATTTTTGAGTATTTTTTATAAAGTTCCCGGACATTTTCCTGATTTTTCCAGCTTGATAAACTTACCCGATTCCATGATTTCCAGAATCTGTAGCCACCCTGTTTTAAAATTATCTGTTTTGTGCAACCAATAATGCTTTGTAACAAGACAAAACAAAGTATCTATAACCTCATTTTAAACTGAATTACTACCAATGTATTAAATTATTTTAATTCTACTTTAAAATACTGTTAGGTTACAAAGAGTTAAATAATACTCTGCTCTAACAAAAATGAATTATAGAGGAAGCAGACACACATCCTAAATTATATCTAAAAAAAGCATCTCAGAAGTTTTTTTGCTTTTGTTTTTTCTACTGGAAAGCCAAAAATCAACACATATACTCACTTCCTTTGCACATACAAAGAAAAAATATTTGTCATCAATTTCAAGATTTTTGCTTAACTGTAGCCAAATTTTTGCTAAAATTATAACCTAATTGTGAAAAAAATACATGTTGATTATTTTCTTTTAATACAGCTTTAAAATGTGCGAGTTTTTACTTCAATGCTTTAATTTATCAAAGTATTGTTTTAAATTGTTCACACAGAATAGTTTAAAAATAGATTTGTTACATAAATTCATATAATTTGTTGTATAAATTTGCATAGTTTTGTTTTAAATTGAGTTTAAATTTACAATTGATCTATATTTTTAAGGCAGAATGACTCCTTGACTATATTTTAATCAATCATCCTTAAAAGGTTATAACCAATGAATAATACAGCATTCAACATCAAAAAATAATTATGGCACTTGCATTTGCCCCACTTCACCTTACTTCTAAAACTATGTGCAATGAAATTTGATAATATTTACCTCTTAACACAAGAAAGGAAAAAAGAATATTACCAAATAAATTTATAATTCCGTCGTTATATGCCGCAAATAACTGGATCAGATCTCTGTATAATAAGACGAAACAAGAATTCATAACGCCATTTGTTAAGTCGTCAGGATTGCACTGAAAATACAGGAATAGTTTTGAGTACAAATATAGCCACATTTCTGCTAAAGTTAGAGAAAATGGACACACTTACATCAAATTCAATAAGAGAATCCAATTGCTCATGAAGAATCGGAAGGGTCTTTAAAAGCTATAATCAAAAAATTACTTAAATGTCAGTAACCATAAATGTCACTTTAAATTTAACATTTGAAGCAATAAAAATATTAAAAAATTGTCAACTGGAACACAAACTCTATATAATTATATGTCAACAAGATACTTTTTTATATTCACATACAAAATGTATAATGATGAGCCATATAAAAGGATTATGAACAATCTTTTTGACATTATACACACAATATTTTGTTTCATTTTATCTAGTTAAAAATTGGAATTTATTAAAATTATTGAAAAATATAAGCAAATCATCTCAAATATTGCATTCTAAGAAAGGCTTGTATGAATTAACTGGTTTCTAGAACACTATCACATCAAGTAACAAGTTAAAAATAGCTTACAAAATTCAGGTTTTTTTAATGCATGAATGCTTTATCCCATTGGCCCATCCTATGTCCGTTGAATGCATTTCACTGGCCAAGTCAGAGGCATATAACAAACACTGTGGTTCTGCTAGTAAATGTTGACCTTATTTTGAAGAAAAAATTTCCACTGCACATCATTCCACAACATAAAAGCAGTTCATGTATAAATAGATGAGAAAACACACAATTTAAAAATATTTAGTTTTATAAAATTGGCTAGGCTTTCTACACATGGCAAAGTATTTTGTATAAAATATAAGTATTTTTATTAAGCGATGTATCAGATAACTTTATGTAATTCTTTTCAATGAAACTTTAAAATCTTATTGAAACAAAGATTGGCTCTTAATCATGGCTAAGCTGGTATGCCTAAATACACAAATTATACTCATAAACTGTGTTATAAAGAAAGAGTTAATGTCTTGCCTCATTACTGCTAAACTGGAAAAAAAATATTTTTTAAATAATAATAAATTCAGAAGTCTCTGTTTAACATGAAATAACTCAATCGCATGAATTAAATGCACGTAACCATTCAATGATATCTAAAACATGATTGTAATTTACTTTCATTTATCTTGTTAAAGATTATATATACTCAGTAATCTGCTTTAAGGATGCATACACAAGATTAGAAATGATGTGATCATAAGTTTTGTAACAAAACATAACTATGTATAAGAGATTGAGTGATGAAAGAATATGCAAAACCGCATTTAATTGAAAAAACAAAACCCCGTTAGAACTGGATGGATGATATTGTAAAGGCTTTTTTAGAAATCACCTGACTGATTTTTAGATTTAAAAAATATATATCACTAATTTCTCAATGTGTCATAAAGAGGAAAAAAAAAACTTTTAATTGGAAATTATTGTCATGCACAAGAAATACCAAAATTTGAAATTAAATATAATTAGACCTTTGGGCAAGTCTAAAATAAAAATTAAGTTAGCAACAACATAGTTTAACCTGTAATAAAATTATTAAATGTACCAATTGGCATTTAACCCTGATAACAGAAGTTTATGCAGGAAAACAATTGCAAAAAGAGTCAAATTCCCATTAGTTCCAAAGAAAGCTCTGTCAATCAAGTGCTAAATTAATGTAAATTAGAAAGTTAACTTACTTGTTCTGTAGACATATTTCTTAAGACCCCTTCGTCTTTCCTGAAATAAAACAATGAGAAATTTAGAACTATACAAAGATCATGAAACACTTTTCCACATTTCCATAATAAGATAACGAAATAATACTTAATCAGTAAGAGGGAAAAAATAAAAATTTAGAAAACAAAACATATTTGAAAATTGTGTTATCCATCTATAGATAGCAATCTAACCAATTTTCTGCATAGCCTTGAATGTGAAATTTATATTCTACAAAAATCTTTTAACATACAAAATATCATTCATATGAAAAATCATATACACCACATATATCCATAATTTATTTAGGCTTTAATATGCACAACACAACTGAAAATTTGCTTCCAACAATCATCGTCCAATAAATTATTACAGTTATCTAGACTACATAACTATACAATTATCTAGCCTGCATTTCTTATACAGCATAAAACTCATACAAATGCTTCTGGGGGATAAATTGTACTCTTTTAAATTTTTATCTTACTTTTCAAAAATTCACGACTAGTTTCAGCATTTTTTTAATAAAAAAGTAATAATTCATTAACTAACATATTTCAAATTCATAAAGCAGGACTGTTCAAACCCAGCATACATGATTGACTACCATTTTATATGAAACTTATTGAGATTTTTGGCAAGATTTTTCTTTGTCCACTATTATTTTTTTCTTTTTTACAAAACAGATGAAATTATCCTACTAAAGAAATGGAAAATGTTTAAAAATGCATTCAACTTAATATCTTATGCATGCATTATATTCAGTTGCTTAAAAGAAAAAGACACTCAATTTAATAAATACTTAAAATTTGTACTGAAAGAATAAAATAGTTTTGAAACATTTTTTAGCATATATATTTAACACAAACAATTGCAAATATAAACTGACATGTCTATTTTTCCCATAAGGATTAAAAATTTATATGCACATACTGGTTAAAGAGCATTTTAAATTTAGAAATATTAGGATACACTCATTTCTAAAAAATGATTTAGTTTAAGCATGAAATGGTAAACTGTAATCTCTTGTCCTAAAGACTAAATTGCACTGTCATCACTTTTGATAGATATTTAATCTTTGATATTTCAATCTTTTTACTCCCCTCCCCCCCCATCATCAATCAAATTCTTTGCAATGAGCATCATGTTACATATATACGACAGAATGTATACTACCTTCAATTTTTTTACAGTTATTTATTAATTATAAATTTCACTTTAATTGCAAACTTTTTATCTGATTAATTTAGATTTCTATTCGGAATTATTGGTAAGAAAAGATAAAAAATTGTCTATGGCATATTTGTTTTTAATGTTTGAAACATATAGTACAACTTCCATTCCATCGTTCTACTTAAGAGTCTAACACTACTCACTGATAAAAACCCAAATGATAATGTTAAGTCTATGAAGGCGTTCTTTTCAAATATTTCACTCAAATTTTAATATTTTTAAATGCTTTTTTTTTTTTTTTGCATTGTATAGTTGAGAACAATATACAACTGGGCTAGTTTTTACTTTTTCAATTTTAGCTATACATATTTTATATTATGATAGTTTCAATTTCAGAACCAGTTCAAACCGGTTTCGAAAGTTAAAGTAATTTTTTAAAAAAAATCTGAAATCAAAATCGAACTAGTCGTTGGGGACCACCGTAATACTTACCCATCATATATATGCATATATAATATATGAAAATAATACATTTGAAAACTAGTTATAAAATGGATTGCAATTCTAACAGGGTGAGTAGCAACATTTTAGTTTAAAAAATAAGCACCTGTAAGCACACTTTTAGAGAAAAAGAAGCACCCAGGGGCGATTCTAGATGAAATTTTTTTTCGGAAATTCGCATCGCATTTTTGGAAATTGGTGGTGGTGGGGGGGTGTCGTGAGTCCCCCCTCCAACGATCTTTGGACAAAATCGGCATTTTCCTGCTATCTTCAGACGAAACCAGCAATATTTTAGCAAAATCGGCAATTTATTGCGATCTTTTGCCCAAATCGGCGTTTTTTCCACGATCTTTTGAAGAAATCGGCGTTTTCCCATGTTTTTTTAAAGTGAAATCAGCGTTTTTCGCCGATCTTTAGACAAAATTTGCTTTTTTACGCGATTTTTTTTCGAAAACAGCGTTTTATACCTGCAATCTTTTGACGAAATCTGCGTTTCTTCCGTGATCTTTCGATGAAATCGGCGTATTTTTTCAAATATTCTTTTGACAAAATATTTTTAAGCGATCTTTTATCGAAAACAGCGTTTTTTCCCGCGATCTTTTAACGAAATCGGCGTTATATCAGGAATCTTTAGATGAAATCGGCGTTTTCCCGCCGTCTTCAGAAAAAATCAGCGTTTTATCTGCGATATTTGGTGAAATTGCAGTTTTTTCCGCGATCCGCACTGGAAATTCGCGTTTTTCATCGATCTTTTGACAAAGTTCGTTTACAAAAACATTGACGAAATCGTCATTTTTCCACGAAATATTGATGAAATGTATGCTATTTCGGCGATCCTATCACGAAATTTGCATTTCTACGCAATTGTTTTTTCTGCGCGTAAAACCGTACAAGTTGTCAACTATGCAGAACTGATAACCCAATTTCAAATTTTTGGAAGAGGATGCCTTACATTTTCGGAAATTTCGGACGAGAATCACCCATGGAAGCACCCATTTATGTACATATACGCATTACAGGGGTGATTGTGTGTGTTCCTGATGTACCCTGGATTTCCGAGTTTTTCGATCGATCCTTTCGGTTTTATGACATCGTTACACTTCATAAAAAATTCAAACATTAAAAAATATCGCAAATTTTGTCAAAAATTAAAAGAAAGAAACATGAATTTCTTAAAGAATCGTGCAGAGAACAAATTTCCTTCTAGAATCCAGGAGTAAAAACACAAATTCGTTTTAAAAAAGGAAAATTTTGTAAAAAAAAAAACACAAAAAAACGATCAATTTCGTCAAAAAATCGCGAAAAAAGAATAAATTTCATCAAAAAATCGCAAAAAAAGATCAGTTTCGTCAAAAAAATCGCAAAAAACGATAAATTTCGTCACATAAGCCCGAAAAAACGACAAATTTCTAGAAGAAAAAACAGCAAATTTCACAAAAAATTCGCGAAAAAACAATCATTTTCGTCATTTAAGGAAGACCCGGAAATTGAGAAAAAACTCAAAATTTTTATTATTGATTTTAAAGTAATGAATTTTGGTGTACTATTTAAGAATCTTCTTGTAAGGAATAATTAGCAAAAAAATTCACTTTTTATTAAAAAGTATATTTTTTATGGGGATTTTTATGATTTTTTTTTTTTTTTTTTTTTTTTTTTTTTGTCAAAAAATACACTTTTGAAAATTACTACTCCTCATTCAATTTTCAACATTTTGGTATTTCTAAAATTTCATATGAAAAAAGTCATTCTCAGGAAAACACCTTTTAAATGGCCGCTAGTCCTTTAAACTCTATAGTGAGTACAATTTAAAAAGCTCATTTTCTACCTGTTCCAAGTGTCCCCGAGTTCTGAAATTTTGCATGGATATTCGCAAATATGTATTTTATCGTTTTCTGAGAAAAAAAATTTTTTTTGAACTTTTGATGATTTTTGGCCGGAAATGGGGTACGGGTCTCTCTTAAGCGCGAAAAAACGTCAAATTTTTTGAAACGATCACGAAAAAACGGCAACTTTCATAAAAAAAAAAAATCGCGTAAAAACAATCAATTTCGTCAAATAGACCCGCAAAAACGGCAAATTTCGTGAAAAGATCACGAAAAAACGAGATTTTCTCAAAAGATCGCGATAAAACGAAATTTCTTCAAAAGATCGCGAAAAAAAAGTCATTGCTGGAGTGGAACTTTCTGTACAAAAACTGTTTTTGCTGCTTTAAAAACTGATTTTATTGCGGCTTTTTCTTCTTAATTTCTTGCTTTTTCTATGTCTGTTTTTTCTGTTCCAAAATTGCTTGTTTCAAATTTTGTTTTTGAGTGAATATGACCTTTGACATTAATATATTTTGCATTTGATAATTATCAGGGTTTTTTACTTTGTATTAATTTTCAGTGTTTTTTTTTTTCTTCTTCTTCTTCTTCTTTTCTGGGGTTTATGAAATTTAAGTCTTTTTAAAAATCCTTTGAAGAAATTTGATCTTTGGCAATATTTTGACTTTTTTTTTTGCAGAAAATTTTTGGTTTTCGCAATCTTTTGCGGTTTTATCGTGATTTTTTGTAGAAATTTCTGTATTTCTTTTGGTTTTTTTTTCGACGTAATTTGTAGTTATTCGAGATCTTTTTGCGAAATTTGTGATTTTATCGCGATCTTTTGACAAAATGTGCGGTTTTTTCGCGAGTTTTCGTCAGAAATAAGTTTTATTGCAATCTTTTCACGAAAATTGTAATTTTATTGCAAATTTTTTAACAAACAGTGTTTTTTAGAGATACAAATTTCTTCGTCGAAATTTGCATTTTTTCGCGTTTTTGAATAAAAATTTGTGACGGAATTTTTCAATTTTTTTGCGATTATTCGGCGAAATTTCAGCAGTTTTTTTGGTTTTCTGGTGAAATTTATGGTTTTATCGCAGTTTATTGATGAAATTTGGGGTTTTATTGCTGTTTTTTTAATCAAAATTTGCGGTTTCATCGCCATTTTCTGAGGAAATTTGTGGTTTTATTCAGAGATTGTTCGGTAAAATTTGTGTGTGATTTGATCGCATTCTTTTGACATAATTTGCTTTTTTTTTCATAATCTTTTGATGGATGTTTTTGGTTTTTCAACGAATTTTTTCAAATTTTTGTATGATATTTTTAGGTTTCTTCGTGATTCTTTTTAAAAATCCGGGCATTTTCATGATCAGCACTGTGCGAAAAGGGTGGGGGGGGGGGGGGGGGAGTCGCCGCGGGTACGGAAATTTAGGGGGTACCAAATTTATACTACCAATGTCATTTTTCGTCTATTACAAGAAAAAGTTAGGTAGAGGGGTCATCAAATTTACAATTTGTCCCGCACGCAGTTTTCTCTTCGCGCGCCCTGTCATTTGATAGATATATTTTCTTTATTATTTTACGATATTCGCAACTTATTTTGATTGATCGTTCGACGATATATTCAACTTACTTTGGTATAATAAAAAACTCAAATGACAATAATGAATAATCACACGTGCACACGTGACGAGAGTCACAAAAGATGGAGAATTTACGTTCAGAGTTCCGAGAATCAAAGGCTGAAAGATGAGGGAGGAGCTAAAAGTGGACAATAGGAACATTTCTGGGGTACGAACGACGCATCATCGGCCGTTCTAGATAAGGAAACGTTGTAGTTGTTTCGCTTTTATTGAAATAGTTTCGGTTCAGGATCACGAAAATTAAAACAAGCAGTTCATTCAAAAATAGGCATTTCAAGGGAGAGAGAGAAAAAAAAATAAGCACTCTGGGAAAAAAAGAAGCACCTTGTAAGGACCTGACAAATTTGCTTTCAAAATAAGTACCTTGTAAGCACCTGTAAGCACCGCTACGCACCCTGTCTAAAACAAAATTTAAACGTGTATTTATATTTTTATTGTCCATAGTAATGCTGCATTAATGAGTTGCTGATGAATCTCTTTCGATAAATTATACAACACGCCTAACTACTCTAGTAAGTACTGAATTGCGAAAAAGAAACATCGTTATAACTTCAAAAATAATAATCTTATTAACTAACAGTTTAATGTGTCGGATTAAGCGTCTCATTTCCAATTAAAATATATCTTTGAATTGAAATTTGAATGAAATACAGGGTCATGAAAAATCGAAGAATGTGGGAAACAGGATTGCAGATATCTCGGCAACTAATAATTCGATCAACTTCGTTCTTTATGCAAAATTTGTGTTATTTTATTGTCTTTTATGATCACTCCTTAAAATAAAAAAATTCGGAAATTTTTATATACCTTTCATCAGAATGAATTTTTCGAGGGTCCGAAAAAAATAGTTCCGTATAATCAAGGTTACTGATGTTAAATAGGCTTCGTCCCATTCTTACATACTAAGTACATACAAAATTTCAAGTGTATCTCAATTCGTTTGGGAGATAGAGCGTTTACAGACTGACAGGCAAACAGACAAATAGATGGACGGCAAATTTTTTTTTCTAAAAATATGTTTTTCGAAATCTCCAGTGTTGAAAACGCATAAATCTGTCAAAATTTTTTTTTTCGATTTTCAAAACGATTGCAAGACTTACCCTATACTATGTATGATGAGTAAGTAAAAAGTAAAAACTAGCCCGGTCGTAGATTGTTCTCAGCTATCATATGCGAAAAATAATCATATAAAACTATTAAAATTTGAGTGAGATATTTGAAGAATGCCCTTATAGACTTAACATTATCATCCGGGTCTTTTTCAGTCAGAAGTGTGGACTCAAACACTCCGTTATGAAGAAAATTTATTAAATATAAATAAATTGCAATTCATGAAAATTATATAATAAAATACACATGCATAACATGAAAAATACACAGAAGGAACATACTGGAAAATGTATTTAATTCACAATAACATTTTTTATGAAATGAAGACATAAAATAAAAAATTAATTAGAATAATGTTTTTAAAATAATAAAAAGAGGTATGCAAAAACTGAAGTCTAGAGTAACTTTTTCTTTCCCTCAGTACTCCAAAGCTTGGTTCTAAAAAAAGTCTGATATTACTTTATACAGATTTCTTATAAAAAATACACTGTTCATAACAATTTTTGTACTTTTGTTAGTGTGTGAAAAATTCATCTAACATTTTTGTGAAACTGGAACCCCATTTTTATAATGTAAAAAGTTTTTAACATTTCTTTTTTTGAATGAAAATTATTAAATAAAAAATTTTGTTTTCAAAAAATCCTTGGAAATAAATTAAAAGTTTGAATACTATACAAGCACAAAAGTGGCACAAACTTTGTTAAATAGAAAAAAATTTCATAATATATCAATTAATGTACATATTAATATGATATTCAAAGTCAAGATTCAGTACAAAACTTCATTAAATAGGGAGTTCCACTGCATGGGTTAACTACGGCGAATTTGCAAATCTGCAAACAAAGTTATCAAATGTGTTCTAACTTTATTTTCTTCTTAATCTTCATTAAAAAAAAAAATAATGATCATCACAACCAAAAATGATTTGTTGTACAGAAGATAAAAAGAGAATGCAAGTATGATATTACAAAATTTTTTAATGCATTCAGAATGTCTTTATTTGGATTGTTAAAAATCCAATTTTTGCCGTTGATTAAAATATTTGTTTTCTTTAAAAAATAACGTATATTCAATATAAGTATATTTAATAATATAAAAAATTTACTCTTCTATTACAAGTGAAGTTTAACTTTAGGTTTATTTATTTATTCTTTTTTGAGAGGAAGGAGATGTTTTTTAGCAAGATGAATAATGTATTTTTAAAATATCATAAATTAATAAATATACTAAAAAAGTAAACCTGAAAAAAATATCCATTTTTTTTTTCTTTAAGGAGAGAGGAGGCTAAACCAAATTTGTTTTATAACTTGAAGGGGAAAAAAAAAAAAAAACTAAACTACAACTAAAAATAATGTAGCAACCACTGTAAATAAAATTAATTATTTAAAAGATTTATTAGAGACATTAGAGAGATTGTAAAAGATTGTAACATATTATAAGAGAGTGTAACATACTTATTTAAGAAACCCAACTGCAAGCATATACATGCTAAGCGATCACCATTATGATTGTCATCTTATGTTTATTAAAACTAACAAAATAATTAGACAAACAAAAAATATTTTTCCTTTAATAGTACTTTATAATTTGAATCCTTTTGTCATTGACCCTTAAAGATGATAAAACAAAAGAGAAAATTCAGATAAATTGAGGAAATTTAAAATATTGATCTAAAAAAATTGCAGACCAGGTTTTAAATACTGTATGGCCTATAAACCACAGGTCAAACCCAGAAATTTCATTTCGTAATTGAAGCCAAATATTTACCTCAATCTAAAAAGTTACTTTTCATTTTTTAAAATTTTCTGGATCAAAAAAAGAATCCATGGATTCATCCATGGATTATATGACACAAATTACATTAAATGAAAGATGTCAAACAACATGATGGATAATCTTATTGTTTAAATTAACTTGATTAAAAATTATTAAAAAATGAAAATGTGAAGAAAAATTGTTGAAATTACATAAAAATAAGAAAAAAAATTAAATTAATCTGCATACAGTTAAAGTCATTATAATAGCCTGTTTCTTCTTTACAAATGATAAGAAAGAATTTCTTACCCACGTTTCATTTTACAAAAGTCAGCACCCATAATTCTGTAAGTCGATGCTTTGGTATTTAAGTACTTTGCATAACGCCTCACAAATGTAGACATTTCATAACCTAAAAGAAAAATTAAGAAATAAATGCACAGAACTACCACACAAGGTAACATTAAAATTTGCAAACTAGTTCACTTAAGATATGCATTGGTTAATGGAAAACAAAGTAAACCACATCATCCCTTGGTTATCATGAAAGAAAAAAAAATAGAATGGCCAGTCACAAATGTATCATAGTTACTTACCATAAGGACCAGGGAACTGACTTTGAGATGCCAATTGCAATTACATATAGTATAAAAGAAAAATAATCAAGAGGGAGTTATTGCAAGGAAAAAATGCACCAATTGAGAACACTGACTTCACATTCTCCAGATTAAAAAGATGCACAGAAGCTTAATAGAGCGATCAATGTCTACAAAAAAACTGAATCCCTGCAATTTTCATTTTCAAAAAAGTCATAAGTACAATAATTTCTGCATATATACTTATTTTTTATCTAGAAAGAATTATACGTATAAACAGGTTGAGTATACAAAATAAAAGTGTTTAAATGCCCCCAGAAATAATATGTTATAACCCAGTAACAGAAACATAGATGTACAGCAGTATAAACTGCAGATTATTTTAAACCTTGCATATTAATCCATGATATTAAAAATAAATGCTGTATTTAAAAAATAGCTCAAATTTACTTTAAGTTTCTAGATTTTGTAGTATTTATT
Organism: Maratus speculifer; assembly: GCA_964019185.1. Taxonomy (NCBI): domain Eukaryota; kingdom Metazoa; phylum Arthropoda; class Arachnida; order Araneae; family Salticidae; genus Maratus; species Maratus speculifer. The sequence continues at coordinate 277,588,504 of OZ025300.1, forward strand.
GTATTCTTTTATTATATTTTATTTATTTAAAGCATATATTTTTTTATAAATAAAAATTTTGCTTATTTAATGGGTTTCTGTTATTTTTTATGATAGTAAACTCAGCCTAATATTTTTAGACTGTGGATAAATTTTTGTTTACAGCAGACTGATGCAGAAAATTCTGCTTTTGAATAATGAAATCACAACAATATATTTTTTAGTGATATTCATAAAAGCATATAAACAAGTTTCACTAAATAATAGCCATAAAAAATAGAAGTTCCATTCTTTTATTATGAAAAAAGTTACCAATCCTCATCTATTATCAAAATAATTATCATAATTTTCAAGCAACTCATTAATATATGTACTTAGATGCAAATGTACTTAGATGGAAAGAGCAACTCGAAGTTGCCATGCACTGAATAAACCTCTAAAAAATTGAAAAACATATTATACTTAGTGCAAAATAAAAATGCAAAAATTAATAAATATTGCTCCATAGTATACTGCATATTTATTTGTAAAGTGACAACTTATAAATAAAATGTTACAAAAATTAGAGCAAATTAATTTTTTTGTGTAAAGTATCAAAATACTAGGAGAGCACAGTTCTACATTTGTGGCATCAACATAGAATTGTATAAAACTGGCCAAAACTGTTACAGTTTTTGTATAACTACACTACTAACAAAATTTAAAGGATCTAATAAACATGTGATAACAATTACGGCAACCATGTTGCCTTGTTCAAAATGGAAAATTTTTTCCACTGAATGTGGTATTCAACTAGATTTTAATTACATGATGTGTATAATTGAACAGATAATATATAATACAGCATAAAAGAATTTACACATATCAGATATGGAGAGCAATTGCAAAAAAAAAATGAATTTATCGTGTTGTATTTTTATTAAATGTTTCTTTAGCTATCTTATTTTATTGTAAGAAAAAATAAAATAAATTAAATTAATATATACATATATGTTAGTATCAGAAAGTGTTTCATAATTTATAAACAATGAATGAGTTTTATTCTTGTTAAAATGATATTAATGCAGTTTTGGCTTAAGAAAGTTGTAAGTTAACAGCTATGGAAACTAATATAATTTGTTAAATTATGTTTATGCACTAATTAAATAGTATAAAGATAGAGCAAATCACTTTTGTGTGAGAAACATTAAACAGATGATTTTATTTATTTATTTTTATTATTATTATATATCCTTTTTTTTTGGGGGGGGGGGGGGGGATTTGCACTATAAAAATAAAAACACCAAAATATTCATTATCGCCAATGAAAAAAATTATTTGCCTTTGGATAAAATTTAAGTTTGAAATATGTATAAAGCAGACTATTTTCTATTTTTGCCAAGCTCAAAGAATTGCTGAATTGCAATCTATAAATATTGCATTCTACACAAAGAACTGCGATAAAGCAAAATAAATGTTCACTGGCAAATGCCAATTATCTTTTGATTTGTCTCAATACTGCTTCATTAGATTGAAGAATAAAATTGAAATGTACTAGTTAAAATAGATCAACTCCAAAATAAAATAGATATAATGCATATTTCTCTGCATGAGCCGAGTATACAATTTTTTTAGTAAAAGAAATCATCCAAAATCAGAAATGCGTATATAAGTCAGTGTTAAAAAGGTGTGAGAAAATATTCAGCAAATAAAAAGCTAGCACTTTTTGTACATAAATAGAAAAAAATGCTCTCCAAATTTATTTATCTTTCCTATTTTGTCCTGGGTACGATGCCAAATCTGTTTAATTGGGTCCCTCTCATTCTGTTATGAAATGCTTGTTATAAAAACCAAATATCCAGTACTTGGCTTGAATTATCACAAAAAATGATTGTTTGATCTTCCAAAAATTGTTCCATCAATAATGTGATGAATGGAACTGGAATTGCTGCCATTTTTTAAGATGACCGCGCTTGTGATGATAAATTAGACACTGTCGATATTCAAATAAAAGAAAGCTAATTTAATGAGTTGCTTGAAAATTATGATAATTATTTTGATAATAGATGAGGATTGGTAACTTTTTTCATAATAAAAGAATGGAACTTCTATGTATTTATAGAAAGTTTTTTTTTTCTTTTTCATTTTAGAATATATAAATTTTTGAAATTCTTATATGATTACATAAGCCGACCCTTCTACTTTGAAGACAAAAAAATTCTTGGCTTATACATGGAAATATGGGAATTTATTCTATACATTAAAATGTTAAATCCCTTAAAATTAAGTTTTATATATTTATATAAAATTTATAAAGATTTTAAATCCATATACACTTGTTATAAGAAACTACTAATTGTTAACTACTGATACAGTAAAAACAATAGAAAACACCAAAGAAATAATAAAAAAGTTACCCTGTTTTTCACTTCTATCCACAAAATTACTTAGATGGAAAGAGCAACTCGAAGTTGCCATGCACTGAATAAACCTCTAAAAAATTGAAAAACATATTATACTTAGTGCAAAATAAAAATGCAAAAATTAATAAATATTGCTCCATAGTATACTGCATATTTATTTGTAAAGTGACAACTTATAAATAAAATGTTACAAAAATTAGAGCAAATTAATTTTTTTGTGTAAATTTGCATTAAGACATGAGTTAATTCACAATTTTTATAATTAGATTCAAAAATCATTATTTATTCACACAGAGCCAAAATATAACTAAGAATCTGAATATTTATAGGCAGTAAGATTCTATAAAATTCATATGTATTTTAACATTTAAAGATAATTATGTCAAAACATATGTTATTTTTTCAAATTAAATGATCAAAATCAAATATTAAGTATATTTAGCAATGAATAATTTAAAGTGCTTAATCAATAATTACTATCAGTATCAGAATGCAAGACTAACTTTTAATCAAATTAAAACATAATGTACTTTTAAACAACTATGCAGTACACTATCAGAAATTATGAATTGCTACAATTTTAAATTAATAATTCAAATTAATGTATTGGCAAATGTAATTTTCAAATTTGAATACAGCATTAAAGGAGAAAAAAAGAAACACCAATAAATAGCTAATGTACATTTTTATATAATAGGATTCTAATGAATTGAATAAGGAATTGAACAGCATATTAATTTAAAAAGATGTCTTATATTACAAGTTTCTCTCAATAATTCTGATTAATGAATATTCATATTTATATATATTTTATTCCATGATAATATTGCACTAATCCACATTACTTAATGGGAAAAATTACAATAGATCCATAACCAACTTTATTAAAACCTAATGTACATAAACAATATAATTAAGTATAAAATTATACATGCTGAAAGTGATAATAGAACACTTAAAAGCTTGTAAATTACCTTATTATAAACAGATCAACTAGTTTCGTACATAAAATCAGCGATATTCTCTTGAGATCAACTGATAGAATAAACCATTTTTTTAAAACAGAACTAGATAAACAAAAACCATGTGACCTCAGGTATAATGAAATAGAATAATGATACATCTGTAGGGACTCACCGAATAGTGATTTTGGCTGAATACCGAATATTCGGCAAACCGAATAGTAATTGTTGGGCCGAATACCGAATATTCGGCCAGGTGATTATAGTAACTATTCGGCCGAATACCGAATATTCGGCTTTCCAAATACTTTTGATATTTCAAAGTTTAAAGGTATTAAAATGTTACTATTCAAAACAATTTTGCATAATATTTATAGAAACTTATATTTTGATAAACAAGAGCTTTTTATAAGAACATTTAATATTGAAAAGAAATCTGCCTTTTTTTTTTTATTTAAGAAGCACAATTCTGAGACTTTTTGACAGTCTGTACAGTCTCATAATTGTTCTTTTTAAATAACTCAAGGCAGATTTTTTTTAATATAAAGTATAAATACTTTCAAATTTATTCTGAATAAAACAATGTCTAGCTCATAGTTCTTTTCTTATGATTGGTAGCATTTTCCATCTTTCCCATCATATCATATTTTACAGAAATCAAAGCATGCGAGTTGAAAATATAGTTATGGTATCATTTATTATTAATGCAACAAACAAAAACACAAGTTTGACTTAGAGTGAGATGAAATACAATGTACTTATGATTCAATAAGTTGATTACGATTATGGTTTCGTGAACAAAAATTGTCTGCCTTGATAGCTATTACTATCGCAAAAGTTTTTCTTTCTTGTTTAAGGACTTTTATTTGGGAAAAGCAAGAGACATTATTTGCTACATAAAATTTAGGAACTAGCATCTGCACTCACATCATTTATTCCTAAAGAGAATCCTAATAAATCACCATTTTAATCCTTTTCATGGTTAATTTTCTTAAGTTAAACTTTACAAACAGCAAATAATGTAAAAACATTATTTTATTTAAATATGATTTTCTTTCTAATTATTTTAAATATATTTATAAATTGACAGTTAAAAGTAGAAATTGTGAAAAGTTTTTAAAGATGTGTTTTGAAAGGCTTTATTAAATATTGGATTCGGCCAAATAGTTTCTTATTCTGCTTAACCGAATAGTTTGATATTCGGCCTAACCGAATATTCGGTAACATGGCCGAATACCGAATAGATATCGAATATTCAGTGCATCCCTATATATCTGCTGTCAATTTTAGCAAACAATTTTACTTTAATAATAAGCAATTTATTTATATAATGATATTGCTAGAAAATACATATTGCAGCATGATTTGAAATTTTAAATAAAATGTATCTAATTTACATCAGCTTTCTTAAACAACAATCAAGAAACATTAAAAAGGCAATTTTAAGTGTAATTTTACTTATTCTACATAAAGATCTTTGTCCCATTGTCATATCGACAGTCATATTTTTCATCATACTTTTATTTTAATAATAATTAGGGATTATTGACCAAACAGGAATTTTGCCGAATATTCAATAAATCTCTAACTTCTTTCTACACTTTTGAAACGAAAAAATCATTTATTTAAAAAAGAAAAATAAATTTCAAGGAAAACTTAGCTTCCTTTTCCCCAAAAATTCTATAAACTGATTTAAAATACTAGTTATAGGAAAAAAGGGGCTGTTTAAAGAATTAAATTTTATAATGGTTAAAAACACTTAAAATAGTCATCATAGTGTTGACTAAGATGTTTTAGCAGGGCACAGCGTTTGATGGCATTTAAACCCTTTTGATGTACCCAGCAGCCCTTTTTAACACTTCCTGTATGCCCCTTGGCAATTCAGTAGATCCTGGGAAAATACTGCAAATTCTAGAGGACTCTAAACAAACCAGTTCAAAATATTTTTGGTGAACAAGGCATAAGTGTGCTCTTTTTTTAGAATAGTAAAAAATGTGCACTTTTTTAGAAGTGTTTCTTTTTGCAAAATTCCCGCCCTTTTTTTTCCCTAGAGTCAACACTACATCAGTATACTACATATATAAAACCAGTACTAAACAAACATTAAAAATACATTCAATGTTTTACACTTATCCTAACAAGCTATCATCAGAGGGGTTTTTAACGCAATAGGGCTTATGTTATACAAACTCATGAAACAAATGATATCTAAAAGCTATATTTGATTTGTGTACTTTTTGCAACTTATCATGATTTCAATCATTTGCAATTAAAAAGATAACCGCCATCACTTCTGTTTTGAATTACCCTCTATTATATACATTTTACGACAATCATTTACAAACTTTAAAAATCAAATGCACATAAGAATATACACAATGTAGGTCACATCATTGTAATGACAGTTGAGTTGATTACTAGGAATGCAACGGATACTGATTTTGCCGGATATCGGATACCGGAATCCGATTTGCCTGCCGGATTCGGATATCCGGCACTAAAAATGTTTTTAGTTATGGTGAATGTTTGTTTATTTCTTTATACAATGCCATCTCAAATAATAAATTGCAAACATATTTCACACACCATTATAATATTTTAAACATATTGAAATATATTTTACAAAAACTATACATCTTTGACTATCAGAGCTTAAAATTTAGGTTTTCTCAGGAGGAGAGAGTTTCCCTCATAACATTTGTAGATGCAGGGGAGTTAAACTATATGAGAGGGAATATATATATATATATTTTAAACCCTATTATTTTTTACATGCCACTTAAATATTTGCAAGTTATACCAACATTCACTTTCAACTATATGAGAGGGATTTTTTTAACCCTATTATTTCTTATATGCTACTTAATTATTTACAATTTATACAGACATGACAAAATTCCATTGAAATAATTTAAATCAACAACTCAAGATAATTATCCAAAATGTTTATTTTAATCAAAACAAAGGAAAAGAATCAAGCCTTTTATATATATCATATCTATTTTTAAATTTTCCCTCAATGTTATGGGCAATTAATAACTGAATTGCTAAATGAATTTTTTAATTTAAATTTTATTCCATTCTGTGTGGTTTAAAATCTTATATAGGTTACACTTTTGACAAACAGAACAGAGCAACTTTTCTAACACATCAAATTATAGGAAATATTTAGTTATGATTTTTTATCTTATTTTTTTCTTAATTTTGTAAAATCTGATGTGCATTAATTTTTAATTTGCTTGCAATAATAATGCATGTAGGTTATTATATTGTCAGTATTCTTCAGTGATTGTATATCACTTAGTAGAATTATCGTCAATATTGTAATCCCTGGCATTTTAGTCTGAATTATGTTCTACTATGCATTAGAATTTTAAACTCATGAAATTCTCAAAAGGACATATTCAATAGATTTCTTCTATTATATGAGAAATGATTTATTTAAAAAAGTCATGTTGTAACACGCGCTTTCCAAAGGAATAAAAGAAAAAAAAATAGACTCACGCGTCACGTGACCTGAGTTTTGCTAAAAAAAAAATGTAGTTGTAATATTTCTCGTTTTAAAAGAAATCTGGCAACACTAGTTCTATTAAAAAAATGTTTTTTTCTTAGTGATATTGGAATGTTGGTTGTGAATTGTGGTTTTATCTTGTGATGGTGGCGTGCGCCAGAATTATGTAAAAGTTTTTTTTTTGTATATAATGTGTGTACGTTAGTGTTATATTTGTAAGTGTCGTCTTTTCAAGTAATAAAAAGTTTATAAAGAAGAATGCAACCCCGAGATATTTATTAAGATAAGTTATCACTTCTTTCTTCTCTTCTACATTTGTAAGACGACTTCTTACAAAATGGCTACCCAACGTCTGGCTACGAATCAATTTCAAAGTATTCAGCTATCTTAGTTCCAGAAAAGTTCGATATTTTTATAATGAAATATGATTAATAAGAATGAAAAAAAATGGCTCGAGCGGTCGTGCTCGTCTGTTTGTGAAGTATATTTTAAATGATTAACATAGCAAGTTTGTTTTGTTGATGTGAAATCATTCGATTGTGAAATATGTACGAAATAAAAATGCATGCATGTTTAATGCAAGAAAATGGCACGAGCAGTCGTTGCTCGTTTGTTTGTGAAATGTGTTCTTCAAAGCTTGCATGTTCTGTGCCTTTAAAGTTCTTGTTCTTCTTTTGTGAAAAAATTTTTACAGAATAATCTTATGCCAAGCGCCATTTTCATTTGTTTGTGATATATGTTCTACGGACTGAATTTTTTTAATTTTCTGCTTCAGTCATCGTCGTTTCATCTTATATGTGTTTATTTTGGAACATTTTAAAGTTCGATACTTTTGTCATATATTTTCAATAAGTAAGCCAAGTTTTAAAGTATCTATAATTCTTTTCGCAAGTAACCACATTTTACCTGTCTGTAACATTTTGCATACCACATATTAGTTTTAATTTATTGATTACTTTACAATTTATTTATGTATTGTGTAATTCCCCTTCCCTCCCCATGCTTATATTTTTTATTCTTTTGTTTATTTTCATTCTCTGCATGCATGTTTAATTTTTATCTTGATTAAATAACAACTTTTCTTACTTCGAATAAAAAAGAAAAACAATTAAAAAAAAAAGGGTTGATAAATAATGAAATAAGTATTTATTTACGTTGATATTATTTTTCTTTTCTTTTTACAAACAGGGAATTAAATTAATAGTAAAAAAAAAAATATATATATTAAAATACATTGATACCATCAATACAAGTGTCATACGGTATGTGTTTATTAATTATTTTTTTGTTTGTTTTGTTGTTGGTTTCGCAAGGTAACAGAATTTAATTAGAAATTTTATTTGAGTGTTCTATTGTTAGTTGTTTTAAGCATTTAATTTAGAGTTCCTGATATATTGTGAAATAGCATTGAATACGATTTTTAAAACAGATTGAGTAAGTTTTTGCATTTATTTATTTATTTATTTTTATGAAATAAGACTTTCTTTTCTTTTAAAGTTATATTGAAAAAAACTATATTACGTAGTCTTGTCTTGATAATATGATAATAATGCTTGACATTTTAATTATTCAGATATGTTTTGACTTATTTAGAACATTGTTTATGAATGTTGCCAACAATTCAGTACTAGTTTTATATCAGTTAAAATAATGTTTTGATTAAATGTCACGTAATGACAAACTAGTTTATTTATATCAGCAATAATTTAAAGTATATTTTCTTTAAAAAAAAAATAGAGTTTAAATTTTAAAGATACTTTTATGAAGTTTTATGAAGTTTAATTATTTTAAAAGTATATTTTGCTAACGTTAAAGTTCACTGTTTTGTTTTATTAATGTCTTGTTTATATGAGTTGTAAAGCAAAGCTCACGTCCGGGGAACAATTTATTTAAACGAATTTTTAGCATTAGTGGGTATATATCTTGTTGTTTGCTAAATTTACAAAATGTCCGACCTCAACAAAGCACGAAAAGAAGACCTATTTCAGGTCGCTTTAGAAATGAATTTAGATGTACAACCTTCTATGACTGTTGTCACATTGCGTGATAAGATTAAATCCTCTCCCTCGTACGAAGTTGATTTCGTAAATTCGTTAGTCAGAAACCAAATTGCGACTCGCGAGGAAGAACAACATAGACGAGACTTAGAGGAAAAACAAAAAGCAGCCGAGTTAGAACAGCGTAAATTAGAAGAAAAGCGTCGTTCGGAAGAACTGGAATTAAAAAAGTTTGAGATGAATTTTGAGCTTGAGAAGCTTAAGTTACAGGCTCAGAGCCAAAGTGTTTCCAGTGGAGCGGTAGGTGGTAATGCGGCAGGGATAATGTCTCATCCAGAGAGTAAAATAGATATCCAGAAGCTGTTGCCTACATTTAAGCCAGAGACAGATGATGTAACATTGTTTTTGGTGCTCCTGGAACGACAGTTAAAGCTTTCGAAGGTACCAGAACACCTCTGGGTTTCTTATTTACTAAGTGTTGTACCCTCTTCTATATCTACGCTTATTGCTCGTGAAAAAGAAGAAAACGCTTCAGATTTTTCACATGTTAAAGGTCTACTTCTAAAAAGGTTTAAAATTAGCGCTGAAAGGTTTAGGCAGCTGTTTTTCACGCATTGCAAAGATAAAGAAATTACTTGGAGAGATTATTACTTCGAGTTACGTGCTTACTTTGAAAACTGGCTTAAAGAGTTAAATGTAACGTCTTTTGAAGCTTTTCAGGATCTGATCATAGCGGATCAGATGAAAAGGCGCGTGCCTGTTGAATGCAAACAACATATGTTAGATGATTGGGAACATTTAAATTCACCAGTCGACCTTGCCGGAAAATTAGATGCGTATGATACTATCAGGTCTATGTTTTCTAAAAAAGATTCGGTTGTACCCCAGGAGAAAAAAGCGTATTTTCGCCGAGAAAATACATGGAAGCAGAGTAAGCCTCCAAAAGAAGACAGATCTTCTCCTAAGGTTGCTAATAAACGTTTAGAATCCGATATATTTTGCTATGGTTGTGGCAAAGTGGGATTTATAAAGAAGAAATGCCCAAATTGTTCCCCTATGGTTAAAAAACAAACAGTGCAAGCTCATCGTCTACAGCTATATAGTTTAAATACATCAGCAGTTTCAGCTCCAAATGTGCCTATTACGATCTGCAATAAGAAGGTGTTAGTCTGTGCAGATACAGGAGCCAATCGTTCTATTGCAGGAGAACGAATGTATAAATTATTTATGAAAACTGGTGTTGCATTGAATCCCCATACTCATGATGTAACCCTGGCTGACGGAATTACGATGGCTAGAGAAACTTTGTCTGCCACTGTGCCCGTAGAAATTGAAGGCCGAGTTTTCAAAACGGAGTTTATTGTTTTACCAAATGCCAAAGGTAATAGAACCCTTTTAGGAATGGATTTCCTTCACAATGCTAACATGGTGCTTGATACCGCTAAAAAGACATGGCATTTTAGTGATAAACCTCATAAAGAGTTTGATTTTGTGGATGAGTACGAAGAAGAAAATAGTACGTCTGCTGGTGCTGTCGAAGTTAGCCCATATGCTTTACGTGAAGACGAAGGCAAAAATTTAAGTCCTGATGAAAGGGAAAGACTTAATGATCTCCTGAAAAAGTATGAAAAGTGTTTTCAACCAGGGGGAGAGACAACCCCATTTGTTGAGCATCGTATCAATACAGGTGATAGTGCTCCTGTTGCTGTACCACCTTATCGAATGACTCCTGCTAGAAAAGAAATTCTTAAGAAGGAATTAGATAATCTTCTAGCTCAAGGAATCATAGAAGAATGTGAATCACCTTATGCTTCGCCTGTGGTCCTCGTACCAAAACCCGATGACAGTGTAAGATTATGCATAGATTATAGAAAATTAAATGAAAACACAGTAGCAGATAAATATCCATTACCTCGAATGGACGACCTTTTACATGAAGCCAAGCATACTCCTTACATGTCAACTATAGATCTTCGTTCTGGGTATCACCAAGTCCAAGTCTACCCACCAGATCAAGATAAAACTGCATTTGTGTCCTTATGGAACTTATCGTTTCTTAAAAATGCCTTTTGGACTAAGAAATGCTCCTGCCACGTTTCAAAGATTGATAGATCAATTTAGAAATGGTCTTAAGGATGTATTTGCTTTATCGTACCTAGACGACATCATCGTTTTGTCAGAAACATTTGAGAAACATCTCTTAGATCTTACAGCTGTGTTCGAGAGACTCCTTGAATTTAAGTTAGATGCCAAACGCGAAAAATGCCATTTTTCTTGTGAGAAAGTTAAGTATCTAGGACACTGGATAACTCCAAATGGTTTAGAAGTAGATCCAGGCAAAGTATCCGCGATTAAAGCGATACCTCCACCAAAAAATGTTAAAGAAATTCAGTCCTTCTTACAAACCTGTTCTTGGTACAGAAGATTTATATCAAATTTTGCTGATATCTCAAGACCTCTTAGCAATCTTACGAAAAAGAAAGCCACTTGGAAATGGGGAAAAGAAGAACAAACAGCCTTTGAAACTCTAAAACATTGTCTCATGACATCTCCAGTACTGAAGCAAGCTGATGGAACCAAACCATTCATTCTACGTACTGATGCTAGCAACTATGCTCTTGGTGCTGTACTTTTACAGGGTACCGACAAGACCTCTGAACACCCCATAGAATATGCTAGCCGTCTTCTTACAAGTGCAGAAAGAAATTACTCCACTACTGAACGCGAGGCTTTGGCTGTTGTCTGGGCCTTAGAAAAATTTCGTGGTTATGTGGAAGGCCAAGAAGTGATTGTAGCTACTGATCACCAACCTTTAAAATGGCTTCTCAGTCTTAAGTCACCATCGGGAAGATTAGCCCGTTGGGCACTACAATTGCAATCGTTTTTATTGAAAATAGAATATGAACCTGGAAAATCTAATGTTGTGGCTGACATGCTGTCACGTCCTGTGTGTAATCATCAATCTGCTTTCAGCGAGACATGCAATTTTGTTAGCATAGATATGCCAACAAGAAGCTCAAAAGATATGAGGGAAGCGCAGTTACAAGATAAAAATCTTAAAAAAATTATAGATTGCTTTGAAGATGAACAGAAAAGTGAAGATTTTGCCAATTGGACTGATAGAGGATTCCTGATGAATCAAGGTGTACTTTATCGTTATGCTCCTGAATCTGATGCCGAGGAAGCGCAACTGGTCATTCCAGTTCAAGAAAGAGAAAATATTTTGAAACTTCATCATGACGACCCCTCAGCTGGACATTATGGTGAAGCAGGAACCTATCAAAGAATTGCTAAGAGATATTATTGGACAGGCATGCGAGCCTTTATTTCTGAATATGTAAAAAAATGTCCAGAGTGTGCTCGCTATAAAGCAACAAATCAGAAACCTGCTGGTTTATTGCGAACACCTGCTTATGCTCAGCGGTTTGAAACCCTCAGTATTGATCTTTTTGGACCACTGCCACCCAGTAAAGATGGACACCGATGGATTTTTATAGTGGAAGATTGTGCCACTAAATGGGTAGAACTATTTGCCTTAACAACTGCAACTGCACAAGAATGTGCGACTACTTTGATAGAAGAGATCTTCCTTCGGTATGGTATTCCAAGAAGACTGATAAGTGATAATGGTCCTCAGTTTGTGAGCGCTGTTCTACAACAAGTTTGTTATATTCTTGGAATAGACCAATCATTGACACCTTTATACCATCCTCAGGCCAATCCGGTCGAACGCAAAAATCGAGACTTGAAACCTCGAATAGCAATCCTTGTCGGGGATGAACACCGTTCCTGGATAGATAAACTTCCTTTCATTAGATTTGCCATGAACTCTGCCAAATCTGATACAACAGGCCAAACTGCTGCCTATCTACAATTTGGTCGAGAACTAAGAACAATCGATGATGTGGTAAACGATTTCAAAGCTGTTGTCGAAAATGACAATTTCGTTCCGGAAATAACCCCATATCTTAAACGACTTGCAAATATTTCGAAAAGTGTGAAAGAACGTGTTGAAATGAAACAAGATCAGCGAAAGAAATATTATGATAAAAATCGTAGACAAGTATATTTCAAGCCTGGTGAAAAAGTATGGGTTAACCTACACCCAGTGAGCAAGGCAAGTAAAAATAAAACGGCAAAATTTATGCCTAAGAGAGATGGGCCATACATAATTTTGACTCAAAAGTCACTAGTGACATATGACATTGCTAGTCTAGAAAATCCTACTGAACGAATTGGATCTTACCACGTTTCTGCCTTGTTGCCTTTCCAAGAATCTGAAACTATTCCAGTTGCACCCTTGAGAAAAAGAGGAAGACCAAAAAAGCATCTTGTTTCCTCACCGAGACGTAGATCGGAAACAGAGGGGGAGGATGTAACACGCGCTTTCCAAAGGAATAAAAGAAAAAAAAATAGACTCACGCGTCACGTGACCTGAGTTTTGCTAAAAAAAAAATGTAGTTTTAATATTTCTCGTTTTAAAAGAAATCTGGCAACACTAGTTCTATTAAAAAAATGTTTTTTTCTTAGTGATATTGGAATGTTGGTTGTGAATTGTGGTTTTATCTTGTGATGGTGGCGTGCGCCAGAATTATGTAAAAGTTTTTTTTTTGTATATAATGTGTGTACGTTAGTGTTATATTTGTAAGTGTCGTCTTTTCAAGTAATAAAAAGTTTATAAAGAAGAATGCAACCCCGAGATATTTATTAAGATAAGTTATCACTTCTTTCTTCTCTTCTACATTTGTAAGACGACTTCTTACAATGTCCTATTTCTGTGAACTACGCATATAAACTATTTATTGTTTCTAAATGTGTTTCCTTAAAGTTCATTTTTTTTTTTTTAATCATTTGGAAAACGGTTGTTGTTATCGGTCGAGAATGGACCTTGTGGTGCCAGCATTTTATTTTGTTTATGTTTCGTCCAGGAATATTAATGTTTAATCCATGGCGTACGTAATATATGACTCTTATTACATAAATCATGTTTTGATCATCATTAAAAAAATGTTTTTACTGATTTTCAATAACTCAATGGGAAACATTTAAACATCTTGCTTTGGGCAATGGATGTCCACATTTTATTTATTTATTTTACAAAATTCTTTAAATTTAATATAATTTTTATTTGAATAGGGAATCAAAATGTCATTGTTAATAAAGAGAGTAGAAAAGTTACAAAATGGCCAGGTGCAAATTATCAAATATGGAAAAAAACGAATGCAAACAGAAACATCGTATGAAAGATTGTTTTTTAAATAAAAAAAGAGGTATAATTATTGAGACCATTGATAATGAAATGAGAGATGATTTTCAAAAATTAAAAAAAATCTAATGTTGAAACAATTATTGTAAAAAAAAATTTTCCAATGAGCAACACAAGATTTAATATTTTGTTTAATTCTATTCTAATTCCAGACTCATGTGATAGAGCTCAGATTCTAGTGACCATTAATGCCCTTTTAGTTATTTCTTGCTTCAGCACAGGAAAAAAATTCCCAAAATACGTAAATACGGTCATAGAAAAAATATCACTGATTTTATTCACCATGGCAAAAATAAAATTTTAAAAATTGTCGATTGGTCTGAAAAAATGTCAACTTTCAGGGAACTTGGGCAGTGGGAAAATATAGTGAAATTCGTCAATCAATTACAGTAAAATATCGTGAAATTTGTTAATCTGTCACAAGGAAATATCATGAAATTCATTAGCCAATAACAAAGACAAAACACAAATTTTTCAGCTGGACACAGGAAAACAATAGTCAATTTCATCAGAATGTCACAAAAACAAAAAAGGAAATTTGCCAATCAGTCACAAAATAAAATAGCTATATTTGTCAATCAGTTGAAAGAAATAAATTTTAAAATTTGCAAGTTAATCTCCAGAAAAAAATAAATAAATAAATAAAAAATTTTGCGAGATGAGCAAGCAAGAAAATTTTATGAGAAAAATTATAAAACCGTTAAACGCAGAAAAACAATCATCAATTTTGTCTAATTGTCATAAGAGCAAACTGTGAGATTCATCAATCAATAGCAGAAAATATCACGAAAATAGTCGATCTTGAGACTTCATCGCCACTCACTTCAAAGAAAAAAATTTCGGAAAGTGATTTTGTTATACAATCTGAAAGTAAAGATTACAATTTTCTAAAAGATATAAACGTAAATTCTTGACTTTATTACAGAGTTTAAATTGTTGGAAAGGTGGCAATTCTTTAAACTTTTGAAAATTATCTTTTACTCATTAATAGGGAACTTATTATAATTTTTCATCTTTTGCATTATAAACAAAAGATTTTCCGCATTGTTTGGGATCAAACAATTACTGTTATCCACCTATATTTGCTTTGCTGCATTCTGCCGGATATCCGATAGAGAAGTCGGATATCTGGTGATTGCGATTCGGATATCCGATGACATTTCGGATATTGAAAAATCAGCCGGATATCGGATACTGGCTGGATATCCGTTGCATCCCTATTGATTATTGAATGTCTAGTGCAACAATTATGTTGAGGATATTGTTCTACAAAACTATCTTTTTTTGCTACGTTAGTTTAAAATGCACATTAAAATTGAAAATCCCACCACCTGTGAAGTTGGTCAGAGATAAGAATTTTGAGTGCAAAAATTTACCAATAGTAGAAATTTATGATGAAATGACATGAATGAGGCAAATATAAGGAAATTGTGTTAATTATATATGGAACGTAAAACCGAAATACATGATATGGAACAAAATGAACATCCATCTTTTGAGACAGATAATTTGCTGGATAATATGAATACAAAAATTCTGATAAATATTTAGAAAACTGAGTAGCATGAAGAGATTCCAGAGATTCTAAAGCAATCAGAGTCAGAGTCATATGGTAAAAAAACAAAAGATATTGTGCAGAACTGATTGAATGGGTTAGTAGTAAGTTTCTTCGATGAATGAATACAAAAGCTGGTGTCACAATATAATAATACAATGCCTCAATAAAAATGGCAAAAATATAAAATGTAATTTTTAATTTTTTTTTTTTTTTCATTCAATGAGTTTTTAGTTTGTAAACATACCTTGTATATAAAAACTAGATATGAAAATTAAAGGTTTTGATCAAAAGATTAAATTTGAAGTATAAAATTTTGCAAAATAAATCTCATTTCAGTAACAAATCTATAAAATAAATAATGATTGGAAAAAAATTTAATTATAGTTATGCCATAAAGGATCCTCTACTTACTTCATTGCCATAGCACATAAGGTGATGGGCCGTTATGAGAGATTTGAAAACCATCACCCAGGATGACTGCTGGGTTCTCTGTATAAGGAAATTGCACAGCTCTGGCACAGACACATTTGGCTCATTTGTACAATGGATTAAATCTGCAGTTGAAAAGCAGAAATAAGTACAACAGAAATACATAACTTTCATTAATAACAAATTTTTCCCACAATGCAGTATATAGAGCTATATACTTCCAGACAACCGATTAAGAAAAATAAATATATTTGGCATTTTATGAATATCAGCTTACTTTTTTTAGTATTATCTGTGTAAAGTTAAGCAAACTGAGCTGCTAATGAAGTCAATATTATCAATTACACTAAGATTTTTTTTTCATTATACACTGTAGCAACATTAATATTTTATAGTTAAAATATCAAAAGCAATTTCAATATTTATAGATAATTATCAGGGTTGCCGGCTTTTAGCCAGGCCAAAAAAAAGTCAACTGGTTTTTTTTCCCTTTTAATTCTAAAACAAATTTGTAAATGTATGTTTATGTACATTATTCATATTTTATGCATTTCATACCGTTATTTGGTACTATTCTTAAACTTATAGTAAAGTGTTTCGAATTACGGAAAAACCCCTTATCCAGAATATCATGAGGTCCCAAGGATTCTGGATAATAGATCCTATACTGTATTAATAATAAAAGATGTAGGGGAGAGAGGGGGGCACATTTGAACTGGGGGCACCTTTGAACACTATTTTCCTTCAAATAAATTTTTTAAAAATGTATATAGCAATACATTACTGCTGCTTCAAGGGAATAATTGTACCATTTTGCATGAACAGTACTGTCTAAACAAGATATGTATTTTTCTCCTTCTTGAATCTAAACTTAAAAAAATAAAGCTGTAAGATTTTCGTTTACAAACTTCTATCCCTAAAATTTTAATTTATTGTTCAATGCTTAAATAAAGATGTTAGCTTTAGTTTATCAGCTTTGTTTATTTCAAATTCTTCAGCCGAATTGAGTAAACTGTTGTAATGTTGAACTCCATGTGATGGGGCACCATTGAACAACGAAAAAACACGGAATAAACTGGTGATAAATAATAATTGAATAATTTAAAGAGAACACTTAAAACTGAAATAAAAAGTTGTTAATGTATATGTTACAGGCCAAACCCGATTTTAGGCCAAACTAGATTGGCCTAGTCCAATCTAGTCTATCCTAACGCCCATCGGATAAACTAGTTTTTCCTTGGCCAAACTAGTCTATCCGAATACTCATCGGATAAACTAGTTTTTCCTAGGCCAAACTAGTCTATCCGAACGCCCATCGGATAAACTAGATTTTCCTAGGCCAAACTAGTTTGGCCGAACGGTCATTAGGATAAACTAGTTTAGCCTGCTATTCATTGGTTTGAACTAGTTTATCCTAGGCCAAACTAGATTGTCCTAGGCCAATTCAATTTGGCGAATCTTATTGAATCTAAAAACCGCCACGGCGCCAACTTTTTAGTTTTGATCTAATTTAGCCTAGGCCAATGCAATTTAACGCGATTTTAGCTCACAGACTATCAAAGCCTGAGAGCTTATGTCCTCACAGATTCTGTGTGTGTGTATGTAACCATGTACGTACGTATGCATGTACGTATGTAGGACTAATATAATGCGATTAATATAACGGACTAATGTGTAACTAATATAACGCGAGCACTCTGGTGTTGGAATTTGGACGCGATTTAGTTCAAGCCAACCAGCTTCGCCCGCTATCGGGCCTCTTCTTTTATATAAAATCTTGAAACGGACGTATGTTGAAGCGAACGAACTTCGAAGAGAAAAAAACATGATGATAAATATTTAAGAAAAAGGATTCTGCATCGAAATACCACTATTTTCTAATAGTATTTTTTGTAAAAATATTATATTCTTGCTAGAACTTTTTGAAACTTTGTGATAGTTTATAGCATATGATATAAATTTATATAAAAAAAGTTACATTTCGGCGTGAAAGAGGATGCGGTTGCGAAAACAAAATCAGGAAATATAACGGAAATTCTATGTTTTAAAGCACCGCGACCTCAAGCAACATATTTACTAATAGGTTGTTTAACGGAGTTTCATTCAGATACAGTTTTGTTAATAATAGAGTACGCTCCCTGGTGTTGGAATGAGGAACTAATATAACGTGGCTTAATTAAAACTTGCTGGTTTCGCCCGCAATCGGATTGGCGTAGGCAGCGGGGATATGGTTCGAATTTCGTTCGCTTCGAGGTTCTTTCGAAAAGGAGGGTTACATTCGGTGGTGCGTGCTCAGCACGCTTGCTGCGATTTAAATTTTGTTCTCTTCGAAGTTCATTCGAAAAGGAAGAAGGCATTCGGCAGTACGCGTTCAGCACGCCTGCTATACGCTGCCGCAGGCTGTGGGGACGCGGCTGAAGAACTAATGCACGAAATTTAATAAAAATTATATTCAGGTAGTCTCTGATGTAAATTGATGCTGATTAGTTTTTGGTGTAAATCGTTCATCAGGTGGAGCTGCTGTTTTGCATTTTTTATGATTTAAGCATCAGCTTTATCTTAATAACTAATACCATCAAATTTCCATCGAACTTTAGATTCAGTTCGTTCATGGCATGAGTTGGTGTTATTTCTATTTTGAAGTAAATCACTCAACATGGCTATGATGGCTGCATTTTTCACAATTTTCACAATAGCTGTATCTCAAGAACTACTGGACGGAATTTAATAAAAATTCATATTCAGATAGTCCCTGATATAAATCGATACTGATTACTTTTTCATGTAAATTGTTCAACAGATGGCGCTTCTAAAGTGCGTTTTTACTGATTTGCATTAACACTATTTCAATAACTAATTTACGGATTTTCATCAAACTTCCAAATCAGTAAATCCGTGATATGAACTAAATCTTTTTACGTATTCGTGTTGATTGCTCAATAGGTGGCGCTGTTGTGCTCAATTTTCCCGATTTCTGAAATAGTTTTGTCGCAAGAATTAATTCACGAATTTTCATCAAACTTTAGATTCAGTAAGTCTGATATAAATTAGTATTCTGTAGATTTTGGAGTAAATCTCTTGAAAGGTAGCGCCGCTATACGGTAGTATTCGTGATTATTACAATAGCTCTATCTCAGGATCTAATGCATGAATTTTCATGAAACTGACAGATTCTGTTAGTCCTTGATATAAAAAAGTACAAAAGTAAGTTTTAGTTTTTGGAGTAAATCGTGCAACAGGTGGCGCTGGTATGTTAATATTATTCATGATTATCACAATAGTTCTATCTCAAGAAGAAATGCACGGATTTTCATCAAACTTCAAATTCAGTTAGTTCCTGATATAAATTAATATTCTTTTGTTTTTAGAGTAAATGGCTCAATAGGTAGCACTTCTATCCAGATTTTTTATGATTTCTGCGATAATTCAAATATCTCAAATAGTACTAATACACAGATTTTCATCAAATTTCAGATTGCATTAGAATTTCAAAGACGTTGTTACGGATTTTTCAAAAAGTTCCGGCAAGAATTTAATATTTTTACAAAAATTGCTATTAGAAAATAGTGGTATTTCGATGCGGAATCCTTTTTCTTAAGTATTTATCATCATGTTTCTTTCTTTTCGATTCAACATTCGTAAATACCTAAATCGCGTTGTATTAGTTCCAAATTCCAACACCAGGGTGCTCGCATTAGTTCCACATTCCATCACCAGGGAGCACACCCTATTACCAACAAAACTATCTTAAGAAAACTCCGTTAAAGAATCTATCAATAGATATGTTACTCGGTGTCGCGGTGCTTCAAAACAAGAATTTAAGATTTTTGCAAAAATCACTATTCTTCAATAGTGGCATTAAACGCGAAATATATTTTTATAAATTTATATCATATGTCATAAACTATCTTAAAGTTTCAAATAGATCAACCTAGAATTTCCGTTATATTTCCTGATTTTGTTTGCCTCCCCCCCCCCCTCTTTCCCTTTCGTAATGGGACTTTTTATACAATTGTTTATCATGTGTTATAAACTATCACAAAGTTTCAACAATTCCAACAAGAATTTAACCTATGAACAATTTCGCGTGAAGTGATGTGTGTGAAAACCAATATCTGTTACGAATTAAAAATCTTTTCATAAAACCAAAAGTTTCTATCCGATTGAAAAAATAATCCGCTCTATCTTTATATTTAAACTCAGAACCCCCAAAATTAATCAGTTAAACGCCTTATCTGAAGAAACCAACATCCAAGATTTGAAACAAATCGGTAAATTATCCGTGAAAAACCTATTTACATAAATTAAGAGTGTTATCCCCCCCCCCCATTCCTCTTTTCTTTATATGTAAACAATGAACAGAACACCCAACAAATAATCATGGATGTACCTTATAAAAATGATATTGTACCTAAAATTTTAATAAAACCTGAAACTTTTGCATGCAAAACTGACTTAACGAAATTAAGGAGGAGGGGAGGGGGGGGGGGTGCGGATTAACCTTTTGTTCCCCTTCCCTTATTCTTATCCAATGAACCCTGAAACCAATCAGGAAAGTTCGCTATCAGGATAAATCTATGTCCAAATTTTGAAGCAAATTGGATATTTCCATCAGGAGTTATCGCATTACGTACATACGTACGTACATATGTACATACATACGTACATGGTTACATACACACACACACATAATCTGCGAGCACATTAGCTTTCATACTTTGACAGTCTGTGAGCTAAAATCGCGTCAAACTGCATTGGCCTAGGCTAAATTAGATCAAAACTAGAACGTTGGCTCCTTGGCGGTCTTTAGATTTAAAAAAAATCACGCCAAATTGAATTGGCCTAGGACAATCTAGTTCGGCCTAGGATAAACTAATTCAAACCAATGAATAGCAGGCTGAACTAGTTTATCCTAATGACCGTTCGGCCAAACTAGTTTGGCCTAGGAAAATCTAGTTTATCTGATGGGCGTTCGGATAGACTAGTTTGGCCTAGGAAAAACTAGTTTATCCGATGGGCATTCGGATAGACTAGTTTGGCCTAGGAAAAACTAGTTTATCCGATGGGCGTTAGGATAGACTAGTTTGGCCTAGGAAAAACTAGTTTATCCGATGGACGTTAGGATAGACTAGTTTGGACTAGGCCAATCTAGTTTGGCCTAAAATCGGGTTTGGCCTGTAACATATATAAATATTATTATTTCTGATTTTTTTATGTGAAAAGATGTTAATAAAGAATGTCAAAGAACATATAATGCTAACAATTCACCTAACTGCACACATACGTTCCAACCTCTATATGTATCGGTCGGTGATGGGAAGTTTCAGATCTAAATTCATTTATTGGATAATTGCAAATCCTGGATACAAAATAATGATTCATGATTTAACAGGTTTCCAAACATTATTTCTGGTTTCCGTAATGGATAAAACGGAATTTTATATTAGGTCTTTTATAATAAAAAAATAGCGAATTAAAAATTTTAATTTTCCAGAAGCATCAGACATCACATTGGTGTGTTTCAATGATATTGTAAAAAAAATTTCACAACCAAACACAACTGGAAGGACAGTTTGTGTTTTAACAATGAGTTTTGACATCAACTTTAGTGGATTTAAGTTTGGTTAAATAACAAAAAATTTAGAATAATTTCAACAAAATGTAGTTATTTAATTTTATTCATATTACTTTATATTTCTGTAACACATGCAACTTTTTATAAAAACACTCAATATTTTCATATTTTATTCATTTGTTCAAAGCTGCCCTTTGCTTGTTCAAAGATAATCCTACATGGGGCAGGTTTGAACAAAAATCTTTCAACTTTTTAAATCCTCAAAACTTATTTAATTTCTTTGGAAAAGGTTTAATTTATGGTTCATATGATGAAGAAATGCGTTGTTTTTATTATGTAATATTTAAAACTCAATTAATACAATTCGAGTAAAAAATATATTGATTTTCTGAAAAAATGTTCAAAGGTGCCCCCCTCTCCCCTAATTTAAAAAGTCACTAATAGATGGGCCCTTAGATGAAATATGAAAACATGCAAATAGAAAAGTTTTCCTCAAGACAGTTTCAAGAAAGTATTGCACCCTACTTGGTTGTCAATTTAAAAAGTAGCACCCTTCTTGCTTGATAGCCTTAATTATTAATTGTATTTTCACAGAAATTTTGCATCTTATTTATTTATCAGTAAATCTTTATGAACATTCATAATATTATTAATGAAATAAGCATAATGATTCTAGAAAATATAGATATGTAAAAAGTGTATGCAACATTAAATTAAATATTGCAACCAAAGTGAAAGAAATAATAATTAAAAAACTTTTTCATCAAATGATCCTGGAAATATTTTTTCATCAAAAAAATATCTTTTTAATATATTTTTTAATAAAATGTAATTTTGGCGCTGTATTCTCCCCCCCCCCCCATAAGTGGTAAAAACCAGGTTGGGTAAAAAAAATTATTTGGTTTAAAATGGGTTTTTTGTTTTTTAAAGCATTTTTTGTTTTAGTTCATAAACATACATATTTATTGATAAAAAGTAGACATTAATTTGTATACAAGTAGCAAAACGTCATTAAAAAATAATTAAAATTATACTCAATTTATGCAATATAAAAAGTAGTACCGTAAAATACCGTTAATCTGCCTCCCCAAACGAAAAGAAAAATCGTACAATAGTTAGGGGAGGGCGCTTACACTGGATTTTTTCGCAACCGTTCAACAAAATTTACAGGAATGAATCATCATGAAATGAATGAATCATTGAATGAATCATGAATTTTTATACTTGAAAAAGTTTTTTTTTTTTTTTTTTTTAACAAATTCTGTCAAAAAATGCAGAAAAAAGGTGAAATTAGTAAAAAAAAAAAAAGCCAAAACAAGCATGAAATCAATTAAAAAATCTTGAAAAAACGCGCATTTCATTAAAGATTCATGATTCGTTCATTTCAAAATGATTAATCTCGCTCTCAATCGCCTTTGAGATTCGGGAGGGAGGGCGCTTTCTCGGAATTTTTTGAAAATTTCAAATTCTTTATAAAGTGGGGAGGGAGCGTTTGATCGGGAAGGGTGGATTAACGGTATGTTCAAAGAATAAACTGCTCTACACAGTGAAACATCGATACCCTAAAAATCTTTATAAACAATCTTTTGATGGTACTAACAATAAACATTTGATGAAGTTTGATAAATATAATATTTTTTTCTATAGGTATTCAAAAAATAAATTTCAAATACTTCTTGGGGATTTATTTTTGAGCGTCAATTCAAAGTCAAGATTTTTTATCATTAAATTCAGTAGGTAACAAAAAAGATTGGTATTATTAAAATGCTATAACCAGACTTGTATACAATCAAAAACTTTCTGCGTACACAAATACTGAAAAACTTTCTGTAAATTAATTTAATATTTAATAAAATTACATGTTATATTATTTTGATATGAATAAAAAACAATTCTTTTAAAATAGTTACCATTTAAGTTAAAAATGAATTAATATTAAAGAAAATTATTTTAGTAAAAAGAAATAAAATTAAAAATCCATGATAGGAAGACAGGAATAATTAAAAGTTAAAAAAAAAAAAAAATCTGAAATTTAAAGAAAATTTTCTCAAAAGGCTATAGCATAAGGAGAAAAATTCCTGATGGCACTAAGTATTTTTGTTGCCCATCAAGTTAATTGTTTTCGGATTGGGTGAATTTCAGACAGTGTACATTCCTTCAAGTTGTGTTCAGTTAATCTGATTTTTCAAAATTCAGTTCAATATATTATTTCAGATTAAAAGATATAACTATAATAGTAAGCATAGATGTTTCTATATGTGCTGTTTTTTAAAGATACTTTTTTTTTTAACAGGGGACCCTTTTGGTGAAATTCACTTTTTTTCATGTTCCTTTGGAGAAATTCATTGTTTTCTGCAATAATTTGACAAATTCTTGTTCAGTTCTTTATCAAAATTTATGGTTATTCTGCATTCCTTTGATGAAATTTACATTTCTTTTGCAATTCTTTGAAGTAGTTTGTATTTCTTCCACGATACTTCGACGATTTTTTTTTCAGTTATTTAGTTTCTTAAATTTTCAGTTTGATTAAAATCTTATAGATTATTGGGTTAAGTTCAGTTATGTAGCTACATATTTATAATCATCATGGGTGCTATGATAGATAGTATGAAAAAATCTGCAACTTTTTTTTAAATGAAGATATTTTATACTGAGCATTAAATATTTCTAATCTATTTTTGATAAATTCATGTTTTAAGCCCTCTTTTTTACAGCAATAGATAAGTTATCAACACTAATTTTCCTCCTGTTCATATTAACATGACCTAGACTCAGTATATTTAATACTTATCTATATAATCTTATTGCTGAAATAAAATGTTAAAAGTAGAATTATTTATATCCAATAATGTGAAAGACGTAAATTATAAAGGAAAAAGAGAAAATGTCATTAGATTTCTTTTAAATTATGAAAATTTTTATTTGGTAACCTTACATATTTATTTATCACTTTCACATCAAAAAATTAACTTTAATATAGCTTTTATGTTAAATCAGCCTTTGATTCCAAAAGTTACATGATGGAAAAACTTGGCTAGAACACTTAAAGGGTTTTAAATAGTGCCAACCTTAGTAAGACTATAAAAACTGGTTAAAACCATCCGGCAGTAAACATGTCCCATTCAACTTTGTCTATTAGTGATTAGGCTTAACCAAGAATGAGAATGTTTAAATTTAGATAAGCTAGAAAGATTTTATTTCATAATGAAAGCCTTGTATCAAATTTTATACAACCAGTGGTCTGTCAGACTTTTCTCCCAGCTTTTGTGAAAAGCTTTTTATATTTGCAAAAAATCCAGATAATTTTGTGAATTTAAAATTATAGTTATACAGTTGAACCTCGAAAATCCGGACCTCGAAAATCCGGAAATCTCTAAAATCCGGATATTTTTCCGATTTTAGTTTTATTAATTTTTAAAATGAGACATAGCTGTAATTTTCATCAACTGCAGTTAAATTCTGATAACTATACTAAAAATATATATATAGATATATTCTGGTTAATATTGTAATGACTTGCCGTTAATTAAAGACTTTATTATTACAAAAATTAAAAAGCATTCAACAAAATTTACAGTAATGAATCATGATGAAATGAATGAATCGTTGAATTAATCATGAATTTTGATACTTGAAAAAATTTGGGTTTAAAAAAAAACGTAAATTCTCTGGAAAAAATGCAGAAAAAACGGAGAAATTTGTAAAAAAAAGCAAAACAAGCGTGAAATCAATTAAAAAGTGTCGAAAAAATGCACATTTCATCAAAGATTCATTCATTTCGTAATGATTCGTCTCACTCTCAATCGCCTTTGAGAATCGGGAGGAAGGGCGCTTTCTCGGGATTTTTTGAAAATTTCAAATTCTTTATAAAGTGGGGAGGGGGCGTTTGATCGGGAAGAGCGGATTAACGGGATTTTACAGTATTATATAGCCATAAAAAAAGATTTTTTAATAAACCTCCAAAATCCGGAAAAATCGAAAATCCGGAATCGCCGTGGTCCCGACGGTTCCGGATTTTCGAGGTTCAACTGTATTCAAGTTCTTGTTTATGCAATTTTAAGAAGATACAGTAGTACAGATCTATATGTATGTAAAATACATTACATCTTCTTTAAGTATGAAAAATTGACTGACAGATTTTACTTTTAAACGATGAAATATAAAATAGTTTCAGTTTGGTGTAGGCTTATCCATTTTCATTGATATTTACTGTGCCCCTTAATTAGATTATTACACTTAAAATACTTAGACTTTATTTATAAATAGCACAGTACCTTAAAAATATCTGTTTGTGGTTTAATACAGAGATGCAAAAATCTAGGTGCCAACAGACAATCTTATTTCCAGTAAATTGTCTTTACCAGTAAATTTCTTTTATTTGTCTAATATTTTGTGTAAAATTCTTGTTGGAATGCTATTAAATTTTTAGCAAAAGAAACTTAAATTTCAGTGGTGAGAGACTACCTGCTGGAGCATAAGTTTTTACATCCCTGTTTTAATATCATAAATTTGCATTTATATATGCATTGTTCTCGCTGACTTTTGACCAACATTAGTAATTGGCTAATTAAAAAAAAAAAAAAAAAAAAAATTCGTCAAATGAAGAAAATATTAGCAAAATAAATTCGTCGTGTAGCACAAAAAAAATCTATCCTTTAATGTACCCCCTTTTTTCTTTCAATATGTTCTAAAAATAACCTCAATTTTTATAACTGCGACAACGATCGTTATTAATCTAATTTCAAATATCCGCTACAAATATATTTAAAATATGTATACATGCATATATATGAAAAATGGAAAAGTAAAGAAAGAAAAATCAAAAATTGAACACTAGCAATTTGACAAATCCAATTGCTTGTTTACTCGCCAAATGAAGAATTTAGTCGCAATGGCGAGCGACAGCGAGAACCCTGTATATGAACTAGTATTAAGTATTGTTTTGACCAAAATAATCTAAAACACTTATATTTGGGTATGTTGCTCTACCATAAATAAAAGTCATCACTAAAGTAATCCTATTTACTGATTTTATTATTATTAATTAAATTCATCAATTTTTATCTTAAAATTTTAGAATGGCACTTTTCTCCCATTTTAATAATTTGGCAAATAGTTTGGTGATTTGTGTACAGTAGACTCCTTCAAATCTGCATATAATTTACAGATGTAAATAATAAAACATTCAGGTCAAATATAGGATATAGGATGAAAATTTGATTTTTTTAGTTTTATATCAACTCCGTACAACACATTTTAATTTGTAATTTTTGTTAATATTACTAAATTCATGTTTTTCATAAAGACAGAATAAATTTATTTCTGAAAAAACTCAAGATATTGCTGATATCACAATCTTCTTAGCAAATATATTTATTCATTATTCAAGCTTTTTTCAGTTATTAAGTCTGGCTAAACCTGAAAAATCTTCCTTATTTTATGATTTTGACATGAATTAGTAATGTATCTTTATGAGGCAAGTTTCATTGAATAATTTAGGAGAAATACATTCCACTTTTATATTGAATATTTAATCATACATTATTGATTATTAATTTGACCTTTGATTTTAATTTGTAGTTTATTACTTATTTTAATATTTTATTATATCGTAAGCATTCATCATAGCTTTGATTACATTATTAATTATATTCAAATGAAGGATTAAATAATGTAAACAAAACAATGACCAGAAATATGCAAAATTCTAAAAGTCCGCACAAGCTCGGATCCCAAGCTGTACGGATTAGAGGAAGTCTACTATAATTAGGAAATATTGGCTAACGGGATAAGCAAGTAATACGAGAATTTTTTTTAAAGGTCTTTTTTTTGAGATAAATAATTTTGACAAGGGTCCTGTTTTAAGATGAAAAAGGTTCTATTTTGAGATTTTCTTTAAAAAAGTGAAGGGTCCTACTTTAAAATTTAAAACAAATTGTGAAGGGTCTTTTAAAGGATCTAATTTCTCCCTAAACAGATTCCTCTTAACCTAAACAAAAATAGAGCTTAAAGGTTATTTAAGGTCCTAAAACTTTTTTAATGTGAATTAAATTTTTTTTAAAAAGGGCCATTAGTTTCCTTTCTTCACATAAATTCAGACAAGGCAATTTTTCAACTGAAATTATGTTAATTATAACAAGACTTAGTAAGCTATCACTGACGCTCATCTAATATAAAAGTACCGATACTTTTTATTAAAAAAGGCCACTTCATAAAATTCCTCTAAATTTAAGAGGCATCTTCACAAATTTCATTTCACAAAACCACACTCTTCATCATTTTTGTTTTGTTAGGTTTTCAATTGCATAATTTGAAAATAAAATAAGCTTACTAGAAAAGAAAAATTTAGCAGGACTTAATTCGAATTTGAGTAACTGGATTTTGTTTCATTACAAAATTTTATTTTTCACAAAAATAGAAAAATAACTTTCTTTTTACAAAATAAGCCCTAAGAAAAAATTCTACATTGGTCGCTGCCTTGTTTGACATAGCCTTTTACCATAATACTTCACATCTTTAAATGTCTGTATTTTTTTAAAGCTGGACTGTATTTACACAAGATTATAACTTTCATTATTATAACCTGGTCACAATCAAAATTTTAAAACAAAATGAGATGACAAGTCAGATCATTAATATAATAATAACTTTATAACTTAAATATAAATCGAGATGCATATTATATAATATATGATATGTCAAAAACTTAAGGTTTTGTTCATACAATTTTAGTATGTTGCTCTTTACTATATACCTACGTAATCTTAAATTCATGTGAGAGTTTGTAATTACAAAAGAAAATAGAAAATCATGGCACATAATAGCAAATAATAAACTCACTACAAGTATTAATATTTCATATTTAAATGAAAAAGCTATGATTGGTGCTTACACTTAATTGTTTTATATCATTATATAGTTTAGATCTACTATAGTATAAATCGCGCAATGCTGATGTAAAATTTACAAGAAAATGTAAAGGAATGTTACAATCATATGTAAAAGGGGAAAGAAAAAGAAGATTTATGAACGGGTCATTTAAATTCTTATATTCATAACATGTACGAATTTTGCAAGTAGTTTATGCGATTTTATTTCGAAATACTTCAGTTTATAAATATTACACAATCAGAGATAAAGCTAATAAGAGCAAGTACAAATGATGAAAATATTTGAAAATTCCGAGAATAGAA
This sequence comes from Maratus speculifer, assembly GCA_964019185.1. NCBI lineage: Eukaryota > Metazoa > Arthropoda > Arachnida > Araneae > Salticidae > Maratus > Maratus speculifer. The sequence goes on from OZ025300.1 coordinate 277,617,376, forward strand.
AGTTGCCGGTCATAGAAATATCAAAATACTTTACTAATGAATCGCGATTCCACGAAAATAACACCGATAGTTAAAAAAATAATACAGTGGAGAAGAAAAGTAAATAAACCTAGTAGTTACAAGACTATTATAAGCAATAAAGTTCATCTTATGACATGGCACAGAAAAAGTAAACAAACAAATTAAACAAAAAGTGTAGTTTCTGGGCTAACAAATAAAAACTTACAATCAAGATGTTTCTTTTTTGGACCTATTATTTCTTCTGTGGTTGCTTTACAAACAGCTCTTTCAACATTTTGTCCATAAATAGTATGCTTTGCAGCTACGAGTCTATCGTGCAATGTTTGTCCCGCCATGTTAGTGCAAAGTCAATGCAGTTATCTATGGCAGTAATGAATTTGAAAGATTATATAATTCCGGTGAGAACACTAAACTTTATACTTCTCCATTTATTTTTATAAATATAACGATCATAAACACTCAACGCGAACAACGACCAGCGTTCTCGACGTAGCGCTTCCAGTTCAGTAGAGAGTGATCTGCCTCCTTCAAAAGGATGTTGCCACACATCATAATAACTGAAATTAAAGGGATAAAATATATTCATTATTTACAAATATTGGTAAAAAATGCTGATACATTCTTTGGATGCTTCCCAGAGAATTTAGTTATAAAAAACAATTTTTCTTCTTTTTAAAGAAATTTACAACAAAAATTGCAAGAAAAAGTACAGGATTATCATTGTTTTTGAAGGTGAAAAGTAGTGTCCATAAATTTTACAGTTTCGCAATTTCGGTGAAAACGTAAAGGGAAAAAAAAAAAAAAAAAAAAAAACAGCATATTTATGAAAAAGAATATTAGATTTTAAAATAAGTATGTTCACTACATGATTTTGACAATGGCAGATCTGGAGATTCCGAATCCTCATTCCTCAAAAGGATAAAGCGCGATTTTAGAAATTCGGAAATTCCTCGGGAAATTCCAATCAGATGTTCGGGTCGGGTGAGGTCGAAACTAACTTTTTTCACTACAGCTGTGTTACTCTTATTTTTTGCTGCAGGTTGGGTTTGGGTCCAGTTAACTTCTATATTTTGCTGCTAGTTGAGTTAACTTTTACTTTTTAGCAGAACTTCAGAAAATGTTTCTACTCCATTATTTCCCCCAATCCACATGAAAACGTCCTCAAATTTTTACGGCATGTTATAAGTATATTTTATTACCGTAAGTACTGAAATTCTAGTTTTTCAATATTTCTTAACTTAAGCACGAGTACATATGGCAGGAAGAATTCTAAGTGGGGAAAAATAATAATAATAATCTGAAATTCACAACAAATTTTCTAAGATTCCAGCAGAATGGGCAAAATCCACTTCCAGCAATAATTATGTTTTTTTACGGCCCTTTGACCAAATTCGCATTTTTTGCGATCTTTTTGACGAAAATTGCTTCTCTTAGTGATCGTTTGACGAAATTTACGTTTATTTCTTGATCTTTTTACGGCAGTGAATCTGCAATTATTTCACCATGTTTTAACAGAATTTTGCACCTGTTTCGCGATTTTTTGCCGAAATCTGCGGTTGTTTTGCGATCTTTTGTCGAAATCTGCGGTTGTTTCGCGATCCTTTGACGTAATATGCTTTCATTTCTCGATCATTTGACAAAATTTGTGTTAATTTTGCGATCGTTTGACGAAACTTGTGGTTCTTTTGACGAAATTTCGCGATCTTTTGACTATTTACTAATTATTTAATATGCAATGTTAACCACTTAAACTACATAGCAACGTTCATACGAGTAACGCTACTAAGCAACTAGTTATAATTATAGTAATTTTGGACCTGGTGGTAATTAAAATGTCTGCAATACATCTAGTAATAATAGATAGCACCCTAATATATCCTTAAGTAATTAGCATAACAGTTAGCAATAGTAGTATTACCTCCAAATAGTGATAAAGATTGTATAACCATGTAATTAATGCTGTTCCCTTTTAGGGTTCCCTCCTCCCCTCCTTTTTTTTGCAGTCGACTTAGGCCGGCAGTGAAAGGAGAGTGGGAAGATTTTATTATTATTATTATTATTATTTTTTTTTAATTTTATTATTTTTTTTTTGGTATTTTATTATTTATTAGTATTAAATTTTATTTATTTATTTATTTTTTTTTTTACACCTCGCCTCTTTATTAGGTGCAATAGGACTTGTCCGCACAAAATACCGGACCCGCTCTAATGGGGCAGCCCACGGAGCCAGTTTTTCTCGGATGGGTACGGTAGAAAGGTGGGTTCTTGTCTCCCTCTGCAACGCTCTCGTCTGTCTTCCTATTCGGCTCAAAAAAAATTTCCTTCAGCGGTACGACTTAGATTTTCGGCCATTCTCTGCTTTTTTTTTTTTTTTTTTTTTTAATTTCTTCAAAATTGCTCCCATTTTCAGCTAAGTTCAGTACCATTGTTTAGGCTCAAAAACATCCAGTCCCATTTCGTCTGATATGATGAGTAAAAGGCGTGCGGAAACAAGTTACATAGTTACAAGTTACATAACTACACAAAGATTACTAACAAAGCACTTAACCTAAACAGTCGACTTGGGTACTTGTCTCAGTGGTTCGCCACTTTGCCGGCTAAAATCCCATCATGTACGCTAATGGCGCCTGGTGCATGTAAAATCCGTCGTGAGTACAACGTCCTCCAAGTTACCTGTGAATTATACCTCTGGAGGTGCCTTGCCAGGTGAATGTCTCGTCATCTGATCAAGGTTCTAAATTACGAGACCATCTTGAGTAGCCATTTGCAGTTCAAACAACAGAATGTAACATTAAATAACAGGCAAAACAAAGTATGCTAAACGACAAGCAAGTGCTGCAGAAATGATGTAATGCGAAGCAAAGAAATCAGGTTTATTGCCGCCACGCGGCAATTAGGCGGTCGTCCGCCCCAATACCAGGTATCTAACCTGTTAAGCTGAGATAACTCGGCAGGTAGGGGCTTGGTCATCGGTTAGAAAGAAAGAAAGGTTCCCTTTCATGTTTGAAAATTACTTTCACCTGTAAAGAGTATGAAAACTAAAGGATTGACCGAAACAAAATTTGGGGAATCTTCTTATTTTCAGCCGAAAGCGAAAATGTCCAAAAAATTGTTTAATTCATTTATGACATAGAAGGATTTTCAGATTTTATCATACGAATTTTATCTAATCAAAAAATGTTTTAGGTAAACATCTCGATTTATTTTTCATAATGTTTTTTGCAAATGATCAATTGTTATACTAGAACTCTCTCAATAAGTATTCGAAACACCTCTGTGTTCAATACTTATTGTGTTCCTCTGTGGTTTCAAACTGAAAATTTCCTATTGCTGTTCAGTCGCAGCTTTTAATAAACTCGTATCTTCAAAGTTTAATCATATATGCGCTATTTGCTTTATAATGAGCAATCACGTCCTAAGTCAGTTATGGCTGATAATTATAAACAGTGATAGCCCAACAGCCGACAGCATAAAAATCTAATAGATAAAGCTCAAGAAAAAAAAAAAAAAAAAAAAAAAAAAACATTATTTTATGGAAGAGTAGAAATAGGGGAATCTAATGATCCATGACTGCCGGTAGTGAAGTGGTGGATAAGTTAAAAATTAATGCCACTAGTAATTCATTCGTATATTTATTATCATATTTTCCTGCTCCTTAGTCGTCCATGTTTTAATATATCTTTGACTGTAGGACAAACACAATGATAAACCTACCAATCAACCACTGGTGGTATTATTTTTTTTCTTATGTACCACTTCACTTCCTGAGGCATAGATCATTAGATTTCCCTATTTCTATAACTTCCATAAAATGTGTTTTTTTCCTTGCTTGAAACTTTTGGTTTTTGTAGTGTCGGCTCTTGGATTAAGAAGCTCATAACAATAAATAATGTCTCGTGAGCCGATACAGCAGTGAGTCATGTCGAAAATTTCCAAAAGAAAGGAGATTTTTGAAATACTGATAGTTTCGGTATAGTTTCGGTCCGGCCGAATTTTCGAGAGAATTTATGTCGAAAACAAATTTTCGGCAAAAGTCTGATTTTGGGACGGAAATGAAAACGAAACCAAATTTTAGGTCGATCTCTGGCGAAAACTATGCGAGTTTGTATAGCAATTCGGAAGTTAGAACTGGAGGAGGAACAGGATGTAAAAATATCTGTTACTCTCTTCATGGATCCATTCTATCAGATTTTTAGTGCTCGATATGTATTAGCGCTTTGAAATATAAAAGACGATCTTCACCGCAAGATGCTGGTTCACGGTATAACGGAAAGAAGATAAAGACGTCAACTCTTCCTTGATTTACGGAATCAAACAGAAACGATGAATTCAGTAACAACTATTTCTCTTTCGTAAACTTGTCCAGTTAATCTATGTAAGTCGCACTAAACAAAGGTAAGTTTTCCAGTATTATTTCATCACTAGCTGCCCCTCAAGGCTGTTGCCCGGGTCCCGTAATAATATTCTTAAATGAACCTGAAATTTTGTATTGCAATCCTATACAGAAGAAGGGGGGGGGGTGAGGTGGGCAGAGACTGTGCAAGTTTACAGGTTTGACTCTTGTTGAGTTGGAAAGTTATGTTCAGTCATAGGTTAAGGTTTTGAATTTTGTTTGTCTTACACTTTAAAATCTTTTATTTAAACTTAATTGATTAATTCAATAAAATTTTTATTATGTTTTCAATATTTTAAATTTTTATTTATCATCTTTAGATGAAAAAGTAATTACAAATATTTTATGAACTGTAACACTGAAAAATATAATAAAATTGCAATCAAATGCTACTAATCTGCATCTTGATATTTGCGAAAGCCAGAAATATATGGCCGTTCAAATAATTCGTCAGGCTTAAGCCCTTTCGGGACGGGAGCCTTTTACGAAATTTTTAATGTTTTTTCACCGGTTTTTGAAAACAGAAATTTGTGTCTTATTAAGGGGGCTCAGGGTTTGAAAACTTTTCAAAAAATCGATTTTTTAATGATCACTTTTGATTATTCAATTAGTTCTGAACTCAGTGCAAAAAAACGCATAAAAAAATTTGCATTTTTAACGGAGTTATAAGCATTTATGTATCAACACTTTCAAAGCCGCACTCATATAATTTAAACTTTAAGTCGCGTTTTCTCAAAACTTTATTTTTGACGTCTAACACCAAGATTTAAAAAAAAACTATTTGATGGAATGGCTTATTTTTTTCTGTTATGATATATATATATATATATATTTGCATGCATATAACATCATTATCTATGGAATGAATTAATATATTTTAGATAGTTTAATATTTTGAGTATTTTTAGTGAAAGAAAATTGTATTTTTTAGAGATTTTTTAAATTTTCAAATTTGAGAGTTTTTTTAATAATGTTTTTTTGAGTGATAGTTATAGCTTTAATTCATTCTATAGAGCAAAGTTTCCTGATCATTTTAAAGCAAAAATTAGGTTCTTATGTCAATTCAACGTTAAGATATCTTGCGAGTGGTAATATAACACATAATTTTTTTTTTCTTCGAAAATTGTGTTATATAAATTTTGCTATATTTTTCATTATATTACATTGAAATACTTCATTTTATAATTTTATAAGACTACAAAAATACCTTAAAAATATCAGAAAGTTTAAATTAGTTACACTGAATACTTCTGTTTTTATATAGACTCGAAGCGAGAGCTCTGTTTACAGTTTTTCCGTATCGATCAATCCCTGAGTCCCCTTAAATCGAAAAAAAAAAAAAATGCTCCGATTAAATAAAGCAAGTTTTACAGTAAAAATTTACTGATGGGGATAAACAAAGATTCTGAGTACTTTTTACGTCACGTATATGGGTCACTAGTCCCCAAGGAGTTAAAGGATTAGACACAAATTAAAATGCGAGTAATTCAAGGAACAATGTTACTTAAAGGGATCCGGGAAACATGTAAAAAATATGTTTATTGAATTTTATTTTGTTTTCTTTGTGATGGTTAATCATATAGTTTGTAAACAAAATCACATTCTAAAATTTCTCATACTGTTTTTTTTTTTTTTTAATTTAAAATGATTATTATTATTTTTAGGTACGTTCATAATTATGTAAATAAGAGGCATCTATATCTACATTTGTAAGGAGGGTGGTTTGGGGTCTGGCGGTCATGATCGAGGAAAATATACTAAAATTTTCCGGAAGTGGCTGGTAATAGGTAGCTTTTTACTTTTTGTAAGGAAAGCTAATTTAGAAAAAAAAAAATAGAGATAGAGAAAAATGATTTTTTTGAAGTGTTTGAACTTAATACAAGGATTACGAAGCATTTTTTTTTTGTTTTGTCTTTATCTTAAAAAATGGCTTATATATAATATTTTGAATTTGTAAAGTGGATGACATTTTTGAAAAGTCCATTTTCCTACAACAGCACTAGCATATATCAACCGATTTCGATGTGAGTGAGAATGAGCACAAGGTTTACTAAGATTTCGATCAAGTTCCTTGGTTAATTTCACCATTCTTGTTGTTTTAAAATGGCAGACACTTCATTATATCGACAAATTTGGCGATCGAATATAGATTACTTTAAATAAAACCAGCGTGTATAAAATTGATTAATTTCTCGAAATTCCCATTCATATTCAGCATTGGAAAAAAAAAAAAAAAAAAAAAAAAAAAACAAGTATTGAATCTTCTATTATCGTGTTTCACTAATTTAAGCTTTGTATGGTTAAAAAATATAACTTGATTTTTTTTTTCTTTTTTTTAAGTAAGGAGTATGAAAGCTACCTCTTTCTCCCGATACTGGCCGGAAGAACTTTTTATATAATGTATTGCGATTCCAAAATAAAATATAAACGTATATTTCAATATTTTTAATACATTGTAAAGCTCTATTACGGAATTACGGGTACCATTGATTTTCCCATCGACTCATTTCGACAAATTATATAGTAAATCCCCAAACTACTCGCAAATTATACAAATTGGCATAATTTTTATTTTAAATATTGAAAGAACAAATAAATTAGCAAAAGATTAATAAAAATGCAAATAAAATGGCAAATTAAAAATCAGTTATCATATACAAACACATGTAACATATTTAATGTAAGTGCATGCGACACTTACTATAATCCATTATTGACATTTAATCTTATAGTTTGGCTATAATTTTTTGATCAATGTAACAATCAAGTAGTAAATGAATCATCCTTATAACTTTAAAAAAGATAAACCTACTAACTAACAATTTACTGACTCGAATGAATTATCTATTTATTTTCCAATTAAAATCTCTATAAATAAAAGGAATTCTGAGGATAATTAATTAATTAATTGAGGCACAGGGGAAAGCAAATCTTGGCAATGCGCCAACTCGGTCCAGAGGAAGCAAATCTTGGCAATGCGCCAACTCGGTCCAGAGGAAGCAAATCTTGGCAATGCGCCAACTCGGTCCAGAGGTATAAAAGCAAGATAGAAAAAAACGCGCAGGTCTGTGCATTCAAGTACAACCACCCATATGTATATGCTGAAAGTTTGTTCTGACGCTCACCCGACGCACGTGGAGTGCCGATGGTCCGGGGAGAGTCACCGGGGGATCCGTCGCCAGCTGAGAGAGAAGCGTAGAGTCACCGGGGGATCCGTCGCCAGCTGAGAGAGAAGCGTACCATACACATAAATTATTAAATAAACTTTCAAATTAAGCCCGGCGAAGCGGGCTGCGTATGCTAGTATACATTTAAATTGAAATTCGAATGAAATATATGGTCATGAAAAATTGAAGAGTGTGGAAAATTAGGATTATAAATATCCCGACAATTAATTATCTGATCAATTTCATTCTTTATGCAAAATTTATATTTTTTTATTGCCTTTTGTAGTCAGTACATGAAATAAAAAAATCGAAAATTTTTATGTACTTTTCATCAGGGCGAATTCTCCGAGAGTATGAGAAAAATAGTTTCGGATAATCGAGGTTACTGATATTCAATAGGCTGCTTCCCATTATTACAAACTAAGAACCCACTAAATTTTAAGTCTCTATCTCAATTTGTTCGGGAGATAGAGCGTTTACAGACATATGCGGATAGACAGACGGACATGCAGACAGACAGACAAACTAACAGCAAAAAAAAAATTTTTTTTTTTTAAATATACGTTTTTCGGAATCTCCAGTGTCTAAAATGTGTAAATCTTTTCGGTTTTTTTTTTTTTCGATTTTCAAAACGGTTGCAAGACTTTTAAGTATTTTTGGTTAGACCTCCTCGTAGGAAACAATTTGTATCCATATCAATGTAAAAAATGCGTTGGTAGAAATTCAGTCAGGCTGAACTGGGCTTGGATTGAAATTTTAACTTTTTTCCAGGCGGACCGAGCTTTTTTTGTTATGGGTCGCTTGGGCTTGTGTATTTGGACCAGTGCAGACTTCTGATGCAGAACCTCCAACATATTTTGGAAGCATGTTTAATATAAAATCTGCACATTGCTATTATAAGTCCAAAAGATAGGTACTTTCTTATATCTACGTTTTATGACAACTTGTGGATGTTTCCTATTTTTCATTGAAAGCGTGCCAATAATGTTTCAGAGGCATGGTTAAGTGGTGTAAGTCACCAATTTTGGATTTTAATATCTCTGTGAGATTTTTAGATATCGAGATGAAATTTTTTGTGTTCAGTTCTGAAATGAATAAAGAAATTTTACTCTACTGAAATAGGTATAAAAATTTAATTTTCGTACTTAAAAAAGAAAAAAAAAAAGAATTTGCAACTTGTTATTATTATTATTAATGAAACTTTGTATATACATAGGAGAGAGAGAGAGAAAATATTTAACCGGGGGTTGTTTTGGATTCTAGAACTCATGATCGGTCTAGATCTGCAAAAACTTTTAGAAATTCCAATGTATGCGATAATCTAATTAGTGTTTCATATAAAATCTTCCTAAAACCTGTAAACTAAATTGAAGGGGTAAATAAATATATTTTGTAGAGATAGACCTCAGCTATTCAACGCAAAAATATAATAATAATAATTAAAAATATTGCGATAGTAATAATTAAAATTAAATGCGAACACGATATTTAAAAATACTTCTTTTCTAGGATTAACATTAGCAAGTGGTCGTCATCGTATGAGTGAAATTGCCACTTAAATGCCACTGAACTCGAATCGCTTTCTTGCAAAATCTGTTCGAAGAATTATATAAATAGGGAGTGATCATACAGCGAAGAGAAATGCATCAAAATTTGATAGCGTTCGTCCACTGCAACAAACAGGAGAAGCTTCTGAATTATTTATATGCCTGCTCGCTTTTAGCATTGCTAATGATGGCGGCTCTAGATTAAAAATGAAACATAGTCTAATATTTATCTTGCTTGTCTCTTGCTTCGGTCAAGAATACTTTTATTTCCCTCCGATCCATTATTAATTTATTAAAAATAAAGATTTCAAAGGTACCTGATATTTGGACGTTTTTAGATCATTTTCAAGGCTTCATCTATGGTCGGATCGAAACAAAGCCGCCATTAAAGGATTGGTTTGATCCTTAAAGAACATAGGAAAATATATCTATGATGTAACATGTCGTTTTCAGCGAATGATAAAAAATCATCAGTAATAAAATAAAAAAACAAATATTTCGAAAAGTTAGTATTTAAAATCTATAGTAAAACGAAAAATACCGTAGATAATCGTGTATATAAGTACCCCCCCCCCCCTCCCGCATTTTTTAAGCTAAATTTTGAATGAAAAAAAAAACTGAATTTTTATTTGTAAGTCGAATTACATTTCTGGTAGTATGTTGAAAAATGATTTATTATCAAGGATAAAAAAGTAATAATTTTTCATTAAATTAGCAAACTTTTGTATATTTTCTTTTCTAATCAAACTTTTTTTTTTTTTTTTTTTTTTTTTTTTTTTTTTTTTTTTTTTTTCAACGTTTTAAAACTGTAATATAATTGTGTAAAACCGAAGAAGCTTAAATTTTTCTGAAACCTATTCACATAAATTCAATAGTACTTGAAAAGAAAAAAAATCTTTTAAAAATCTATTAAGACCTTATTTATAAGAGTAAAAAACTTCTTATTAGACTGCTAAAATATAGTACTTCTTTGTACTGAAGGACTTTGAAAAGAAATATCTAAAAACATTCTCAAATTGAACTTAAAAAAAAAAAAAAAAAAAAGGATTAAAATGTTGAAAGGATGTTTCTGAATTGATGGGAATACTATCCCAAGAGAAAATAGATGCAAAACATTATTGTTGAGTTTTTTTTTTTTTTTTTTTTTTTTTTTTTTTTGTTAATTGCAGAGAAATGACCATTGTCCATTGTAAGTTCTTTCTCCAATCTAGACCGATAAGTAATAACTTAAAAGACTTGACCATTCGCCGATTATATGAAAAAAAAAAAAAAAAAAAAAAAAAAAAAAAAAAAAAAACTTTGTGTATAAGTCGACTCCCCATTTTCAGTTCCCAAATTTTATCTAAAATTTCTCGATTTATACACGAGTATATACGGTTGCTTGTCTTTGTGTGTGTGTGAACGCCTTCTGAAGAAACCACAGAGCAGGGAGCAACAAAATTTAGTAGGAAGGCACCTCTTTGCACGTACACTATATAGCCAAAGATGACCGTCCACTTGCGATTTTAGACATTTTATTAAATATCTAGAAAAATTAGGGATTATCTTGAAACTCTAAATGTGTAAATACAATAGTGAAAGTCATAAATTTCCGTGAAGATTTTTTCCTGAAACTCCAAAAGGGACCGTCAACAAATTAAAAAATAATTAATATCTTTTGGATAACCCTGTCTAAACTAATGTAGAAAAAAGGCTCAAGCTGTAGATTATAATTAAGTGGCTTATTGTAATAAACTGTGTTAATTTTTATGGCAACGGCGTGTATACTCGTAGAGAAATGAAGCTTTTTATAACAACAGTCAGAAAATTTTCCAAGTTTTTTGCTTATAATTTGCAGAAGTCTTAATATAAAGTATTATTATTTTCTGAAAATATGATAAATAATATTCCACACAATACCCTGTTATCAGAATTAAAAAACTAGTCATTTGGGGGGCCACCGTAATACTTACCCATCATGAATATGCATATTTTAAAATATGAAAATAAAACGCATGTAAAATATTTATAAAATGCATCGCAATTCCAAAATAAAATTTAAACGCATACTTAAATGGTTTTAATATACATAGTAATGCTCTATTAATGAATTGCTGATGAGCCAATTTCGACAAATTATGTAAAACGCCAAAATACTCAAGCAGTACCGGATTGCGTAAAAGAAACATTCTTATAACTCGAAAAATAATAATCATAGTAACTAACAATTTACTGCGTCGGATTAGGCGTCTCATTTCCAATTAAAATATATCTTTGAATTGAAATTTGAATGAAATACAGGGTCATGAAAAACCGAAGAATGTGGAAAACAGGGTTACACATATCTCGGCAACTAATAATCCGATTGACTTTGTTCTTTATGCAAAATTTATGTTATTTTATTGCCTTACGTCCATTTATTAAAATGAAACTGAAAATTTTTATCTACCTTTTATCGGAACGGATTTTTTGAGAGTCAGAAAAAAATAGTTCCGGATAATCGAGGTTATTGATATTAAATAGGCTTCGTCCCATTCTTACATACTAAGTACCTACAAAGTTTCAAGTCTCTATCTCAATTTGTTCGGGAGATAGAGCGGTTACAGACAGGCAGACAGACACACAGACGGACGGATAGCAAAATTTTTTTTTTCTAAAAATGTGCTTTTCGGAATCTCCAGTATCTAAAACGTGTAAATCCGTCAAAAAAATTTTTTTTTTTCGATTTTCAGAACGATTGCAATACTTACCCTATACTACGTATGATGGGTAAGTAATAATAAAAATGTATGAGAACGAGTAGGTTTACTAAATAATTTTTCACTGCGCATGCGTCAACGATATCAAAATTTTATTTGCATATTATGTTAGCTAAATAAATAGAGCAACTTTTGTGAGAGTCTCAAAATCATAGCTTGAAAATTGTGAAAGTGATCGTGTATGGAACAAGCACAAAATTCGTTGTTCACAAAATGAAGCAAAAATATGAGGGGTTTATCCAAATGTTGTAATACTTCCCATATTGTGTATTCTATATTGACACTAATCAATTAATATATGGATACAACCCCTGTTGTTTTTGCTTCATTTTGGGAATAACGAATTATCAACTTATTCTAATGACGATTATTTTCAGAATTTTCAAGCTATGGTTTTGAGACTTTCACAAAAGTTGCTCTATACATTTAGCATAAGCAAATGAAATTTTGATATCGTTGACGCATGCGCAGTGAAAAATTATTTAGTAAACCTACTCATTTTTCATACAATTATTATTATTATTTAATTCTGATTACAGGGCATTGTGTGCAATGTTGTTTGTCATACTTTCAAACAAGAATTTTATTTTATATTAAGAACGTTTCAAATTATAAGCAAAAATCTTGGAAAAATTTGGGATTGTTTTTATAAAAACCTTATTTTTTTTACGAGTATACATGCTATCGACATAAAAATGAACACGGTTTATTACAATAAGCCACTTAATCATAATCTACAGTTTGAGCGCTTTTGTTACATTAGTTTCGACAGGGTTAACCAAAAGATATTCATTCTTTTTTAATTTGTTGACGGTCCCCTACGGAGTTTCGGGAAATATCTTCACGTAAATGCATGACTTGCACTATCATGTTTACACACTTACAGTTTTAGGATAATTCTTCATGCATTTTTCTAGATGTCTAACAAAATGTCTAAAATCGCAAATGGACGGTTATCTTTGGTCATATAGTGTAGTTATGTGCCCCAATGCCCATTTTAGGATAATTATTATTCTTTTGAAGAAGTTTTTTTAATTTGATTTTTTAATGCAATTTTTAGCGTTCTTTTACGTTTTGTAGCGATTTTTCCCCATTAGTAAAAAGAATGAGGTTTAATTACTTTAACCCAATATAGTAAAATCTATTTTAGAATATCTATACATATAATAAAACAGTAGGACCCGGTGTGTCTGTACATTGAAGATAATTGACAAAAATGGAGTCAGGGCGATAAAAGAAAACCAATGAAACACAAAAAAAAATTTTTTGAATTTTTTGTCTGTCTGTCTGTCTGTCTGTCTGTTTGTTCGAGGTTATCTTCGTAACTACTGAATGGATTTTTATGCGGTTTTCACTAATGAAGAATGCACACTCCCGGGCAGTGTATAGGCTTTGTTTCATCAAAATCGGACAACAGACAAAAAAGTAACAAAAAGAAACAAAAGAAACTATTAGGTGCGCTGCTCACGTTTTTTAGTACATAACGTTTTTTAGTACATATAAAATCCAATAGATGTCACTGTGCGATTTTAAAACGCGCTATCGTTATGTTTTCGCCAGTCTACTTAAGTATGAGAAAGTTTCAAGCTGGCTGTCGTTCCATGTGGTTTAGTCGGTAGAACGTCAGTGCGCCATACTGATGGCCCGGGTTCGATTCCCAGCATGGAATTTTTTTTCACTATGTTGGCATTAACGCCTATAAGCAATTAAAAGAATTTGAAATATTGTATTCAAGGCGAATTTTCTCTCTGGGAAAATTTCCTTGCATTAATATGTCAGTGTAATTTTTTTTTCGATTTAATTTTTTTTTTCGAAACTTTGTTTTTCTTAAAAAATTACAGTAAATATTTGATATTTCCCAACGTTTTTTGAATGATCGACTTGCTTTTTTTTTTTTTTTTAATGTATGTCTGAACCTTATCTAACTACTTCTTCAAGATTTCTTTAGATAAACCGACCAGCGTAGCGGGCGAAGGCCGCTAGTTTTCAATAAATGCTCATTTAGAATTCAAACAGCAATTTTTGAAATTTTCGCGAACTTTTCTAAGCGATTTTTACATTTTTTACGCAATTTCTCTACAAAATAAAATTTTTCTACTTAATAAAATCGCGCTACATTAGTAATTCGCAGCTATTTTTTACATTAGTAAAAGGAATACGGTTTCAAACTTAGTCTAATATGTCCACCTCGATTAAAAAATGTTTAGCGATATTTATATATTTTTTCATTAAAATTTTTAGTGATTTTTCACATTTTGCGATTTTTTCACATTTGTAAAAGAAATCCGGAAACAAAGATTAAGTTCAGAACTGTAAATTTTACCTTCTGCATTTTTTGAATTTTTACTGATTTTTTTTTTTTTTTTTTTTTAAGTTTATTTGGAATGCGTATAGCGAATTTTGAGTTTTGCACATGATTTTTTTTATGCAATTTTTAGAGTTTTTTTTGTGTTTCGCAGCAAAATTTTCAAAATTAGTAAAACTGGGTCCAATTTCAAACTTTCAACCAAATATAGTAAATTTTATCCTCCTCGATTTTCGATTTTTCAGCAGATTTTATTTTTTAGCAAATTTAATTATTCTGGTACAGGTTATAATACATTTTTAACTGAGAACATTTTTAAAATTTAATAAAAAAAACTTGTTTTTTAAATTTTATTTATAATCCATTTATTTTTAGTCTGCAACAATACTTTTCCATAAAAAAAAGAAAAAAAAAACTTTATAGCAAATGACTGACGAGGAAGGTCTCCATACGAGCATACTCCGAAATATCTGGAAAAAAAAATTACAGAATGTTCTTTTCATGAGGATATATACGTTTATAGAAAAGTTTTCTGCGGAACCTCCGTACCCTGTCCGTAAAAAAATAATGAAAATCTCGTTATTTGGCGATTTATCATCAAGAAAACCGATGAAAAGCAAATTAAGAAAATGTTTTTTTTTTTTTTTTTTTTTTTTTTTTTTTTTTTTTTTTTAATGTTAAATGCTTTTTAAAGGAAAAAAGTTTGTATTCAATGTGTTTAAATAAATTAAATATCTTTTGTTTTGTCAGATTTAGTTTGTTTCAAGTATAATTTCGTTATATTGATATTTATATGTATTTACATTCAAATTTAACCATCAAAATTTGATGTTTAAAACGAAATTCAAATTTAAATTTATTAAAATTGTTTCAAGTTCAAAGTCCAGTTGAGCCTTGTCAATTCAATTTTGTTTCTTTGGAAACATCTGGTTTTTATTTTTGATTACGCTTAACAGGGGCATGCAAAGAGAAAATTGCGCCCGTAAACAAAGTGGCAATTAGGCGCCCCCACCCCCATTTTTTTCTTGTGACAGGCCAAAGATGACATTGATAGTATATATTTGGCGGCCCCTAAATTTCCGCACCCAGGGCGACTGCCCCCTTCTCCCTCCCTTTCGCGCGGCGCTGACGCTTAAATGTATGAAAATAATTTTATTGAATAAAAATTTTTTATATATAAAAATATTTTTTCGAGAAGTAAATTAAATAACTACAACAACAAATAATATATATACGTATATATATATAATGGATATAATATATTAAACTCGCTCATTGTTTGTGTTTAAATTCATTAATGTTTAAATTCATTTATGTTTAAATTCATTTACACAGATTCTAAATATCCAAAAGTTTTCAGTTGCATTAAAATCGTTTGCTTTTGCCGGAGAAAAATGCTGCTCGCCAAATCGTGTGACACTTTCGTCTTTTCACGCCAAATATTCCAAAGTATTTTATTTTTTTACATGTTTTTTACTGCAGTTCCGCCGCTATTTTTCACTGATCTTTTATTACATACATGAGTAGTTTAATTAGTTTTTTTTTCCCACAAAATCTGAGTATGCCCAGTATGGAGACCTTCCTTGTGAGTAACAAATTTTTAACTACCCTCATAAAATGTCAAAATGCGCCCCGGTGGGCTGTACTTTGGGAATCACTGCTTTAAGGATTACAATTTAAGGATTAATATCCCGGCTTATTTCCGGCGTTTTTTTTTTCTTTTTTGAAAATTATTATTAAGAATGCTTTTATACTTCTTTTACGGTTTGTAACCTGAGCGTTCCTCAAAATTTTTGCTGATAGCCCGAAAACTGAAATTCGTGTGTAACGGGAAATACACTTTTGATGATATCTCTGAAGTAAATTAACTAAAATTAAAAGAAATGTATTTTTGAGTATAGCGTTATAAAAGCTTACAAACGATTTCCTCACACAATATACAAGGAAAAGATGTTGTAGAGGGATATATTGCTACATCGAGGGCCTATGTATTTTAAGCATTTAACTAGTTTTTTTTTTTTTTTTTTTTTTTTTTTTTTTTTTGAAGGTATGAAATAATTAAAAATTTATACATGGAGGAAATTAATTATCAAAATGCTAATAATAATAATAATAATAATAATAATAATAATAATAATAATAATAATAATAATAATAATAATAATAATAATAATAATAATAATATTTACATACTCGAAAACGATGATTTTTATTGAAATAAACCAATATTTTGGTTTTTTTATTAATTTTTAGACTGTTAAGTCAACCAATAAGGAGTCTAGTGCACTGATATGATATTCATTTGTCAAATCAGAACAATGTCCATTCTTATATTAAAGAAATAAATTGAAAATGAATAGTTTGGTGTCAGAATAGATGAAAATTTGGCAAAATGAGATAAGATTTTTTTTCAGTATTTGGAAATCAAAATATCCTTATAAAGGGAGAAAATTACATTGAATTTTACAAAGTTAAATCGTTCTACAGAGGTTTATTATTGCTCTAGAGAATATCACAATATTGCGCAGGAAATAATATTAGTTTATATGGAAATTCACCGGGTTAAAATATTATTATAGTAAAGGGAATTATTGTTGTATCGGATATCGTTGTAGTGAGAGTTTACTGTATTTTAAAACTTCGTTACAGTATGAATACACTTCATTTGCTAAGATTGACGTACAATTTCCAACTTGTTACTTTTTAAGTATGGAACTTTTAAAGGTACGTAGAAAATATACCTGCATGGACTAGTGTAAAAGTGGGGAAAATAGACTTATGGAAAAAGAGAGATGAAACATATATTTTTTTCATTATTATAGATTTTAAAACGTAATTTTGAAAATACAGTCGAGTCTCTATATAACGAAATCCACTGTTCGAGTAAAAAATTCGTTATATAGAGAAATTCATTGTATAGAGAATAACGTTAAAATTCCTTTTTAATGCGTAATTCTT
The DNA here is from genome assembly GCA_964019185.1 of Maratus speculifer. Lineage (NCBI taxonomy): Eukaryota > Metazoa > Arthropoda > Arachnida > Araneae > Salticidae > Maratus > Maratus speculifer. The sequence continues at coordinate 277,634,505 of OZ025300.1, forward strand.
GAACAATTGTTATTTTTGATGTGTTTAATTAAGAATTTGAAATTGTTCATAACTCTGCTTAAAATATCACTATCAGTAAGTATTGTATCAGTACTGTGTATAATAGTGAGATTGTAATTGTTGTGTTTACCTTAGTGGGTGAGAAGAAGAGATGGGAGGAGAAACACTTTTTATTTGCTTCTACCCACAATTAGGCCAAAGTGATCGTGAAAGTGACAATACAACGCGAAGAATGGAGGCCGGCAAACGACCCAAAAGTGACCATCCTTACTTCACTTAAAATAATAAAAATATTCTTTTAACCTTGAAGATGATAAACTAAATACAAAATTATAAAATATAAATTTGAAGAAAAGGTAAAGTTACCTGTGAAGTCCTTGCCAGATGATGAGTAGTAAATCCAGACACATGCACAGGAATTAATACACAAATTGGTTGAAGAAAATAATGTTTATTTATTTATGAAATACTTGTATTTCTTTCATGAAAAATCGAATATCTTCTTTATAGAAACACTTTTGTTTCTCATAGAAATTAAACATTTGTTTTATAGTAAAAAAAAACTTTACAAATGAAGATATATATATTTTTTTTTAAATTGATATATTCCAAACAAAACCAACATTCTTCATCATAACACATTTTTTTTTTTGATATATCTTGACAGTATGAACTTGAAGAATTTCTCATAACACACAAAAGGAAAATGATATTATTTTCTTCAAAAAAGGAAACATCACTTAAATATATGTATCCTTTAAATATATATATATTATCAGACGAGTATTTTATATAGATATGCACCAATATTTTCCATGGAACGCCCCGTAAATATTCAAATTTATTTATGTGAAGATGGGCCAAATAGCAAATTAAAATGACGAAAGAAATTATAAAGTCAATACGTTATGTAAAATGTATGATCACTTCTTGAAAGAACATTCTTCACCTCACGAAAGAAAATCTTCACCTCTGCTTGTTTTCTCAGAGGACTGAGATCACATAAAAAGATTATTGAAGAAATTTGAGCACAAAAAGTAGTTGAAGAAAATTATTAACGAAGAGATGATGAAAAAATAAAATAAATATTTAGAAGACACATGACGACATTCTAATTTAGATATGAAGCCACCACGAGAGCAACAAACAGAAGGTCCATGGTGTGCCCTTATTTAAATTGTGTAATCCGAAAAAGAGAAGACACAAAACACAATAATTTCGGGATGCCTTTGAAGGGGCTTTGCTTCTCGCCGCGTTAAAAAATCAACCTTTCCTGAAACCATGGCGTGATCATAGCAGCAAGAAATGGTGCCCGTATGCAATAATCTCGAGGGGCGCACACATGCCCCGGAAATTCCACCCAAAACTTCCAATCATCCGACCGCATCCATTACGGCAGGAGTCTAACAGCGCAACTGACGCAGGTGGCCGAGAGCCCAGGGGAAAAAGAGAAAAGGTTACTGGAATCCCAAAATACGCCAATTTGGCAGCGAGCGAAAGAGGGGGGGGGTGACAAAATAATCCAAGTTACGATGCAAAGTATGGAGAAATATGAATTTAATAAAAACAGAATTGATAAACACCTAAAGAGGGGAGGCCAAAGCAGGTGGCCCTGTGCTGAATGACTTAAAATACGTCACCTGTGGAAACGAATTTGATAGGCTCGGGGTGTGTCCGAATAAACGGAAGTTCCACCCAAAGAAGTAGCGAGAATGTTCTCGAAGGTTTTCTAAACCGGAAGGAATGATTTCGAACAGGATTTTACCGGCTTGGAACATTCGAAAGCTAAGTAAAAAAGAAAACATTACAGGCGACGATATGAAAAGAAGCGAAATCGAAATAAAATTTAAATTGAGAACATTAATAAAAAGGAGGTGATATGAAATAAAATGGCTAATAAAAATGAATTAAATTAAACATATGGGGGGGTTATCGAGTAACCACCACATATTACCCAGGGTCCCCCAAAAGAAAATATTGGTGAGATGACAAAAATGACAATTTTTCATCGAGACAATATTTTCTAACACATGTACAAATATACTAAATAATTACACAAAATAAATGTATCAGAAATAGTTATAGGAATATAAATAACTGTTTTACATGCTGTTCAAATAATAAAAGAAAAATACTTATTGTTATGATAGTAATCCTTATATGTTAAAATGGAAGGTATACAAAATTTCTTCCAGAAGTATCTATCATATATTAAAAAAAAATTTTAAAGTCTATGTGCAAAACAACAGTCCTTAACTTTGACGAGTCTCTTGTTAGGCTGTGCAAAGTGCACTTATAATAGTAGAATGCTTTAGCATATGTCAAAATATTTGATTATACAATAATATGTATATTTATTTTCTTAGTTGTCAACAAAATGAAACATATTATAACTGTATATGAATCATACTATAACTATATATAAAATATATGGTTTCAAATAACACATGATAACTTGAATGAATTTGTAAGTTAAAAATTGAACAATAAAAAAAATTATATAAATGGTGCAGAGAGATTAGTTATGCTCTCATAAAAAAAAAATTTACTTATATCACCACATAACCTTTTAAGCTTTCAATATATCTTAAATGAATAACTTTAGTATTATTCAATAACACATTTTCGCAGAAAATAAAAATAATAAGTTGCAAAAAGAATGGCAACAAAAGCATGATATTATTTTTCAATAAAAATATCTTCAAAATGAATATAATAACTTTCAAAGAGAGAATCTTTACACTCTCATAAAGGAATATTCTTAAACATTTTCAATATAAATTGACAATAATTGCCTAAATACCTTTAATACTATACTTCATTCAAAATAAACATAAAACATAAGATGTTTAATATTCTGAAAAAGGAAGGAACTTATATGAATATGTCAACCTACAAACAAAAATCAATTATGTCAAAATTTCTATATGGAAGATATCTAGAACATATTTGCTTGTAATTTTCAAACATTTTTTTTAAAAAAAAAAATTAAGTAAGTGATCACTTTTGCATTGTCATAAATCAAGAATTTGCTTTATATAAATATATATAATGACTCAATCAACATCTTTGGATCCAAAGTATAAATACACAAAATATACAAAAAAAATATCACTTCTTGTGAGTCATTCACCTTCTATATTTCAACCAGAAGAGAAGAAATATTAGTATAAATAAGTTTATCATGCACTTTCTCTTCTTTTTTTTTTTATCAAAAGAGGTTAAATGTTAAAGCATGCATGCATTGTAAAGAGAAGTCACAATAGAGAAAGTAATTTGAGGAGTACTCCAATTTATGTTTACCCTATATTAATTACAATTTCACCTTTCATATTAGAATACACATTTGTCAAAAATAACTTTAAATAATGACATAATATTATAACGAGAATATAAAAAAGACAAATTCTTTCTCAATTTCAGCACCAACTATTGTAATTAAAGACTTTATAAGATTTAAAAGTATGGCATACATGAGATTATATATCTATTGTAATAATTATGAGTTAGAGATAAATGCATTAAATAATAAAACTATTGAAAACCATACATACATCAAGAGGATGACTGTTGTATTGTATCAGGGAGAAGAAGACTTACATAATGAAGAAAAAAAATAATAACAGCTGCCTGCAGCTTGGAGAAGAGAAAAAAAAATAGATAGTGACTCTTCTTACTGAAATATCAGTCTGGCTAGCATCGACTGATTATACTACAAAGCAATAGTCATCCTGAAAAAGGAAAAAGAAGGTTAGTTTATTTCTTATACAGTTTATGATTGCGAGGGCGAAGATCATAATTTTTATATTGAGTAGACTTGTTTTTAACACCAGTATGAGTGCTATCAGGAGGAGCTTGTGACAAAACCGATTTACTGGAACATGAAGATGTTTGTTGTGACTTAGAAGAAGAAAGAATTTGAGGAGAAGTGTTACATGCAGCATCATGATTTGAAACCTGAGTAGAAGAGTGTTGTCTCACAGGAGTGGAAGATGCATTATCAACAGCTGATTGATCATGTGATGCACTTTTAGAAGAAACTGAAGGATGTTGCAGTGCTTCATTTCTCTTTTGAAGCTTCAAGATTCGATTAGTGTGAATCAACATAGGGGAAGCATGACTATTATTGGAATCTTGAATTTGAATGAGCACAGGAGAAATTATTTTTTTTACCACATATGGGCCTTGTATTTTCTTGTTAAACACATTGGGAAATTTTACGTAAACAATGTCATTAACATTGATGTTGGAAAACTTTAATTTTTCTCTGGATTTTTGGTACACCTTTTGTCTAGATGATTCGTTATTCTTGTAAGCTTGATAGTATACTTTTTCAATAACATCCATCAATTTATGAATTTCATATGCAGTATTGAGAATTTTCCATGAAACTTGAGTTTTATAATTGGAATAAATGTCGTTTATTTCTCTTCCAAAATGAAGAAGATTTGGAGTGAATTTTGTGGCTGGATGAGGTGTAGCATTATATATGGATTGGTGAATTTTTAGAGCAGTTGGTATATCACATCCTTGTGAAGCCATTGTATTCACAGACGATTTTATTTGAGAATTGACTCGTTCACTTAATCCGTTGGCCTGGGGATGGGCTACAGAACTGTGTTCTAATTTAATGCCAAGCTTTTTATTAAAGAAAGAAAACATGTCACTAGTAAATTGAGAGCCATGATCAGTGAGCGTTAATTCAGGTTTTCCATGAGTGGAAATGTAATGTAATAAAGCTTTTGTAACAGACTCAGCGCTGATATTATTCAAGGCATATAATTCTAAATGACGAGAAAAATGGTCTATCATGGTCAACACATATTGACGATTTCTCAATGGGCCGAGTAAATCCATAGAGACTTTTTGATTGGGAGCTGTTGGGAGTGGTGCAGGTAAGTATGGAGCAGTGTTTTTTTTATGATTCTTATTTACTAAACAGATTTCACAAGAGTTGACATAATTAATGGTATCTGAAACAAGGGTTTTCCAGGTAAATCTTTTCTTTAAATTAACAATGGTTTTATGAATTCCAGTATGAGTAATATGAGCAATTCTTAAGGCTTTTGCTCTAAGTGACACAGGTAAAACAGCTTTGTGTAGCTCGATATCTTCTGAAGAGAAATGACCATTATAGCAAAGTAACTCATTACTTGGATTAATATAGTAGCCATTTAAACTTTTAGATTTCTTATTATTTTTAAGATCTTCATAAATTTGCTTAATTTTTGGGTCCTTTTGTTGTTCAGAGAAGATGGTGTGATCAAGAATTTCTAATAATGGATCTTGGTTATTATCATTATTAGGAGGTGAAGAATCACTCTGAAGATGACATGTGTGGTGTATTTTGTCAACTAAACCACATGGAAAGTGAGGAATGTCATTATGTAAATCGTTTTGATTATCAACAATAGGTAAAGGTTCTTGTGAAGAAATAAGATCTGGATTATTATTGAGATCTTCAGTAGGAATGTGAGGAGTTCTACTCAGAAAATCTGCTAAGACATTTTCTTTGCCTGGAACATGTTGGAATGTGTACGAGTATTCTGACAGTTCTAACATCCAACGAGTAGTAATATCAGCAGGTGATGTAGCTTTTTTATAATTATTAAGTGGCTTTGCATCAGACAATAGAATAAAGGGTCGACCAAAAATATAGTATTTAAAAGCAGTTATGCCTTTGTAAATGGCATAAAGTTCCAGTTTGATGGCAGGGTAGTGTCTTTCTGATTGAGATAGAGTTTTGGAATAATAGGAGATGGGTTTTAGTTCACCATCAAATTTTTGCATAAGAACAGCTGAAATTGCTGTTTTTGATGCATCTGTATTAACATAGAACGTTTCATTCCAGTTTGGGAGATTGAGCATAGGTTTATGGAAGAAAATGTCTTGTAATTTTTTAAATGCATTTTCCTGTTCAGATTTCCAAGAAAACTTATTTTTAGGTTTGGTGACTTCAATGAGAGGAGTAATCAATTTAGCAAAATTTGGAATAATTGACCTATAAAATGAACACAAACCTATAAAACTCTGTTTGCCTCTTGGTTTTAAGCTTTGGAAATGAAGTAATTTTTAAAATGTTACTTGTAATAGGAAGAATTTTATGATCTGTGAGTTGGAAACCCAAAAAGTTAATGCTTGTTTGCATGAATGCACATTTTTCAGGAGACAGAGTAATGTTGTTAGCAATGAGAGTGTCTAAAAGCTTTGTGAGTTTCATGGACATTTCTTCAAATGAATTAGCACCCACTACAATATCGTCTTGATATGCATAACAGGAATCAATTTGAGATATTTGAATAACAGAGTCGATTAATTGTTGGAAAGTGCTGGCGGCCGTCTTCAGGCCAAATACTAGACGTAAATAGGTAAAAATTCCCCATGGAGTAGTAAAACTAAGTTTATCTTGCATATCTTTAGGTACAGCAATCTGCCAATATGCAGAGGGTAAGTCAAGAGTGGTATAATATTTAAATTTTGACAACTGCACCAATAGATTTTGAATTCTAGGAAGAGGATATGATGATGGGATTATAATCGAATTTAACAATCTTAAATCAAGAGCCAAACGATACTTTTGAGGCTTAGACATATCAGTTCTCTTCTTTTTAACAAGAAGCATGGGACAGGCCCAAGATGAATTTGACCTCTCAATAATGCCAGCGTTTAACATTTGATTAATTTGGTCAAGAGCTTCTTGCTCAAGTGCCTGTGGCACAGGAAAAGGTAGCGTTTTGACTGGATGAGAATTTAGCATTGTAAATTGAGGATTGACCAGGTCGGTATGACCTAAAGTGTCAAGAGATTTTGAAAAAGCTAAAGCTTTACTACATAATAATTTTGTTAAAGCTTCCCTTTCATGAGGAGGTAAATGTTTAAGATCAAAGTCATTTGGAGATAATTCTTGAATACGTTTTCTCTTAATCTCTTCAGATGGTAAAATTAAATTACAATACTCATTTTCAAATTCTAAATCAAAAGAGTATTCTTCAATATCCTTCTCATCTACATTGATACATTCACCAATAATTGAATTTTTATTTAAATGAATATCTAGCTTTGATATATTCTGACATACAACCAAAAATAAATCATTTTGAATGGAAGATTTTGAGTGCAATGATTCATGTAATACAAGACCTTTATTTTTTAAATTTGGTTTGAAAACAAAATATTCAGATGGAGGATTAAGATACTTCACATGTAAATAAACAAAAGAATTAGGAGGTATTAATTCTCTATTGAGTAATTGTACCATGTTGGATTTCACCAAGACTTTATTACCATAATTTAAATGATTTTGCTTTTCACCAACATAGCTACCATCATTAGTATTCTGAGATGAGAAATTCTTGCCAGGAATATTATTATCATTAGATACATAGTTTACCACTTTACCATAATCAGTTGGAAAATAATAAGTAAAATTACCATCAATATAAGGATTATGAAAATTCATAGCAGAATGAGCCATATTATTTGTAAACAAACCATTATTTTGAACATTATAATTATAAGGATAGGTTGTATAATTGTTGAACAACTGTAAATTTGAATTATCATAATTTGCACAAGTATTATCAATGTAAGTATCACTCATTAGATTATTTGACATAGATTCTTCATAATAAGGCATTTTGTGTGCATCGAGAGAATATGGTGCAATTGAATTCACATAATTATATTCAGAATTCATAAAATAGCAAGTAGGAGATTCATTATAACTTTGAAAAGGAATGTGTTTGTCCTTAATTAGGATAGACTTAAAACTTGGAGAAATAGTAATAGAATGCTTGTTAATAAACTCAAATCCAAGTATGGCTTGAAAGTGAACGTTTTGAATTTTTGTAAGGTAAAAGATATGATGAAAAAAAAATTTATCAATTTTAAATGCTATCTCTATGCATCCTTTGAAGAAAACCTTAGAATTTATGGTAGACACGGATACATTCCTGGATAAAAATTTGTAATGAAGCCTGGATTTAATGCTATTAAAGCATTCTTCATCCAAGAGAGATAAACTTGATCCAGTATCTATTAATGTGGAGATTTCATTATGTTGAACGTTTATTAGGATGCATGGAAGAACATAAGAGTTGTTAAAAGAACTGCATATGACATGATTTTCTTGTATATCATCGTTGATTTCAAAATTTTGTTTGGAAGGCAAAGAATTATATGAACTAGAAGATTTGTTAAATTTAGATGTCATAGGAGAAGTTTGGACAGCTGTGGATGACACTAAAGTAATTGAAGAGCGTTTGTCAAATTGTTGATGTTTGTTGTTGTTGTCAAAGTGTACTGACCCTGAATGAGAATTACGGGAGAGAAGGCGGTCAGTAGAACCAGTCTCCCTTATTTGTTTAAATGATAAACATTGTTGTTATTTTCAGAAGAAGAAGAGGTGTGGCTTTTCTTTCTGTAAGGGTGAGACGAAATTTGAGCTGAAGAGTTTTTGTTAGACGAACTAATAATATTTTTAAATTTGTAACATGTATCCATACGATGATTGAATTTCCCACAGAACGCACACTGCACAACATCTCGTCTGTGATAAAAGGATGTAGAATTTTTTTTGTGTGAAAATTTGTCAAAGGTTGGTTGATAAGGACGTTTCCGGAAAAAATTACGTTGATGAAAATTATTGTTACGTTTATTTGTAGCCTCTTGTCTCGGTGGAGAAGGCGAAAATGTTCTAGCTCTTCTTTGAAAATTAAGAGAAGTATGAGAATTGTCCCTTTGAGTTTGTAAAGGAGAGTAGTTGGTTTGAGAATTGTGATAAACTTTATCCTTCGTATGCTTTATAGGAGTTTTATGAAGAGTATTACTAGAATTATCATGGACATTTTCAGTATCGATACAATAGGCTTGATTAAAATTCTCATAAGATTTTTTAGGGGGAGAGTCATATATATTTTGAAGAAAAGTTGCTCGTTCAAGAGCTAATTCGAAAGATGTAATATTTTCTTCTAAGATTTTGCGTTTAATTTGTTTAGGCAAAGCCTCAAGAAAATGAGTAAACTTCAATGAATTGAGAGCAGAAAGATCCAATTTTGGGTAAGCAAGTCGAAGTTGTTTATCCAACCGAAAAGCAAAATTTTTAACCGATTCATTTGAATCTAAACTTAAGTTCTGTAAGGACTTAAGAGAAACAGACTTTTTTGTGGGTAAGAAATAGTCTATAAATGCTTTTCGAATTTCATTAAAGTTAGAGTTCTTGAACTGAGACTGAGTTTCAAGAAAGAAGAGTAAGGCAGTGCCTTCAAGTTTTGATTTAAAGAGAACAAAAAGTTCCTTGTCTGTAAAGTTATTTAATTCCTGTAAGTCAGATAATTGATCGAAGAAAAATTCTACAGTCTGAGGGTTACCGTCGAAAGGTTGGATTGCAATATTTAGTTTGGCTTTTGGTGGCATGATGAAAAATTTAATATAAGAGCTCAATATATGACATGATAAATTTGGTTATTGACTGGTCTTGTGATGAATAATATATATATAAATTGACCCGTTATTTAAAATATTGATGACTTTCATTTACTTCATACATCATTTTTATATATTAAAAAAAAGAGAAGAAATATATATATACTGACATATTAGTATCATATGAAGAATAGAAGACCCAAATATTTTATGTAAAAATATATATGATATGGCTCAAAACATAATTTATCTTAGCATGAACAATAATATTTACCAGTACCTCCGTTAAATAAAGCATATATATATTAGTTGCAAAATATAGCAAGACAAGAAAAAGATATATATGGAAAAATTATGTTATATATATATCATGCACTGCTCCAGAAAAATATTATTTCAGTATAGAATCAATATATGTTGCAATTAATTACTGCACCACTCTCAATAAAATATAATTACAAATATTAATGTATGAAGAAAATAACTTGAAAAATAATGAAGAATTAACTGAAGATAATGACGACAATATGTATAAATATAACGAAAATACGATGGTAGCAAAGGAAAAATGGATGGTCATGGAATGTTGGATACGCTTTGGTCATGGCACCAAAGGAAATAAGAACTGTTGTGTTTACCTTAGTGGGTGAGAAGAAGAGATGGGAGGAGAAACACTTTTTATTTGCTTCTACCCACAATTAGGCCAAAGTGATCGTGAAAGTGACAATACAACGCGAAGAATGGAGGCCGGCAAACGACCCAAAAGTGACCATCCTTACTTCACTTAAAATAATAAAAATATTCTTTTAACCTTGAAGATGATAAACTAAATACAAAATTATAAAATATAAATTTGAAGAAAAGGTAAAGTTACCTGTAAAGTCCTTGCCAGATGATGAGTAGTAAATCCAGACACATGCACAGGAATTAATACACAAATTGGTTGAAGATTAATGTTTATTTATTTATGAAATACTTGTATTTCTTTCATGAAAAATCGAATATCTTCTTTATAGAAACACTTTTGTTTCTCATAGAAATTAAACATTTGTTTTATAGTAAAAAAAAACTTTACAAATGAAGATATATATATATATTTTTAAATTGATATATTCCAAACAAAACCAACATTCTTCATCATAACACATTTTTTTTGATATATCTTGACAGTATGAACTTGAAGAATTTCTCATAACACACAAAAGGAAAATGATATTATTTTCTTCAAAAAAGGAAACATCACTTAAATATATGTATCCTTTAAATATATATATATTATCAGACGAGTATTTTATATAGATATGCACCAATATTTTCCATGGAACGCCCCGTAAATATTCAAATTTATTTATGTGAAGATGGGCCAAATAGCAAATTAAAATGACGAAAGAAATTATAAAGTCAATACGTTATGTAAAATGTATGATCACTTCTTGAAAGAACATTCTTCACCTCACGAAAGAAAATCTTCACCTCTGCTTGTTTTCTCAGAGGACTGAGATCACATAAAAAGATTATTGAAGAAATTTGAGCACAAAAAGTAGTTGAAGAAAATTATTAACGAAGAGATGATGAAAAAATAAAATAAATATTTAGAAGACACATGACGACATTCTAATTTAGATATGAAGCCACCACGAGAGCAACAAACAGAAGGTCCATGGTGTGCCCTTATTTAAATTGTGTAATCCGAAAAAGAGAAGGCACAAAACACAATAATTTCGGGATGCCTTTGAAGGGGCTTTGCTTCTCGCCGCGTTAAAAAATCAACCTTTCCTGAAACCATGGCGTGATCATAGCAGCAAGAAATGGTGCCCGTATGCAATAATCTCGAGGGGCGCACACATGCCCCGAAAATTCCACCCAAAACTTCCAATCATCCGACCGCATCCATTACGGCAGGAGTCTAACAGCGCAACTGACGCAGGTGGCCGAGAGCCCAGGGGAAAAAGAGAAAAGGTTACTGGAATCCCAAAATACGCCAATTTGGCAGCGAGCGAAAGAGGGGGGGGTGACAAAATAATCCAAGTTACGATGCAAAGTATGGAGAAATATGAATTTAATAAAAACAGAATTGATAAACACCTAAAGAGGGGAGGCCAAAGCAGGTGGCCCTGTGCTGAATGACTTAAAATACGTCACCTGTGGAAACGAATTTGATAGGCTAGGGGTGTGTCCGAATAAACGGAAGTTCCACCCAAAGAAGTAGCGAGAATGTTCTCGAAGGTTTTCTAAACCGGAAGGAATGATTTCGAACAGGATTTTACCGGCTTGGAACATTCGAAAGCTAAGTAAAAAAGAAAACATTACAGGCGACGATATGAAAAGAAGCGAAATCGAAATAAAATTTAAATTGAGAACATTAATAAAAAGGAGGTGATATGAAATAAAATGGCTAATAAAAATGAATTAAATTAAACATATGGGGGGGTTATCGAGTAACCACCACAGTAATCCACTTCCAAAAAAATCAGAGAGATATTGTTGACATCTCCGCATTCCTTAATTGATTTCTATTTCTCTTTTAAGTCTGTACAAGTCGCATCTTCTCCGTCCTCAGAATCCACATTATCCTCTAGTATACAAAATTCGTCCTTTTTGAAACAATTGTAAATTGTTTTTTCTTCAATTACCCCATTGATCCTGTTCTTATATGTATAACTATCCAATTGACACTGGTTTGAGAAAGATGTTGAAAGGTGTGTGGGAGGAGGGGGGGGGGAGATTAATTCATTGGACTTAAAGAACAAGGAGATTCAAGCAGAGAAGTGATATAAAAAAAAAATTCAGCACTGAACGATAAATTAGGAATAAGTGAGGGAATATTGTGATTTCGAAGCTTTTTTACAACTGAATAAAGAATATTTTATGAAAATATTCGTTATATGGAGATGGATATTTCCAGTGTTCTCGCTGACATTTGACCAACATTAGTAATTTGGCTAATGAAAAATAAAAAACATTCGCCAAATGAAAAAAGTATTAGCAAAATAGATTCGCCGTGTAACACACACACACACACACAAAAATGTATATGTTACAAGCCAAACCCGATTTTAGGCCAAACTAGATTGGCCTAGGTCAAACCGGTTTATCCTAGCGCCCATTGGATAAACTAGTTTTTCCTAGGCCAAACTAGTCTATTCTAAGGCCCATAGGACAAACTAGATTTTCCTAGGTCAAACTAGTTTGGCCTAACTCTTATAGGATAAACTAGTTTAGACTGCTGTTTATTGGTCTGAACTAGTTTATCCTAGGCCAATTCAATTTGGCGTGATTTTATTGAATTTAATGACCGCCTCAACGCCAACATTCTTGTTTGTCCTAGGCTGATCTAGTTTATCCTAGGCCAATGTAGTTTTACGTGTTTTTAGCTCACGGACGTCAAAGCCAGAGAAATAATGAGCTCACAGGTTCTGTATGTATATGCGTACGTATGTACGTAACGCGATAACTCTTGATAGAGATATCCGATTTGGTTGAAATTTTGGAAATAGGTTCATTCTGATAAGGTACTTTTCTGATTAATTTTGGGAATTCATTGAATAGGAATAAAGGGGGGGGGGTGAACGGGAGGCTAATCCCCCACCTTTAATTTAGAGAAATGGATTTATCATGCAGAATTATCAGTTTTCATTTTAAATTTTAGATATAGGATCATTGTGACAAGGCGATTCCGTGATTAGTTGTGGATGTTTATTGTTTAAGTCTAAATTTTAGACTTAAACAATAAAAATCCACATCTCTAAAAGAAAGGGCAATGTAGGTAACACAACATAATTTAGAGGCCTGGCGGCCCGGTCAGGCGGGGCCCTGGCCTGGAAATTCCGGCCCGAGCAAACCTCTGACAGTATTCCACAACTCTTCGAATAAAATACATTATATAAGGGTGATAACAAAACCACTTTGCACAAGGTTGGCTATGGAGCAGTAGTCGTGATCAATATTAAAAAGAATATTGCCCAATTTAAGTGATGGCTTTGCATTCACAGGCTGTTTACACTAATTGTGTATTACAGCCTTATTTTTTTAAAGTATAAAACCATTGAAAAATAAAGTAAGTTGGATTACTTTTTCCTATTTTCCCCAATTATACTTAACAATTGAACCCCCAAAACTAATCACTTTATAAAATTAAACAATTATCCAAAATTTGAAGCAAATCAGATAATTCTGCTCAAAAAACAATTCATCTGATTTAAGGAGGTTAATCCCCAATTCCTCCCTTTATACTTAATCATTAAATCCTCAAAAAAATTCAGGGTCTCGCCTTAAAAAACTATATTCAACAGCGTTAGAATTCCTAAAAAAAGGTCACTGGTCCCAAGGACCAGTAAGCATGAGAATTTACTGGTCCGCAGACATCAGCACTGGTCCGTTACATAAAACTCTATTAAATAATTTTAACACTTAGAGTGCCCCCCCCCCCCCCACACACACACTCTCTGGAAAATAAATCAATCTTACTTTGCATTTATCCAAAATTTTCAGCATAATAAAATGTAAAATATAATTTGCTAAAAAATAAATAAACAGTACGTAAAGAAAAACTATCGAATTATTTATTAGATATTTTATTTACCATTGCTTATTTCAACTGACTGTAGAGTTTAATGCAATTTTTTTTCGATTTTTCTCCAGATTCTAGCCAGAGTGGTGGAATTGTAGCTAGTGTCATTGATGCAGTTGGACTTGAAAAATCCTGGGTCCCCGGGACCCAGGACTTCTAAAATACTGGGTCCCTTTTCTACAAATGCGGGTCCCCACTAATAATAAGTCATATTTTTCGATGCAAAAATTGAACTTGTTCATTTGCACAAGAAAAAGAAAATGCAATAATTGTTTTAATAATAATAAATAATTAAAACCAATATTAATTTAAGAGAAATTTTCTGTACTTTTTAAAGAATAAATGTGCAAGATACAAATTTAATTATAAAATAATGCTTATTTAAGTGTTGAAGATAACAAGTATTACTATTGTTTGCATTTCTTTTAAAATGGGGCACAACAGGTTTATTGAAAAAGACTTTTTTGCTGAAAAAAGGGATATTTTTGTTGAGTAAATGGGTACTTTGCTTAATGAAATGGTGCTTTCAGGAGTCACATTCACTCAGAAAGATTTGGAGCAATAAAAAACCGATTGAAAAGCAGGAAAATCAGTTTTTGGAGCAGCAACAACAATTTTGAAGTTGGAAAATTAGGTTTTAAAACAGAAAAATTCTCTCCCGGCATTCATATATATTTTTTGTGCTTTTTTACTTACCCATCATACGTAGTATAGGGTAAGTCTTGCAATCGTTTTGAAAATCGAAAAAAAATTTTGACGGATTTACACGTTTTAGATAGTGGAGATTCCGAAAAACATATTTTTAGAAAAAATATTTTGCCGTCCGTCTGTCTGTCTGTCTGTCTGTCTGTAAACGCTCTATCTCCCGAACAAATTGAAATAGAGACTTGAAATTTTGTATGTAGTTAGTATGTAAGAATGGGACGAACCCTATTTAATATCAGCAACCTCGATTATCCGGAACTATTTTTTTCGGACTCTCGAAAAATTCGTTCTGATAAAAGGTATATAAAAATTTTCGAATTTTTTTGTTTTAAGGAATGGACATAAAAGGCAATAAAATAACACACATTTTGCATATAGAACGAAGTCGATCGGATTATTAGTTGCCGAGATATTTGTAATCTTGTTTTCCACATTCTTCGATTTTTCATGACCCTGTATTTCATTCAAATTTCAATTCAGAGGTATATTTTAATTGGAAATGAGACGCTTAATCCGACGCAATTAACTGTTAGTTAATAGAATTGTTATTTTTGGAGTTATAAGGATGTTTCCTTTACGCAGTTCGGTACTACTTGAGTGGTTTGGCGTTTTATGTAATTTGTCGAAATTGGTACATCAGCAGTTTTTTAATATAGCATTACTATGTATATTAACAATATTTAAATTTTGTTTATGAATTGCAATGTATTGTATAAATAGTTTCACATGTTTTATTTTCATATACATATCCATGATGGGTAAGTATTACGGTAGCCCCCAACGACTAGTTTTTTTTTTTTTTTTTTTTTGTCGAAATTTCCGTTTTTTCGCATTATTTTGACGAAATCTTTTGTTTTTTCGGGATTTATTGACAAAATATACCGTTTTTTGCGATCTTTCGAAGAAATCTGCCGTTTTTTGGGTTTTAGGATGAAATTAGCCATTTTTTCGCGAATTTTTTTACAATATTTACCGGAAATTAGTCGTTATTTAGCACTTTTTAAACAAAATTTGTCTTTTTTTCGCAATCTTTTGAAGAATTTTTTCGTTTTTCACGATTTTTTTTGACAAATTTTGCCGTTTTTTCGCGATTTTCGGAGAAAATTTGTCTTTTTTTGCACTTTTTTGAAGAGATCTGCCATTGTTTTGCAATATTTTTGAAAAATCTGCCTTTTTTTCGTAATTTTTTGAAGAAATCTGCCATTTTTCCGCAATTATTTGAAAAAATCTGCCGTTTTTCGCGATTTTTTGGGCGAAATTTGCCGTTTTTTATCTTTAGAAGAAATCTGCCTTCTGTTTCGGGTTTTGGAATGAAATTAGCCATTTTTTCGAGAATTGTTTGACAAAATTTGCCGAAAATTAGTCGTTATTTCATGATTTTTTAAGGAAATTTGCCGTTTTTTCGCGATCTTTTAACAGAATTACGCGGCCCGTGGGACGCGTAAGAGCGATTTTTTTGCGTCCCATGGCCGATTTTTTTGCGTAATTTACGGGCTATGGCGCGTTTGCGGCATCGCTGATAATAAAAAAATCATGTGCGATCGGTTTTGGTTTTCTAAGGGCCTGAAAAAAGGCACTGGTCCTGCGGACCACTAAGTTTTTCAAATTAGTGGTCCGATTGAATTATCGGTGGTCTCGGACCAGCGGACCACCAAGGATTTCGAACGCTGTTCAAAATTTACGGCAAATCGGATAAATTTGCATAAAAACCTATTTATCTAATTTAAGGAAGATGATAAAACGTCCACTACCCCATTATACTTAAACAAAAGATAAACTCAAATTAATTAAAGAAGCGCCTGATCAAATGAATTCATGTCCAAAATTGTAAGCAAATTGGATAATTCTGTATTATAACCAATTTATCTAATTTAAGAAAAGAAATAAATTGTAAGTTTCCCCCTTATATTTAACCGAAGAACCATCAAAATTAGTCAGTGAAGCGCTTCATTAGAATGAACAAATCCAAGATTTGCAGCAAATCGGTTAATTCTGCATGAAAAACATATTTGCCAAAATTAGGCAGGATCCCCCCGTTATTCTCGTTGTTTTTATTCAATTAACCCCCAAAACTAATTAGGGAAGCGCTTTACCAGAATGAATTTATTTCTAAAATTGTAACAAATCAGTAAATTCTGCGTGAAAAAAGCATTTACATAAATTATGGGCGTTATTCCTATTCACCCCTCCCTTTATACTTAAACAATGAACACTCACAACTAATCATGGAGGCCCCTCAAGAGAATACTCCTATATCTAAAATTTGAAAAAAAATATGCTAATAATGCATGAAACCCATTTATTTGAATTAAGGGAAGGGGAGAATCAGCCTCTCGTCCCCGCCCCCCACATACACACTTATTCTTCTCCAATGACCTCCAAAAGTAATCAAAAAAGCTCTTTATAAGAATAAACCTACATTGAAAGTTTGATGCAAATCGATTATTTCTATCAAGAATAATTGCGTTACGTACTTACGTACACACATAGATGCAGAACCTACGGGCACATTAGTTCTCGGGCTTTGGTAGCCTTATGAGTTAAAACATGTCAAATTACATTATTTCTACCAAGAGTTATCGCGTTACGCATATACTTACGTACTTACGTACATACGTACATACATACATACAGAACCTGTGAGCCCATTATTTTTCTGGCTTTGACACCCGTGAGCTAAAAATACGTAAAACTACTTTGGCCTAGGATAAACTAGATCAGCCTAGAACAAACAAGAATGTTGGCGTTAAGACGGTCATTGAATTCAATAAAATCACGCCAAATTGAATTGGCCTATTATAAACTAGTTCAGGCCAATAAACAGCAGTCTAAACTAGTTTATCCTATAAGAGTTAGGCCAAACTAGTTTGGCCTAGGAAAATCTAGTTTGTCCTATGGGCCTTAGGATAGACTAGTTTGGCCTAGGAAATACTAGTTTATCCGATGGGCGTTAGGATAAACCGGTTTAGCCTAGAAAAAACTAGTTTATCCGATGGGCATTAGGATAGACCGGTTTGGCCTAGGAAAAACTAGTTTAACCGATGGGCGTTAGGATAGACCGGTTTGGCCTAGGCCAATCTAGTTTGGCCTAAAATCGGGTTTGGCCTGTAACATATATATATATATATATGTATATATATATATCAGATATACTCGTTTCACTATATATATATATATGTGACATTTTAAAGTTAGGAGCCAGAAACATCATCGCCAGGGTCCCCGTTCTTTGCACAGAAGTCATGGCCAGCAAGGGAAAAAATAAAAAATAAATAAATGTAGAATATCCAATAAATCACTCATTGGTGGCTGTAAGTTTATTTATTCAACTGTAGTCATTATAGAGGGAAAAACTCCTTTTTGCAAACGAAAATTCTAGAACTTTCTGTAATCTCAAACCATCATCCTTTTATGTAAACAGAATTCTTGTCCAGATACGAGACTATTTTACACAGACGATAAATTTATTTAAAAAAAAAATATTATTTAACCCATTTATAATCGACTCATAATTTCTTAGGCAGACGATTTTTATAAATGATTAATTTTAAGAGAAAAAGAAAAGAAATGAATTTATTAATGCACACATCAAAGGTTGACGGCGGAAAAATAAATAAATAGATAAAATAAAATAATGATATTTTTTGAAAGGTATGGTTTTGGAATAAATTTAATAAGATTTTCTTAAAAAGGGTTGATAAAAACATAGAAGAAATCAGTTTTATTTGGAATATTAAGGAATAAAGTTTTAATTAAGAATATTTTTAATTTAGAGCCCTCTTTTTAAATTTACGCATACTGGAATAATGTTTTTTAAGGCAAATTAAGAATTTATATCGTCTGCATACAGATTAACAGATTAGATCTAGAAACAAGATTTTAATTTAATAATTTGAAGTAAGTACGGAACATTATTATAAGAAAATTAAGGTAGTATAAAGGTTAGTTTTGGCGAAAAAATTTTAAATTTGTAATATTATCCCCCCTCCCCGAAAATTTGTATGAAATTGATAGTTAAATAAAACTACAAGTTCAGACAACAGAAATATAACTAGTCGTTGGGGGCCACCGTAATACTTACCCATCATGGATATGTATATGAAAATAAAACATGTGAAACTATTTATACAATGCATTGCAATTCATAAACAAAATTTAAATATTGTTAATATACATAGTAATGCTATATTATAGAACTGCTGATGTACCAATTTCGACAAATTATATAAAACGCCAATTTACTCAAGTAGTACCGAACTTCTTAAAAGAAACATCCTTATAACTCCAAAAATAATAATTCTATTAACTAACAATTAACTGCGTCGGATTAAGCGTCTCATTTCCAATTAAAATATACCTCTGAATTGAAATTTGAATAAAATACAGGGTCATGAAAAATAGAAGAATGTTTAAAACAAGATTACAAATATCTCGGCAACTAATAATCCGATCGACTTCGTTCTATATGCAAAATGTGTGTTATTTTATTGCCTTTTAAGTCCATTCCTTAGAACAAAAGAATTCGAAAATTTTTATATACCTTTCATCAGAACGAATTTTTCGAGAGTCCGAAAAAAATAGTTCCGGATAATCGAAGTTGCTGATATTAAATAGGGTTCGTCCCATTCTTACATACTAACAACATACAAAATTTCAAGTCTCTATCTCAATTTGTTCGGGAGATAGAGCGTTTACAGACAGACAGACAGACGGACGGCAAAATTTTTTTTCTAAAAATATGTTTTTCGGAATCTCCACTATCTAAAACGTGTAAATCCGTCAAAATTTTTTTTTCGATTTTCAAAACGATTGCAAGACTTACCCTATACTATGTATGATGGGTAAGTAAAACTGCTGATTATTGATATCGACAAATTATATAAAACGCCAAACTACTCAAGTAGTACCGAACTGCGTAAAAGAAACATCCTTATAACTCCAAAAATAATAACTCTATTAACTAACAATTAACTGCATCGGATTAAGCGTCTCATTTCCAATTAAAATATACCTCTGAATTGAAATTTGAATGAAATACAGGGTCATGAAAAATCGAAGAATGTGGAAAACAGGATTACAAATATCTCGGCAACTAATTATTCGATTGACTTCGTTCTATATGCAAAATGTGTGTTATTTTATTGCCTTTTACGTCCATTCCTTAGAACAAAAAAATTCGAAAATTTTTATATACCGTTCATCAGAACGAATTTTTCGAGAGTCCGAAAAAAATAGTTCCGGATAATCGAGGTTGCTGATATTAAATAGGGTTCGTCCCATTCTTACATACTAACTACATACAAAATTTCAAGTCTCTATCTCAATTCGTTCGGGAGATAGAGCGTTTACAGACAGACAGATAGACAGACAGACAGACAGACGGACGGCAATTTTTTTTTTCTTAAAATATGTTTTTCGGAATCTCCACTATCTAAAACGTGTAAATCCGTCAAAAAAAATTTTTCGATTTTCAAAACGATTGCAAGACTTACCCTATACTACGTATGATGGGTAAGTAATAATTTAGAAAAGTCAAATTTTGGAATAAAACTGTCAAACCCAGGAAGCCAAGAGATGGAAGAAAAGAAAATTAACGCAATATAAAAAATATTAGCGATTAAAATAAAATAGTTAAGAGGAAATTAATCTGAATTAAATTTAGGTAGGAGCATTTCCCTGAAAGAGATACAATATTGTTACAATATCACTTACTATTTGTAAGTGCATAGGAGATAATACATACAATAACAGTAAATAAGTTATAAATATAAATAAGCAAGAGATAAAAAATATAATAAAAACAAGAACAATTCGTTCTCATGGAAGTTTAAATAATTACAATAACTTAATGCATAGGTTATTTTAAATAAAGTTCTTCAAATGAAAAAAGTCTTTCCATTGTGTATAAAAGTCTTTTCCAATGTTCACTGAATACAGTCTCTTTAATTAAAGATCTCCAAATCTAGTTTAATCTTTGTTTTTTATGTTATGTTGGATCCAACATCTTTTAACAATCAATCAAATTTTTCTTTCAATAATATATCAATTTTTTTAATAATAAATAGCATCACTCTCAATATCAATAATAAATAATATAGAAAAATTTAAATAATAACAATAACAACAATAATAAGTGATAGTATAATAAGACTCCATATCCTAATATTTCTCAATAAGAGTATAATTAATACTAAACTTCATTATAGAAATCATAATGATAATAAATAATAAAACAAGAGTATAATCAAAAGAAAATATCACAATTTGTTTATTATTGATAGGGAAAATATTGGTTGAGGATAAAAATAATTACATAGCAACTAAATAATTTTCTTATCTTCTAATAGCATAAGAAAGTATTTTTTGCTAGCCGAAAGTATAAATAAAAAAAAAAATCA
This sequence comes from Maratus speculifer, assembly GCA_964019185.1. Lineage (NCBI taxonomy): Eukaryota > Metazoa > Arthropoda > Arachnida > Araneae > Salticidae > Maratus > Maratus speculifer. The sequence goes on from OZ025300.1 coordinate 277,655,601, forward strand.
TAATAATTCCAAAATCCAAATAAAATTAAATCTAACTATTTAGAAAATGGACTCTCAACCAGTATTTCCTTACAATAATTCCTCTCTGATACTCTTTTACAAAATTGTCAAATTTGGTTATAAGTTTTCAATGCCAAATGTAGAATAATGTTTTATCTACACATGGTTTATAAACTTTAATAATAAAATACAAATAGGAATAAAAGTTGTCATTCTTAATTGAGAAATGGAAAAAAAAAAAAATACTTTGCTTTTTTTGAAAAACTTTTAATATCTGTAGTTTTCACAATCACTGAAAATCACATATTAAGTTATAAGTTTGAGTAAAGTCATCAAATTTTATAACTGTTATAACATAAATATCTGCTGAATAAATAGAATAATACTAATGTCAATAAATGAGTAAATCTAGTTAGACTTAAATACACTTAAAATTAATTTATCAACATCAATTTGAAAGCCTTTACAATCAAAGTGCACACCTTATGCCTGCATAAGGAGCCCAATTTAATCCCAAAAACAAGTAATATTCTTGTTGCGCACCAAGAACATACCTGCTAATTTTGAAAATTATGGTGATAAAATATTTAAAGAATAAGACTTAAAATTTAATCTACTGTCTTGACTTTAGTTTGATCTAGTGATTGTGATTGTATTTGGGGTTTTGTTTGTTTTTTGGGTTGCTCATGAAACAGTTTAAAATCTTCTGGTGAAAAATAGGGTCTTAATTTAGAAACATGCACAATAACGGAATTCTGTCCTGTCTCATAATTAAATTTATCTATTTCTTAAGTTACATCAGAAAGTTTATTTATAATTTTGTATGGTCCAGAGAAAGTAGGTTCTAATTTTCGAGTGTTAGGGTATTTAAATTCTTCATAAATTACAGAGTCTTGTATTTTTAATGGGCATTCAACAAAATTTCGATCATAGAGCCTTTTACTTTTAAGGTGAAATTCCTGAGTTCGCGCTTTCGCAATTTTGAGGGCTTTGTCTACTGGAGTTGTATACATTTTAACTGCCTCACACAAAACCATTACCCTCCATTTTAAAAATCTGAATCAAAATTATCGTGAAAATTATAACTATATTTAGCTGCTAACTTTAACCAGAAATTTTATCTAATAAAACAGAAATTGTAAATATCATAGATATACCTTAAATTGGGATCAACTTTTAATTCTATTAATTTATAGATCATAAACAGATTAAAAAATTTTAATTATAGGTAATTTCTTACTTAAAATCACAAAATTTACTGAAAAAATTAATCATATTTATCAGTCAAAATTCTAGCAACAGCCTTGCACAGTTCCATCTTTCTTACTGAATTTAAATAAATTATAAGAATCCGGGAACCAAAGCTCACTGTAACCAGAAATTCTAACAAATAAAAGGAAAAACATAAATGTTAATTTAATTTTCAGCTCAAATGTTTAGTTGTAGGAACATTATCATGAAAATACTGTATTCTGAGAATAGTTCTTGATAACAAACAAATATCAATAAAATAGAAAATATACTTTTTTAAAAAATAACTTGAGCTTCTAAGTTCTTTTATACTTCATTATTATTACGAACTTATCTTTAAACGTGCATAAAAATATCATAATAATCTTTAATATGCAATAGTAATTGTCTAAGAATACCATACTCTTTAATTTAATCCTTAAGAACAAAAATGTTTCTATCTTCAACACATAATAATGATAATAATAATACTCATAAATAGGCAAGTAAATAAAATTCACAGACAAATAATCAAATAAATAAACCTGACAAACAGAGAATAATTAATTTAAATAAATACATAAAAAGTATACAAATAATAATAATCAAAACACTACGAAAAAAAAAAAAATCTCACCGAAATCCTATGGGTCTCAACTATCTCGAAAAAATATTTTTATTTTCACCAATTAACAAGAAATGGTCTTGTAATTATTATTGTTTTTTTCTTCTTTTTCATCATAAGAGGACTACTTTTTCTCGACGAAAGCACTTTACAGGAACAATTCCTCTGTTTTTGTCACTCCAGAAATCATGAGACTATGGCAGTTCTTGTTTAAGAACACATCCAATAATGACGGGCAAATTATTCAGCGATCCACAGTTTTTATTATCACTTCGTTCCATAGCAAGTTTCTTTAAAAACCAAAAAAGGCAGCGCAGGCATAAAACATCCTGTCGGCTCTAGAAAAGACTGTGACATTTTAAAGTTAGGAGCCAGAAACATCATCGCCAGGGTCCCCGTTCTTTGCACAGAAGTCATGGCCAGCAAGGGAAAAAATAAAAAATAAATAAATGTAGAATATCCAATAAATCACTCATTGGTGGCTGTAAGTTTATTTATTCAACTGTAGTCATTATAGAGGGAAAAACTCCTTTTTGCAAACGATCTTTTACCGAAATGTCCAAAAAATATTCCATCATTTACTTCAACCAGCCGTACTCATCGACGAAAGAACTCCAGAATCTCTCCCCTTCTCATCTCGAGACTTCCACCTTTTAAAACTAAAAAGAAAATTCTAGAACTTTCTGTAATCTCAAACCATCATCCTTTTATGTAAACAGAATTCTTGTCCAGATACGAGACTATTTTACACAGACGATAAATTTATTTAAAAAAAAATTATTATTTAACCAATTTATAATCGACTCATAATTTCTTAGGCAGACGATTTTTATAAATGATTAATTTTAAGAGAAAAAGAAAAGAAATGAATTTATTAATGCACACATCAAAAGGTTGACGGCGGAAAAATAAATAAATAGATAAAATAAAATAATGATATTTTTTGAAAGGTATGGTTTTGGAATAAATTTAATAAGATTTTCTTAAAAAGGGTTGATAAAAACATAGAAGAAATCAGTTTTATTTGGAATATTAAGGAATAAAGTTTTAATTAAGAATATTTTTAATTTAGAGCCCTCTTTTTAAATTTACGCATACTGGAATAATGTTTTTTAAGGCAAATTAAGAATTTATATCGTCTGCATACAGATTAACAGATTAGATCTAGAAACAAGATTTTAATTTAATAATTTGAAGTAAGTACGGAACATTATTATAAGAAAATTAAGGTAGTATAAAGGTTAGTTTTGGCGAAAAAATTTTAAATTTGTAATTTATATATATATATATATATATATATTTATAATTCAATTAAATTCTAATTCTTCTTTTTGGTTTATTGTTTTATTGATAAAATCCATCGGTGAATCTTGTCTACTTTTAATGGTATTATATATATATATATATATATATATATATATATATATAATACTTTAATGTATCCTCTTTTTTTCAATATGTTCTAAAATAACCTAAGTTTTTATAATTGCGACAACGATTGTTATTAATCTAATTTCAACTATCCGCTACAAATATGTTAAAAATATGTATATATGCATATGTATGATAAAGAAAAGAAAAAAAAAAAGCAAAAACTGAGCGTTAGCAATTTGGCGAATCTAATCCCTTGTTTATTCGCCAAATGAAGAATTCAGTCGCAATTTGGCGCAATGGCGAGCGACAGCGAGAACACTGGATATTTCACTATATAGAGACTGCTTTTAATGTAATCCCAGCAAAAAAGGAACGTTCCTACTAAAAATTCGTTATATAGAGAAATTCAATGTACGGAGTTTCGTTATAGAGAGACTCGACTGTATTTGCCTTTCCGAGTGGACTTAACTGAACACATTTACAAAAGTTTGGGCATTAATTCAAGTGAACATTGGCTTTTGGAAGCTAAATTGACAGAATCTCCAGAGTGGCATTGTAACATCATGCCCTAGTTGCCCCATGTGGCCTTAAGGGGCCACCCGAGTCACTCAAAAAAGACCCGGATGATAATGTTAAGTCTATGGGGGGTGTTATTTTCAAATATCTCACTCAAATTTTAATATTTTTACATAATTATTTTTGCATAAGATAGCTGAGGACGATCTACAATTGGGCTAGTTTTTACTTTTTCGATTTTGGCTGTATATATATTTTTTAATATTATGATAGTTTCAATTTCAGAACCAGTTCCGAAAGTTAAAGTAATTAAAAAAATATATGAAACCAAAATCGAAAAAGGAAAAACTACCCCGGTTGTAGATTGTCCTTAGATTTCCTATGCCAAAAAAAAAAAAAAAAAAAAAAAAAAAGAAAAAAGAAAAAGAAAAGAAAAGAAAAAAAAAGAAAAATCATGTAAAAATATTAAAATTTGAGCGAGATATTTTAAAATAACGCTTCCATCCGGGTATTTTGGAATGACTGGTGTAGGCTCTTAATCCATGTTCGGTACTACTCTGTTATCCTGTCGACCAATTTCGCCAAATTATACAAATCGCCAAACTAATAGCCAAATTATACGTATTGACATAATTTTTTATTTAAACTAACGAAAAAAAATAATTAGTGGAATGTTAATAAAAATACAAATAAAAGGTCGAAATAAAAATAACTTACTGGCATTTTAAACACGTGAATCTTATTTAATGTCATTGAATGTGACATTCACGATCATCCATTATTGGCATTTAATCTTGTAGCTAGGCGATAATTTTTAGTCGACGGGATAACCTAGAAGTACATAATGTTTTAGTGGTTGAATATTTAAAAAGAATTCGTTCATTTTAAGCATATTCAAATTTGTCGGGAGGGGCGGGGGAAGAGAAAGGCGAGGAGTGCGAAAATTAGTATGTATTGCGATAAGTGTATTTTGTTAAAAAAGTATACGAATTTATCGTGACTTTTTATTTTAACGATGCATTTAAAATTGCATAATGCAACTTAAAATCGAAAGAAGTTATTGCATAACTTTAAGCACACATATAGTATTGCGAAAATAAAGCGTTGTATTCAAAATATTTCGTATTGACAAAATAATAAGCGGGAATTCAGATAACTAGAAAGTTGATTAAATAATAGATTCAAATTTATTTCACAAGGCATACTTATGTTTCGTATATTATTACTCTTTCTAAAGATTCCTGTCACAAAATACAAAGAAATAAATTAAAAAAAAAGAAAAAAAAAGGAGAGAAATAAGAAAAAAAAACCCAGTTAGTGTGAAAGTTTTTCTTCTTCATGCGAAATAAATATTCGAAATGATTATTTTTTCCCCAGCCGTTGTAATTTATTATAAAGATTTTTTTTTTTTTTTTTTTTTTTTTTTAAATATTAAACTAGTATATAAACCTCGTTAAAAGTAACCGAATGTTGACCTGCGTTTTATTTTCATAAGACTTCATAGAAACAAACAGAATGAAGGTTTTAATATTAAAGGGTTTATTTTGCAAAAAAAAAAAAAAAAAAAAAAAAAAAAAAAAAAAAAAAAAAATACATTTTAAAAACGACAAATGTTTTTTACAAATACAAACGATGAGAAAATCAATTTCTTTTATGTATTTGTTTATTTTTACTAGATATTCAATTTCTGAAATATAGTTCAACAATTAGAAAATACTTCAAATAATATAAAAGAAAAGTAAATAAATAATATAAATATGAATAATATAAATACGAATAATATAAAGAATGTGAATTTCTCTTAAACAAAATACAGGTATTTAGCACCTTTTTCGACTGTGTTTTTCCACGACCACTCGCCACCTAATTTTATACTAGGAAAAAAAATTGAAATTTCTTAATAAAATTTCACTAATGTTGGATATTGTTTATAATCTAACCCAGATACGTGAATTTTTGTTCTTGTTTATTTTATATTTTATTGCTAACAAACTTTTATTTGTTTTCAGGTCTAAAATCATGAAATATGTGAAACAGCATTATAAATTTAGAAACTTATCACCCAATGAAGACGCTTTCAAAAAAGGATGTTTATAATTTTTCTCATCATCATCATTTTACTCCAAATCGATGAGCGCTCCTCTTTTGATGCTCTGCCGGGAAACGATTACGATTCCTTCGATCGATTTGAAACTTTAGAAGAGAGGAAGAGAGTAGATGAATATCAGATGTTAATGAATTATGAGCGGCAAAAGTCAAAGCTCCAAAAAACTTCGGATTCTGAAGTATTTTTTTCAAATTTGCTTGTGATAGAGACGAATGACACAGTGCAGTTCAAGGATATCGCTGAGAAATGTGGTTTGACTTTTATTAAGAAAGTAAGAAAATATGTTTGTTCTAATCTGTCTAATAGTATATTAAAACAAAGAGACGTAGCAGAGAAAATGCGGTTATTTCTCTTTTGCGGATGGCAACGAGTAGTTTGTGACAGTAAAAATTATGACAAGTTTCATCAATTTTTCTAAAATTAAGGAAATTTATCAAGATATTAATTTAAAAATTTAGAACAAATGTAGATTTTTTAATGTATTTTTTTACATTCAAATATCTAATTAGTATTAGTATTATTACTATTTAAATCAGTCGGTTGCAAAAAACTGACAACGACAGCACGAAAATTCGCAGGAAAAGAATCCCGATATATGTATTATAATAGTCCAAATATGTGACTGTCTGAAACAATTACGGACTGAAGGTTTCGTTTTTTACAACTTCTTGCTTCAGTAGTCATTTTTAATCAAAATTATTTTTTAAATAAAACTACAAAAAAGAAAAAAAAGATAAAAAAAAGATCTTAAAGAGTTTATGATATTTTTATTTTAGCCGTGTACAAATCCGTCCAGTAGTTCGCTCTCCTTTACTCGAAGTTCAAGAGCCAGAATCCATTTCGCCAAAAAATACTTTTTATTTTTCCCATGGTATAAAAAGAATGCTTTAAAGTTGAAATTTAAGTCTTGGTTTATAATATTATTTATTATTTATTATTTTTATTTTTCTTTGTTTCTCTTTTTTCCTTTTTTGAAGAAATAAATGAAAACCACGAATTTTAAATGCTTCTATTTTAGATTAAAATTTTAAATAAAATAGGAGAAAAGATTATGGAAAGAAATGGGTATAAATTCCATTTTGCTTGAAATAGTGTAGAATCATTAAAATGAACCGCTAACGATTTATCCCCACTGACTATAATGTAATGGGAATCTTTTGAGTGTTTTTGTAAACGAGCTGTAAATAGTACATACTTCTTTTGCAATAGCGAACATGCCATTGTAAATTTCAGTAACAGATATAGCAATCCAAATATATTTAAGAGATCTAGAACATGGACAGACAAATTAAATTCATACAATTCATACAATTTATTAACAAAGTCGACAAGTGTAACTTCAAAACGCGTACCACAACTGAAAACTCACTTCCAGCAATTATTGTTCATAGATAGTATTGCAGAAAAAATGTTTTTTTCTGTTCCTGTAAGCGAATGAGAGATTCTGTGCACACCACGTTCTATAAGTAGTTCAGCCATGAAAAAGAAAAAAATAAACACTCCTCAACAAGTTATTGTAGAAGAAAGTTGCTGGTACCAAGCGATTGGAAACAAAGTCTACTTTCATTGTTGTTGTGTGCCCGAAGGGCAGGAGGATTGCTAGATCCTCCTTTGAACTGCACCCAGTGGGTAGGAAGACAGCCTTCTATGGCTGAAGATGTTCAGCAAAGCCTCAATAGATGGCAGCACCAAACATCGCCACCTCCTCAATTTCGATATGTCTCTGAAGGGGAGGGAAAATTTCTCCGGGGATCGTTACAAGTGGTAACTGCTACGACCGACCACAGGACTTTCAGAACTCCTTCATTTAACAAGCGCTTACACTGCATATACTCGGTAAATCTTTAGTGATGTCAAGCATTGAGCTCGGGACCTTTCAGTTTGGAGTTCGGCGCTATGACCACTAGGCTACCACGGCCCCAAAGTTTACCTTTAAATGATATGTATAAAATTTATTTAGGGCGCCATCTACATATTAACCCTTTAAGCGGCCTAACCAGGTTTTCCGTCACGTAGTTTTTGGATTCAAAGGCTTATTTAACTTAAAATTTATATTAATGATATTTTTTTCACTTGCATATGATAAATAAATATCTAAGATTGTAGAATAGAAATATTCATATCAATACTTTCCGTAGCTGTTATTTTATGAATCATTAAACTTGCATGTAAAATTTCGTAGGACTCTTAAAGGGTTAAAATTAACTCGAACTTCATTTTTTTTAAATGACGATACCCAATTTTAACAAAATATTTCAAATCTGCGGCTCAAATTATGACTGAACACCAAATTTCAAATCATTTAAATATAAGTTTTTGAATTATAAACATTCAAAATTTAGTGCTTCTAATGTTAAATTACATTTTCATATTTTTATTAATATCTCCTGAAATTATACCTCTAATGTGCTATTTTCTATGTACCAATAATACTAAAATACCCAAACATAAATATGTTGAATTTGCAATTTTTATAATCCTATGATATGAATTATAAATTATGAAATTAATATTCGAAAAAATATATAAATTACAACCCATAATTTTTTTGATGGATTTGGATTTATTAAATGCTGCTTTATGGAAATCCAAAATTTCAATTTTTTCGTCCTAGTTCTCAAATTATGCTTAAAAATGGTGGTTTAAGAGGCCGACTAACGGTAAAAGTGACTAGATATTTTAAAACTTCTTATACTGCCCTCCAATCTACTACACTGTTAAAAGTGAAGGTGACAAACCGGTGCCATTTGGGACCCGGAGGTGAAAAGGCCTAGGGTCAATTGGAACCCGGGGCATTTGGAACCCTAGGGTGCCATAGGGGCTTGGATATGTGGTTGCAGATGCCGACAGGTCTCTTACTGGGTGATTGGAGCTAAATAAGATGCCATACACTTCGTATTGGTAGCAATGTGGCACCTCATCGGGGACTGGAACCATGCGCATGCGCTGTGACGAGTGTCTGTTTTCTGTGACGGCAAGTAAAATCTATGGCTATGAATGAATGAAGGTGAGCTCGATGGCCGAGCGGTTAGAACGCTGAGCTTGTAATCAGACGTTGTGAGTTCGAATCCTTCGACGGCCAAAAGTCGGTTTGTATATTTTTTAATTTTTTATTATTGGACACTCTGGATTAAGGGTGCCATCTTTTCACCCTAATTAAAGGTGTCATTCTGGCTCCTTTAGGGGTGTCACCAGTGAGACAAGCCTTTCAACCCTAAAAGGTGCAATGTGTCCCCATTAGTTTTAACAGTGTAGTCTTCAATGATTGCTTGAATGGCGCCTAAGGTGCCTTGATCAAGAAGGAGGCTCTCTCATTCAACAATCGAAAGCCGAATTTTAATTTGGATACAGCCCCTAAAATAGACTCGTTTTAAAATAATTAACTTATCGGAATCTTATCGCACGAATTTCATAAAAATTTGTTTTTAAGCTAATAGAAGGGTGTAGAGTTCATTTATGCTCTCAAAATCGGGTGCTTCTATTGCAAAAAAAAAAAGTTAGGGCTCGTTTTATAATGTAGATGCCCCCTAAGTAAATTTTTTATACATCATTTAAAAGTAGACTTTATTTACAATCGTTTGGTGCCATTAACTTTCTTCTACAATTTTTTTTTTTTTTTTTTTTGCAGAGTTAGTAGGCGGTGTTTACTTTTTTCACCACGACTATACATCTGAATGATATATATAAATCTCATAACATAAATAAAGTACACCGTTGACCGTTAACGAATTTTTTCCATAGACCGTAATGTATTAGATTTTTTTTTTGTTTCCCTGTGAACAAATATTAAGTACTATACACACAATTTTCGATACTGAACACGCCACATTAAAGCACATCTATCAATTTCATGGCAATTCTGCTATATTTACGCGAGTTAGAGCACTGATAGATAGAGAAGTCAAATTTATAAACACTTTTCAACTATATTGGAAAGTGCTAACGCCTTGAAGAGGTTTAATTTTTGGGGCACATAACTATAACTGCTGAATAACACATTGGCACAGGATTTAGAAATAAAAATTTCCTGTTATAAAGTACGCGAAGAAAAACTTTTACTTTTTTAAAGAAATTTATTTGTAAATTCTGGTATCATTCAATCAATTCATTATTTTACGAATAGAAGTACTTTACCCATGAAAGGGTTAAAAAAAGGTAAAAAATATAATCTTCCGAGAAGAAATTTGAAAAACATGGATTCATTGCTATTCATTCATGCTCATAAAACAAATACCCTCGTGTTTATCATACATATAAATATATATATATTATGCAAGTTATCGCATAACTCTAAAAATAGCAGTAATCTCCTCGTTTAATGTTCGTCCGCAAAACGATTACGATTCATTCGATCGATATAATAGTTACGGAGAGAACAGATGAATATCAGATGTTAATGAATTATGAGCGGCATAAGGCAAAGCTCCAGAAAACTTCGGATTCGGAAAAAAAGTTTTTCAGGTTTGTTCGTGATAGAAACGACGTCTGAAAGATATCGCTCAAAAATATGGATTTTCTTTTCTTCAGGAAACTAGTTGGATTTGCCAATCCCATAACTTTTTTTTATTATCATACATCTTAATATTTAAAAATCGTAGTTACAGATATTGATGTTGAAATGAAGGACGAACCCAGTCCTCCATTTAGAGGGGGGTCATGGCTCCCTTTTTTGGGGAGGGGGGCAGGAGGAGCGATGATCTCACCACATAAGAATTTTTTTTTTTTTACCGGAGGCTGATTCCAAATGCAAAAGAAGCTATTTTTCTAATGATTTTGGGAATTAGTTTTTATTCGTAAATACAAAAAAAAAAATGCATTAATATTCGTAAAAATATAAAATTTACGCAGTTTTTTAGATATTAAGAAATTGAAGAATTTCTCATTGTCTAATAAAAGCAAAGAATGAGTCAGAAATTGAGCATTTTAAGCTAATTAAGGACTAAATAGTTACAAAAATTCAGTTTACGAGGGAGCAATTGACTGTCGCGACCTGAAATTCAGTTTAACCTCCTCCCCCCCCCCCCTCCACACACACACACATTTTACGGAGATTTCCCGAAAAATTCTTTGCGTTCTTCGAGAAATGGAAAACGCGAATTAATCACATTTGTTCTAAATAAGCGCACTTGCAAATGTCTTGCATCTGAAATTTCCTGGAGTGTCAGAAATTACCTGCTTTGTATTTAAGTAGAGTTTTAAAGAGTTAGGAAGATTCATTGAAAGATTTATTGAACAAGAGATGGATTTGGAAGAATTTAATGTATATTCCATTTTTGAAATATGCTTTAGAAATTTTTCTTCGTCTATCGGGGGGAGGGAGGGGATCATGTACCCCATAACTTCCTCATTGTATCCGCCACTGACTGCAATATTATTAATTCAATACTAGGCAAACTTTGATTTTCATTTTAAATTTCTACTTCAGCCAAGTAATAACATAAAAAACGAGTTAATTTCAATCAAGATATTTATTAAAATCAATGTTTTTTTGTCATTCTGTTCTGCTGTTTGCGAATAGCCGGTTTAGAAGGATGCAAGTTCCCGTCACTGCATGACGCGCCAATGAACAACAGAAGAACGACAAACCGAAAAAATTATACAAATATCGCCACTACAGCTCCTCTTTCCGGCAAAATAATTCTAAGTTCAAGGGGGAATAGCTGATCATAACCAAACACATACACGAAAATTTTGGTTCTGTTCTTTTCATAACTTCATCACACTTTTCGAATATATAATAAAGAAAATGGCACAAAAATTGCTATTGCACCAACCCCTTTCCACAGAATACTTTCGAAAACAAGGAGAAATTGCTAGCCACCGCCAAACACATACACAAAAAATTTTGTTCAATTCCATTCATAACTTCATACGCTTATTGTTGATAGTGCAATGAAAATGACGCAGACATCATTATTATAGCGCCAACTTTCGGCAGAAAACTTTCAAATCGAAAGAAAACCTGCCGGTTACAAAGGAAGAATAAAAAAACTTAATTTTATGTACAACTTCATACACTTTTCAATGGTACAATAATGTAAATGGCACAAATATCACTATTGCAACGCCTCCTTCCGGCGGAATATTTCCAAATAGAAGGAGGACTTGCCAGCCATAGAGAAAAACATGCACAAAAAATTTTATTCAATTCTATATTTATCTTCATATACTTTTCGATAGTACAATATTGAAAATTCCAACTACATCGCTACTACAACGTCCCTTTCCGGAATTTTTTTTTTTTTTTTTTTTTCCAATTCAGGAGACTTGCTGGCCATAGCCAATAGATACACAAATATTTTCCATTAAATTCAAAATTTCACACACTTTTAAAACAATAATTAAAATGACACAAACACTGCTATTATAGCGCTCTCTTCCGGCGGAATATTTTCAAATTCAGAAGACCTGCTGCTGGCCATAGCCAATACATACACAAAAAATTTAGTTCAATTATGTAAATTATTTCATACACTTTTGAAAAAATAATGAAAGTGACACAAACATCGTTATTACAGCGCTCTCTTCCGGCGGAATATTTTCAAATTCAGAAAAGACTAAGTGGCCATCCAAATACATAGACAAGAAATTTGGTTCAATTCTATGCATAATTTCATATCTTTTGGGATGGTACAGTGAGGACAAACGAACAGGCAGACAGACATTTTGCATAAACATGTTTTTTTTTAAATCTCTGATCTCTAAAACGAGTATATGTCAAAAACCGGAAGTCGGAAAAATTTCGATTACAATGTTTACTTCTATTGAAGATAGAAGAACTTAAAAAGAAAACGTTTTTATTTGAGTTTTAAATATACGGTCTGTCAAATGCGTTTGTTCAATGCTGTTAAAAAAGACATATGTTTCTTAATGTTGAAAAATGCAATACAATTAAAAACGAAAATTTCGAATAACCTCTTACGAATTAATCATAAACCTGAAAGGTAATAATAAGAAGTAAGAATAATAAAGAATACTGCCCAGTTAAACTGATGGCATTGAGCTCACAGGCTACAAATACTAATTGTACATTAAAGCCTTATATTTTCAAGGGTTAATTCCGTTCGAAAAAAAATTAAGAAGGGGAAACAGCTCTCCCCTTTCCTCTTTTTTTATACTTAATCATTGAAACTCCTATACTATCAAAGACATGCTTTATCATATAAAAAATCTATATCCAAAATTCAGAGCAAATGAGATAATTCTTAATAAAAACCCATTTAGCATTTATATAATTTAAAAGGAGTTATCCCCCTCTTTTATACTTAACCATTAAACTTCCAAAACTATTCAGAGATTTGAACGAAATCTGACAATTCTGCTTGAAAAACCCATTTGTATAAATTAAGGGGGGGGGGCATTAGAACCCCTGTTCCCCTTATTTATACTTATTCAATGAATACCTAATAACAGTCACGGAATCGCCTCATCAGAATGATCCTAATCTAAATTTTGAACGAAAATTAATTCTGCATGAAAATCCCATTTATATCAACTAACGGGGGGGGGGGGATTAGAGCCCCTGTTCCCCCTATTTATACTTATTCAATGAACACCTAATAACAGTCACGGAATCGCCTCATCAGAATGATCCTAATCTAAATTTTGAACGAAAACTTAATTCTGCATTAAAATCCCATTTATATCAACTAACGGGGGGGGGGCATTAGAACCCCTGTTCCCCCTATTTATACTTATTCAATGAACAACTAATAACAGTCACTGAATCGCCTCATCAGAATGATCCTAATCTAAATTTTGAACGAAAACTTAATTCTGCATGAAAATCCCATTTATATCAACTAACGGGGAGGGGGGGCATTAGAACCCCTGTTCCCCCTATTTATACTTATTCAATGAACACCTAATAACAGTCACGGAATCGCCTCATCAGAATGATCCTAATCTAAATTTTGAAAACTTAATTCTGCATGAAAATCCCATTTATATCAACTAACGGGGGGGGGGGCATTAGAACCCCTGTTCCCCCTATTTATACTTAATCAATGAACACCTAATAACAGTCACGGAATCGCCTCATCAGAATGATCCTAATCTAAATTTTGAAAACTTAATTCTGCATGAAAATCCCATCTATATCAACTAACGGGGGGGCATGAGCCCCCCGTTCCCCCTCTTATACATATCGAATGAACTCCAAAAACTAATCAGGGAAGCGCCTTGTCAGGATATACCTACATACAAAATTTCAAGTGGATCGGATATTTTTATCATGAGTTATCGCGTTACGTACGAACATACATACAGAACGGACGGGCACATAAGCTCTCAGGCTATGATAGCCTGTGAGCTAAAAATAAAGATGAATATATAGATTATAAATTCATATTTAAAATGTAAAAATTAAGGGAGGTAAAATATAGCCATATAGAATGATCTCGCTTGTAGTTGATACACTTTCCAGTACACTGTTAAAAATATATATGTAAAATTATAGGTAAAGGCTTACCGCAGAAATTCCAATTATCCCCATAAAAAAAAAAAAAAAAAAAAAAAAAAAAAAAAGCACATTATTTTGTGCAACCCGTAATTTACAAGATATAATGCTGTTTAAAACAGAATAATACTTTACGTGCTGTTCCGTAGCACGTTAGATAATCATCACTGAATCGCTTTTTTGGCGTGTTAAAAATATGTTACAGTTGCGGTTAAGTGGCATTATTTTTTGAAAAAAGACTAAAAGCAGGTTTACAGCCTAGCGGAGGAAGATGTATGGGGTAGTATCGTATTTTTGCTAACACATGGGTTAGAACTGTAAGAATATATGGATTGTCCTTAATTTTCTAAGTATTTAAGGAATAAGACCACTTATTTAGTGGATGAGACCGTTTTTCATCAAATAAGGCTGTTGCCCGTGAAAATTGAAGAACAAATACTCATAAATTTACATTTACTTTTCTAAGAGTGTAGTTGATGAAATTTATGAAATATTGCAGAGTTTCAGGCGGAAATAAATTTTACACGTGGTACTAGACGACATATTTTTGTTTGAATGTTGAAACATTTGTTATCACATTGTTGTTAGCTGCCCGCTATAAAAAATGCCATTTTATGATTTTTTTAAAATTCCTTTATTATTATTATTATTTGAAAATGTAAACATTTAGTTTTCGATTAGTTGGAGACAATTACGGTAAGCTAAAATATTCCACTTCCA
Organism: Maratus speculifer; assembly: GCA_964019185.1. Lineage (NCBI taxonomy): Eukaryota > Metazoa > Arthropoda > Arachnida > Araneae > Salticidae > Maratus > Maratus speculifer. The sequence continues at coordinate 277,670,631 of OZ025300.1, forward strand.
CCTTCCACCTTGCTTATTTCAAATATTAGTTTTATATCAATTATTGTTAATCACAGCCCAAAGATGACTGATTTTTTCGATTGATCAACTACTGGGAAAATGGTAACTATAGAGTAACTATTAACTTGAAATGTTGTTGCAATTTAATTTCAACAGATTTCATTCTTTCTTTCCCATTTATAGTAAATTCATAAAGGTTTATAGCAATCATGTTAATTTACTTCTAAAACTTAAAAGGAAGGAAATATAATGAAAAAAAAAACGTTGCTTCGACCTTATTTAGTCGACTGCTGACTTGATCATGTTAAATATATAACATAAATTGGAATTTTAGACCATTTCTGCTGCCGCAGAATTCTAAATAAAAGAAAAAAAAATTGCAAACATTTATGTCTTAAAAATAACAGACATGCCAAATTCCAAGCATCTTATACCAAAACTTATTCCACAAATCGCAGTTTTAGAGCGTTTCTGCTCGTGCACTTTTCTAAAATTCGAATTTTAAAAAATGATATTCTGTACAAGCATATATGTCTTAAAAATAAGAGACATGCCAAGCTTCTATAAAATGCATCCTACAAATCGAAATTTTAGAATGCGTTTGTATTTTTTCTTCAACAATGCGGAAGGGCATTTCTAGGTACCATATTGCTTTAAAACATAAGATCGAATTCATTAATATATCTCATTTGACTTAAGATATGTTTTGTGAACCAACCAGCGTAACATACGAAACCTGCTAGTATTTATGTATATACAGAGTGAGCCATAATTATCGAAACAATATGCTATCTCCTTAAATACTTCCAGCTGCAAAGTTTCATAAAAAAGATGCAACATTTGATGAGACAAGTTGTAACTCCATGGGTGGGTGTCTATTTGATAAAATGCAAAAATTAAATTGTTATATGACACCCGTAGGATAAAATATCCAATTAGGAAATTTTTACTTATCCATTCCTGAATAAAAAAAATTTCACCTCATTATTTACAAATCTTACAGAGATGTTAAAATTCAAAATCCTCCAAAATTTGTGACTTACGCAACTTAACCCTACTTCTAATCGGCGAGTTATTGTTGCAATTTCAAAGGAAGATAGAGATCATTCACAAATTGTACTTTAATAAAATGGATTTAAGATAGAGCTTATACTTTGAACATAAAATAGCAGCGTATAGACTTTACGTTAAAGCTGCCTTAAAATAAGCTGGTTGTCTGCACTAGAGGTCTCGTACGGTCGAGTCCAGTCCCGACTACCACCCCAAAGGGGTTGCAATAGCAAAAAAGTTCTAAAAATCTTATTTTTATGTTACTGAAGAATTTAGAAACTGGAAATTTGGTATGGCAGTTATTTACTAGACATAAATGAGCTAAAAGAACATTTCTTAAAATATTCTAAATTTAAAAGAGGTGAAAACGAGTAAAAAAAAAAAAAAAAAAAACGTTTTAAAAAACGTTATAAATGCGATTTCTACGCAATCTCAGGAACTACTGAAATGATTAAAAAAAATAATGGTGTTTTAATGATAGTGACAGCCCTTGCTCCAATTTAGATTATATTTTATGTCGGTGCCACTAACCCAGGGGGAGTGGAAAAGCAAATATTATTCTAAAAATGCGATTTTTGTCTAAATACATGAAACTTGGCATGATACTTATTTAAATATAAATTATTTCTAAGAACCTTTCTTTAAAAATTCGAAATTAAAAAGGATGACAATGAGCGAAAAGCGTTCTAAAACTGTTTTGATTGTGAGCAATCTCAGGAAACATCAAATTGATTTAAAAAATAATGGTTCTAAATTGATGGTGACAACACTTGATTTAACACCGATTCTGTATTATATCGGTGTCAGTACCACCAAATTGCGATTTCACGCAGTTTCAGGAAGTACCGAACCGATTTAAAAAATAATTGCATGAAAATATGGTGTCAGCTCTTGCTCCAAGATAGGCTGTTTTTATGGCGGTCGCCACTATTCCAAAGAATGTGCAAGAGCAAAAAACATACTAAAATTGCGATTTTTTTTCTTTTTTTGTTATTGAAGGATTTAGAAACATGAAATTTGGCCTGGTAGTTACTTTTTAGATATAACTGATCTATAAGAACATTTATTTAAAAATTCGAAATTTAAAAGGGATAAAAATGAATTTAATTTTTTTTTTTTTTAAACATTCTAAATGACTATATGTACGCAATCTCAGGGAGAACTGTAACGATTTAAAAAAAAATAATGGTGTTAAAATAATAGTGAAAGCTCTTGGTCCAACATAGGCTTCATTTTATGTCGGTGCCACTATCCCAAAGAATGTGCAAAAGCAAAACAATTCTAAAAATACGATTTTTGTGTTATTGGAGGGCATAGATTCATGAAATTCGACACGTTAGTTATTTATTAGGTATAAATGATCTCTAAAAACATTTCTTAAAAAATTCAAAATTCAAATAGGGATGAAAATGCACGAAAAACGTTCAATAAATGTTTTAAATGCCGATTTGTGAGCAATCTCAGGAAACATCAAATCGATTTCAAAAGTAATGATTGGAAAATGATGCAGACAGCCCTTGCACTTAAATAGAATCTATTTCATGCCGGTGTCATTACCATTTGCGATGTTGCAGGAACAAAAAAAAGTTCTAAACTGCGATTTATGTGATACTGCAGGATCTTCTAAATTGTAATTTCTACGCAATCTCAGGAACTACAAAACTCATTTCAAAAGTAATAGTTGGAAATGGGTGGTGATAGAATCACTTCAAATATAAACTACATTTTATATCGGTAACGCTACCACCAAAGGATTGTAGGAGCAAAAATCATTCTAAATTTCGATTGCTGTGATACTAAAGAGTAGAGATGGGAAATATAGTTATTTTTGGTTAACAGGTTACATCGTTCCACACATTCACAGGTAACAGGTTTCAACAACCTGTTATTTTTGTAAAGTATAACTAATCGATGAGACTATGCTGTCAACAGACATTTTAATTAGAGGGCCGTTAATTAAGGTATCTTGAATAATTTTGATACATAAGTATAGACGCTGTTTTAGTTCAGATAAACCTGCGCCTTTAAAATAAACATAGAGTTAAAATTTTAATTTTTGCAAGACAAAAACTTAGTTAGTTGTGATACTTTACATTTCACGTATTATTATCGTTTTCTTGCACTAAAAATGCATTTTTCTTCGTTGAAAATTTATACGTATCATAGTCAGTAAATTTTGCCCGTAGAACTTTTTTTTTTTTCTGCCGATTTACTTGTTAAAACACATAAAAACTTTTTCTAAATAAAAGTTATAGGAAACTTACTGAACACTGTATAAAATATGTAGTTTCTTAACAATTTAAAAAATAATTATTTTAATGTAAATTAACATTTATATGATGCAGAAGAAAGTTTAAAGCATTTTTGCAATTGTTACAATGACTCCAAAACTGACGGTTTAGAAATTAATTTTTTCTAAACGATCAGAAATATCCTCCATAAAAGCTACACCGTTTTAACAATGCAATTTGTTCAAAAAAATTAAAATTGATTTTCATTCGTTAGCCCCTTGATTTGAAGTTCGAATTTTGACATCCCCGAATCAATATCTGTCAACGCATATTCAAAGCTCATCCCACAAGAGCACGAAACATTACTTGTATATTTTTAATCAAATGTCATTCATCCCAAAAATTTCGTATGTGCAAGTACGTATTTAAAATCCCCTCCCCAAAACTTGTGACAGGCCAAAAAATGACGTTGGTAGTATAAAATTGGCGCCCTATAAATTTCCGCGTCCGTCGGGACCGCCCCCCTTCGCCCCCCCCTCCCATCCCTTTTCGAATGGATGTGTCCTCACCAGACTATTTTTCTTCTTTTTTTTTTCAGGAAAATACAATTACAAAAGTAATGTTTTCCAGTTCGTATTTTCTAACGACGCAATATTGACAAAATAATAATGATAAAAAAAACAGTAATAAACATTTTATTAAATAAAAATCATAGCGCCAGAATACCCCCCCCCTTCCCCAAATACCATGAGTACATAGTAATATCCCTTTTAAATATTCAAACTCAAAGATTGCCACCGTTTTACCCATCTAACTACATCAACGAAAGATTATGTCCCGTGCCCGAGCGATAAATTCGCTTTCTATCAACAATTAAATCCGTAAATCTCTTTAATTCCATTTTTCAAACAGAGATTCCTTCCCATTAAAAATATGACCAAAGATGGCCGACATTATCTCCTTGCTTTTTAATAATCTGCAAACGTCACTAACTAAGCTCACGTACTCTAGAATAAAAGCACATTTTTCCCCCCATTTCATTTTCAGTATTCTAACCAGTTTTCATTATTCCAGCTGTTTTTTGTTTTTTTTTCAATAAATGTTGTTTTCGTTATTCTAAAAACTGATTCTATTGCTTTAATCAACTGTGAGCGTTATAAAAAATTCAAACGATAAAATGTATTCTGTGAAGAATCGAAGCCAGGTGTTTTTAAATATTCATAGAATAATCAACAACGAATAGCTTTTGAGAGATTTTATCACGTGGACTTTTGAGATAGCAAAAGGACAAGGTTTCCTATGATTGGCTTTCTTGATTAGACCAAAAAGATTTTTAATGTCTTAGACAATGCAAAAGGAAAATGGTTCCTATGATTGACTTCCTTGATTAGACCAAAAGGATTTTTAATGTCTTGGAATCGTAGATCGACAGTGACGCGTCAAAAAGAAAGTTTCATAGGATTTTTTTTTTTTTTTTTTTTTTTTTTTTTTTTTGTGCGTCGGAATTTTTTTTTCTCTCTCTGTCTCAAAAGCGTTTTAATGCAGTTGGAGATTTTTGTTTTCTGCAGTAACAGAAATTCTTTGCCTCAGAATTCAAATAGATTTATAAGTTGGAATTTATTTTATATAACTAAACTTTTATTAATTTATAAATATGTATTCCTAAAATGATTTTCAGCCTTAATATTTGTTTCTTCTTTTTAAAATGCTTATCATACGAGGCGTTCCAAAATTAACAGGGACTTTTTGGTAATATGTTATTGAATAATAAGTTTTTGGTTAATATTACGAATATTTATCCTGTTATGTTAAATAATGCCCATCTCTACTAAATAGGCTAGAAACTTTAAATATGACGTAATAGTTACTTAAAATATGACTGACCTCTAAGAAAAGTAGAACGTAAATTCGGAATTTTAAAATTGCGAACTTTTCGTTCATTAAATACTCTTTTTGAGTGTAATTTCATGGACTAATTCTATTTTTGTTCTGATGTTATTTTCATATATAGCACGGGGTAAAACTACCCCGAACTATACCATCTACAGAGCCTGACCAACTTGGACATTTATTTAACTTTTTCAGACATTCTTTTAGTTAATTGTGCATTTTTCAGCTTTAATTGTAGAAACTTTAATTATTTTTAAAGATATATATATATACATATACATTCATGGTTCTTTTCGCTCGCATATGTAATATCATGTTTGTTTTCGCAGTGTGCGTATCATTGTTTTTTCATATATTTAGTTACCAGATTATTATATTTTGTAACTTGTCTGAATTTACAATTTGTTCCCTGTATATACGAGCATTAAATTAATTTATGTATGTAAAATGCCTTGATAAAGGGGCAAAAAAGAATTTAAAAAAAAGTGAGGAAAAGAGGAAAAAAAGGAAAAAAAAAGAGAAAGAAAAAAAAAAAAGATTGCATATTAGATTTTCTAAGTGGCATATAATTATTTTTTCGTGCTAGGGCACGTCTTTTTCTTTTATTTTATTTTGTATTTTTGTGGGCCCGTAGCTTTCGAGCCTATTGTCTTTTTTTTTATTTGTCTGGTGCTGACAGGGGTTGTTTTCCTCCGAGGGGAACACACCTATGCCGTATTTTGGTTGGTGCCTCGGATGGGTGATCGTGACAATATCTGATCCTACACAGGCTATATTTTATGCCGGTGCCACTATCACCTGTGGTTGGCAGAAACAACAAATGTTCTGAACAAGTTTAAAATTTTAAATTGCGTTTCTTAGAATATTAGGAATACCAAACCGATTTCAAAATTATTGTTTGCAAATTAATAGTGACAATTCCTGTTTCCACATAAGCATCGGTGCCACTACCCATAGAGACCGTTAGACAAGAAGAATGGAATTTGACATGATGGTTAACTTTAATATGTAAGTGCATACTAAGAATATGGTTTCTAAAAAATTCAAACTGCAAATTAATACTAAAATAAGCATATGAATGAAACATATAAGTTTCTAAATAGTTTCCAAATTATCATCTATTTGAAATAAGTGTTAATTATTTTTATTATTTTCAGTCTCATTTCTGCCCAATGCAGTGTAATAATGAAGATTGCCAAACTATGCGTTAAATGGTAATTTTTTTAATTGTTCCTAAAAGGTACAATTTATTCTAATAAAAATGAGACATTCAAATATCACTTGGCGTATTTCAACTACTGCAAAGCCGCGGGGTTTGTTAGTGTATAAATAAATAATTAAATTTCTTTTTTTCCTTTTTTTTAAGTTGTTATAAAAGCATTCATCAAGAAGTGTACAGCACCGCCTCCCTCTCCCTCCCGTCCGCTCCACACACACACATACCCTATCTAAATTTGAAAGTTGGATAATCTTTTTCTGAAAGACAAACATTATCTTTTGATACATCTTTTTATTTGAGATTCTCCAAGCATTAACACCTAAATCCCAGATCGACCCGATAATGCCATTCATCGACAGCTGAGGTCCAAACAGTAATCAATGTTTACTCGAGATAAGATACAAGATACAACTCGAGTAAAAGTCCTTTTACAGATTTTTTATTGACAGATAACTTTACCAAACAGCGAAAGGTGTTAAAAATAAACACTAACGAAATGTAACTCGAATTAGAAGGCTTTAGAAAAATGCTTTGAAAAGACTGAAATACATTTTGTTGCTGTTGTTGTTTTGTTGTTTCAATCAAAAGTGTATGACGTTTTAAGATTTTTTTTATCTGTCTTCGTAAAAAAATTCTTATCGGGATTGAAGTATTCTGTTGAGACGGACTTTAGCAGTAATATTTAACCTTCTTTATAATCAGGGGCGCATTTGAATTTTTTTAATCATCTTCATGGGCGAACCCTCAACCTACTATATATACAGGGTGACTCATAATTATCGAAATAATAGGCTCTCTCCTTAAATATTGCCCCTAGATCCGTATTTCCAGTTGCAAAAATTCATTTAAAAAAGGGTGCAAAATATGATGGCATAAGTTGCAACTCCATGGGGGTCTATTTGAAGGAATACGAAAATTAAATTTTTATACGGCTCCCAAAAAAGGTGAAAATTCCAACTAACAAAACTTTCTTTATTCAGTCCTGAATTAAATACAAAAGATCGCATCATCATATCTACCAAACTCGCAGAGTTACAGCCGTTTAAATACTTCATTAGGTTTTAAGGGATTAGATACAAATTGAAATGCGCGCAACTCAAGAAGCAATTTTACTTTAACATTTTTAGGAAACATGTAAAAAGCTATCTTTTGAGTTAGAAATTTGATTTCTTTTCTTTTTTTTGTGTCAAACATTTTTATTTATTTATTTATTTATTTTATTTTATTTTTGTTTTTGATGGTTAGCCATATAATTTACAAACGAAATCACATTGTGAATTTCGCACATAGTAAATTTCTCTTCCTTCACATAGTGAATTTCTCATAAAGTTCATAAAAATTTCAAATGATTAGTATTGTTTTAAGTAGTATTATTTAAAATCTTTATAATTCGAAACATTATCCATCGGATTTCGTCTTTTTTTCGTTTAATTAAAGAAGAAAATATAATTGTAGTTTTGTATCGTGTTTTTTTTTTGTTCAATATCAATTTTTAAAATATTTATTTAAAAATTAATGTAGCATATTTAAAAAAAAAAACATATTTTTAAAATTAAATATTTTTTCAAATTTGTTAGAATAAAATTAATGTAAAATAATAAAAAAAGATATGTTTCAAATTTGCATTTTCTTTCATTAACGATTTTTGACTTTTAATAATTTAAAGACGAGAAATGGTGATGATGGTAGTGTTAAACCCTTCATGAAAAGAATCACATTTAAAATTTTAAACAACTTTTGGATCCTAATAAAATTTTCAAATGTTTTTAAAAAATTGCAAGTGGAAAGTAACTCCTTTCTGTTGCTTAAAATTCCGATTTAGTTTAACTTTTGCCATTTCCACCTCCTTTCTGTACTGTTTAAATGACCGTAAGTTATTTAAAACAATTCTTTTTCCAACCTGTGGATAAAAGCTTTTTCATAATTTTAGCTCTCAAAACTTCAGAGTTTTATCGTCCCGACGAGACTGTTAAAAATAAGTCTGCATTCTGGGCACAATCCGGGCCGAGACCCGGTCGGGACTTTTTTCTGTAGATTTGGTCGAGCCTAAAGTATTTTTTCATACTGTACTGGGACTGGCTTCCTTTTTTCTAGGCCTACACGACACGAAATTTTCCGTCCCGGTCTCGACACAACTCGTATTAAAACCATTGTTTCTAATTGACCTAATTCGTGCATAAAAAAGTAAAATTTGACCCAGTCCAAAAATTTTTTACGAAAAGCGCATATAATTTTAAATCACTTTTATTTTGAAAAAAAAAAACTTTAAAATTCATTTTAAAAAAAGAATAGTAGATTTAAAGGTAAAAAATTTTAAATACAATAAAACCACTGAAAATAAATCCTGCTTATGATGTAATCCGGTTTTAAACGATAAAAAGTTGATTCATGCAAAATGAATATGATAATACTTGAGAGAAAAATTTACTACATTTACACAATCTAAGTAGGAAAGTTGTCAATAAGGTATCTTTTTTCTTTTCTATGTGATTCCGTCTTAAAAGGACTTGCTGTATAGTCTTTTTCGATCTCTAATACATGGGATATGGATTAACGATATTAAAAGATAAGTGAAACATTAACATATAAATAAAGATTCATTGAAAAAATAAATATTTCACAGCCTTTGGTGCTTCTTTAATAATGAAAAATATAAATATGAAGAACAAAAATCTATAATAAGTAATTTTGGTCAAAACACCTCCACACAAAGCGATTTTTAAACATATCGAAGTAAACAACTATTTAGAAATTCAAGGCCGAAACAGGTTATGATTTAAACTTTTACCAGGCCGGACCGGGCTATGATTTTAACATTTTTCAAGCGCGGGTCGAACTTTTCACCCTATGGGTTGGTTCGGGACAAGGTTCTTAGATTAGAACCACTATTGTACAGGTGATTTTGAAAACAATTAAATAAAAAACTACGACATTTTCACACAATTTACCCTATATGTTATTTTTACTAGCTTTTTCAGAAATAATATAAACTTCTTGTTTAATTTACCATTACATATATTTTTTAACCCGACATACTGATAGGCATCTAGTTACACAATTGTTCTTTTAAAATACAAAAGTTGATTGTCGATAATGTGTAATATTTTTTATATACATGCGAAAAGAGAGACGGCTAGACAAACAGAAGCCATACACCTTTTTAGCTTATTTTCTAGAAAGTACGATTTATTCTTTGACAAACAAGCGATAACACAAAGTAAAAATCGTAGCAAAAGAATAGCCTGATTAATAAAAAAAAAATATGTGTGCTATTAACACATACCAATATAGCAGTTAAAAAGTGTTTGCTAGAATAAACAATAATTAAGCTATTGTTAACATAAACATAAAAGCAAATTGTCATGTTTTTAAAGACTTTGAATCTGGACCGGAGACTACCGTATATTGTAAAACCTCTGAATTGCGGAGAGCTCGGGAGCAGTAGCGCCAACTTTTCAAAAATATTGGGTGGACTCAAACATTTCTGAGTCAACTAACACACACATATACCGGGTGTCCCAAAAATGACTGATGGATTTTAAAATTCAATAACTTGCAAACGGTGACATCTATTTAATTTTTTTTTTTTTTTGCAGGAGGGTTATGTATAATGTCAGGAGTTTTTTTTTTTTTTTTTTACCGTAATTTTTTATTTTAGTTCGCATCTCAAACAATAGGCGATTGAAGGCCAGGTCGACGCTTCACTCAGCACTGATCACCTAGCCTTCAATCGCCGTCAGCGCCACCTATTGTTTGCGATGAGAACTAAAATAAAAAATTACGGTAAAAAAAAAAAAAAAAAAAAAAAAAAAAAAAAAAAAAAAAAAAAAAAAACTCCTGACATTATACATAACCCTCCTGCAAAATTTTTTTAAAATAGCTGTCACCGTTTGCAAGTTATTGAATTTTAAAATCCATCAGTCATTTTTGGGACACCCGGTATATAATGCGCGTTAGTGTGGAGAGAGAAGGGAGAAGCGAATGGCCAAAGGTGATAATTCAAAATTCAAATTCTTTTTCTAAGCAAATTTTTAAATTATTATAATTTAATTATAATAAAAAAAATTACTAAATTATATTCTTATAAGCTATAAAATATAATATTGTATTATATTTATAAGCTATATATTGTATTTATAAGCTATAAAATAGCCTATAAATACAGTAATATTAATTTTAAAATAACCTTGAAATTGTTAATTATTGTAAGTACAAAATTCTAAATATTAAGAAAAGGTCACATTTTAATTACCTAAGTTGCTTTATCAATTTGAGACAACAGAAAAAATGGCAAAATAGGCAGAAAGTTTGATTGTAAGAGAAATTTAATTATATATAAGGCGACGGGGTTTTCAGTACTACTGAAAGTCTAATGGATGTACTTACTATTTTTCAACCAAACTATTTTGAGAATGTTAATAAAATCGAATTTCATTTTAGGAATTAAATAACTGAAAAAATAAATTACGAATTAAATCAATTGAAATTGGGTGGGCGTAGAGATCATAAGGTGGTCTGGTGTAATAACGCCAGGTGGGGTAATAACGCCAAATGCTAATATTTTGCATAATTCTGAAATAATCTGGTAAATGACACCCATATGCTCCGCGCAGAAGGGTTTTGAGTCATATAAATCGCAAAAAACAGCTTCAAGGTAATTTGTTTCATATTTAGGTCTTATTGTTTTTACAAGTAACTAAAATTAACGCTTGATCTAAAATTTGCGAGATTTTGTGATGTGAAGACTATTTTTTTTTATCCGAAAATACTTTGTTAATTACATAAATTTGTAGTACAGTTCATGGATTTTCAAAATGTTGCTGAAGATTTTGAATATCTTCTCGAGATAATTTGTAATTTAAAATGTACAGCGCATTAACTATAACGGGGTAATAACGCCAATCCTTGGCATTAATACCCCGGTTGATTCCCTACAGTGGCCGAGCTACATCCTAAATACTGATTCAAATAAACACAGTTAAAACTGTGCAATATTTCTAATAATTCTATTTAAGCGGTCCTTTTTAAGCAAAAATAAGCTCACGGTCTGATATTCTTTTGCCTCATCCTCCCCCCGCCCCACATCACACCTTTATTTTTCTTACACTTTCACAAAAAAAATTAACATTTTCAATAGCTTAGAATGCAATTTGTCGATTTCTAAGTTTGTAGAGTTTGTGTTTTTAGAATTGGGCAATCTACATGCAATTATTCCATCTTATTTCATATTTTTGTTTGCATGGCGTTATTACCCACCTATATGGGTAATAACGTCAGATAGCATTGGTTAAGAAATCACGCCATTACATTTTATGAATACATATCTGTTAAATTAATTTTTTAAAGAGATAGTCAATGAGTTGCTGTATCAAATCATATATTTGTTTGAAAAATACAATCGAAAACTAAGCCATGAAAATTGGTAGAACCTTAACATGGCGTTATTACCCCAGGGTACCTTATTATTGGGTGGACCCATATAAGTTGGCGCTACTGTTCGGGAGAGCTGAATTATTCCGCTATTGAGAGGTAACAATATACAAATAGACTTGAAAATAAAAATATATGATTATTAGATGGTGCACAAAATTTTGCAAAATTTATAAACTATACAAACATTAAAATTAAATTAAGAAATTCAACATTTCGAGCTTCGGCTGAGATCTTCATCAAGAAAACATCTTTATACTTCTTCCAAACAACGTATTATTGGTTGGATTACATGTTTATTATTAGTTGAGTGCTAATGTAATGACTTTTGAATTTCAAGGCGGTTTTATTCTGTTTCGAAGCAATATAATGATGTTTTCCTTATGAAGATCTCAGACGAAGATCCAAACGTTGAATTTCTTAAACTTACTTTAATGTTTGTATAGTTTTAAAATTTTGCAACATTTTGTACACCATTTAGTAATTATGTTATTTTTATTTTCAAATCTATTTGTAACATTTCATGGTGTACACGTCCAGCTCTTTTATTAATATACAAATATATAGGTGTTAGCGATCTAAAAAATGTCCATTAAATACACTGTAAAAAAAAATTCAAGAGGTTACTAAAATTTTTTTTAGTAAATTTGTATTCCACAGAATTTTTTAGTAACCATTACAAACTTTTTTTTTGCAAGTGAAACAAACTTTTTTTTGTAAACTGAACAAAAGAATTTTTTGTATAACTAACTTAAAACTTTTTAGTATGAGCCACCAAGCAAATTTTAGTAATAGCTCCAAAATTATTTTTAGTGACCATTACGTGTACCCGAAGGGCAGTAGCTTCCTTCGAGTTGCATCCAGTGGGTAAAAAGACAGACTTCTGAAGCGGAAGATTTTCGGCAAAGCCGCAATAGATGGCAGCACCAAACATTGCTACCTGCTCTATTTTGACATGCTTCTAAAGGGAAGGGAAAGTCCAGAGATAATTACCCATGGTAACTGCAACGACAGGATTTTCATAATCCCTTTATTTAACGAGTACTTACATTGCATACATTCGGTGCATATTTGGTGGCGTCCGGCATCGAACCCGGGTACTTTCAGCCTGGAGTTCGGTGCTATGAGTAGGCTATCACGGCCACGCCAAGTGAGTTTTAGTAATAGCTATTAAAAATGTAAAACTATTAACTCTATTCGTTGCTAGCTTTTTTCTAGTAATTCTTACTGATTCCTTGTAACCAAGTAAGATTACAAAAAATTTTTTAGTAATTACAAGGATCACTAAAAATTTTTTAGTAGATCGACCCTTTTTTTTTTTACAGTGTAGAAGTGTCCATTTTTCAGAAGTGTCGGCTATGGAGATTTCCCTTTATTAAAAAATGCATTCCAATTTTCATAATTAATTTATGAAATAATTAACTTTAGCTAAATCAATAGCTTAAATAAAGTTTTCTTTCCTGCTTTCAAAAATAATTACTAATGGGGCATAAAAAATAATGTATCCGACTGCATGACATTTTATGCAACGCTTGCTAATCGAACATTCTTTCTATATTTATCTGTCTCCCAAGTATTTTTTTTTTTCGCTGTTTGGAGATATTACCTGTATACATATACATGCAATACATATACAAGGTATTAAAATACTTTGTTTTCCATTATATTTGCCAAATATAATATTTGTCTGGTACTGTCGATAAAAATGAATATATCATTATTCTGTAATAAATTGATTAGGGTTCGAAAAATAGGTCTGTTTGTGTTCATTGATCGGGTATTCATCAAATAACAAACTTTCCTTTGAAAGCAAATTAAATGGTGTTTGGTTTCTGTTTATCTAGCTGTCGTCCTTTCCCACAAAATATCTTAATGCATTATCTACAATAGATTAATGTATTTCTAAAGTTATTATTTAACATTTATGGATTATTATACATCAAATTGTTAATTTCAATTTTTTATTCTTTTGTTTTTGGTGTTATAGAGGGTATTTGCATACAGTGAGAAAGATTTTGACAAGGGAAAAAATGTAATTTAAGAAATTACAACGACTATTTGGAAAATACTATAATTTTAGACTTATAATTGATTTCTTTATTAAAAAAAAAAAAAACAATAATAGCATCATTTTTATGATGGTAAAAACTTAGCTTACGTAATGACAGAGTCATATTAATATGCTTGGACTTTTAGACACACGTTAATATTCCTGGACCAATCATAAACAAATATTAAATGAAATTTCAGCTTAACAATTTTCGGTACTGCAAAATTTAAAACTTTTAAACATTGCATATTTTCAATTTTTACATAAAGAAAAAAAATTACTTTTAAATGCAACTTTTTTAAAGCCTGTGTGTAAATTTATTTTTGAGTCATTAATTTTTTTGTAGTTTATAATACTTTTTTTTCATCGTGGCAACAGAAGTATTCCATTTTTGGACTTTAAACGTGGACCAATCAGAAAACTAATAAAATAAAAACAGAAGTATTTCATTTCTAGATATCAACATGGACCAATCAGAAAACGAATAAAATGAAGAAAAGTTTCGGAATTCAACCAACAAAAAGATTCAGATGTACTTCAGATTTCCCAATTCTCTACCGAGAGCAGCAACTATTTTCCTAAATAGTTTCAAAAAAGCATAATTTAAAACAATTATTACTAAATATGTTTTACCTGGAAGTACTAGCTGTGGACTTATTGCAGCGAGATTTCCAAGATAATAGGCCTTTGGAGCTGTGCAAATGTAATGTTATCAATTTTTTGGTAATTTTGGGCCCTTTCCAAAATTTCTCTCTAGGTTTTTGTTACATAATTCATTCAACAATGATAAACTCTTGTTGCATTACCCCGAACGGAGGAAGCATGGGGACAGATAGAAATTCTTATTAACAAAACAAGTATACAATATTCCTTCTCTTTTTCTTTTATTTATTGGTAAACACAAGCTTTATTTCAAATTTACTTCACATATGGTTTCTCGAGCCGTGATGATACATGTATACACATATGAAGAAGAATAGGGATGTCAAACTTTGGGGGATATTCGATATTTTAAAATTAAATAATTTTATAATAATTTAGCGATTTTATTAATAACTTTTTTTTTTTTTTTTTTTTTTTTTTTTTTTTTTTTTTAAAGAGAAAATTTTGAATGGATCGAAAATACTATCGATATCAAAAGAACCCCCCTCCCTTTCCGTAGAGATAGCTTATGATATCATATGCCAGACCCCCTTCTCTCCTTTAAAATGATAACGTTTTATTTGCACAGTCTCTTTATGTGAAACTGGAAGTGAAATTTTGTTCCATTCCTCCATCACACATTTCCAGAGTTCACACACAAAAGGTTGACGTTTCGCCAGAACTTTAAAGGAGACCCGTAAGAAAAAACCCAAAATTTTTATTATTGATTTTAAAGTACACTGTAAAAAAAATTCTGTAAAGGTACTAAACTTTTTCTAGGAAACTGGGATTCCAAGAACTTTTCCTGTAACGGTAACAGCAAAAATTCAAGTTTCAGAATCGGTTACATGGATTTTTCTTGTTACCGTTACATGAAAAGTTCTTGGAATCCCAGTTTCCTAGAAAATGTTTAGTAATCTTACAGAATTTTTTTTTACAGTGTAATGAATTTTGGTGTACTATTTAAGAATCTTCTTGTAAGGAATAATTAGCAAAAAAATTCACTTTTTATTAAAAAGTATATTTTTTATGGGGATTTTTATAATTTTTTTTTTTTTTTTTTTTTTTTTTTTTTTTTTTTTTTTTGTCGAAAAATACATTTTTTAACCCATTAGTGCCTAGCGTCCCATTTTTGGGACAGTTTTAAAAAATTCAAGTAAGCGCATTTCACACCAGTAAAAAGGAGGATAAATAAATACTTTCTTTCTCGACGCAAAGTCCTTGATAAATTAAGATAAAAGTTATTCTTGCTTTAAAAGTGGTGGGAAATTGCAAAATTTAAATTTTAACGAAGAAAATAATTCAGGCACTAATGGGTTAAAATTACTACACTGTAAAAAAAAAATCTGTAAAGGTACTACACTTTATCTAGGAAACTGGGATTCCAAGAACTTTTCCTGTAACGGTAACAACAAAAACTCAAGTTTTAGAATCGGTTACATGGATTTTTCCTGTTATCGTTACATGAAAAGATCTTGGAATCCCAGTTTCCTAGAAAATGTTTAGTACCTTTACAGATTTTTTTTTACAGTGTACTCCTCATTCAATTTTCAATATTTTGGTATTACTAAAATTTCTTAAATGATGTTATAGTATATAGAAAAGAACTAAGGAGAGATATTTTTAATTTTCTATTTTAATCGGCTAAAAAAAAAAAAAAAAAAAAAAAAAAAAAATACGCATGGTAAATTTCCTTAAATTCGTTATAATTTTCATGTTTACCAATTTATGTAAAATTTTCAGAAATAGTTTTAAAAAAGTATCTCTCCTTACTTTTGTTGCAAATTTTTTTAAGATTCTAAAAACATAAACACTTTGTTTCTAAATCATTTTACCACTGAGCCTTAGAACTTTGAACTTAAGCAAAATATGAAAAAAGTCATTTTCAGGAAAACACGTTTTAAATGGCCGCTAGTCCTTTAAACTCTATAGTGAGTACAATTTAAAAAGCTCATTTTCGACCTGTTCCAAGTGTCCCCGAGTTCTGAAATTTTGCATGGATATTCGAAAATATGTATTTTATCGTTTTCTGAGAAAAAAAATTTTTTTTTTGAACTTTTGGCCAAAAATGGGGTTAGGGTCTCCCTTAATAGTCCAAAGACACGGTAATCCATTGGTGAAACACCTTGGGATTTCGTTGCAACAGGATTAAACGGTTTACACTTGATTCCAATTTTTCTTGTAAATTTTTCGAGAAAATGATACTGCACTTTTGGATATATAGCTGCTTGCTTTATCTTGGTAAAACTAAAAACTTTTATAGTACATAAGATATAGTTTTGGAATTTCTTCTTTAAAAGGGGAATTAGAACATTGTTTTGACAATACGTAGAGTTAATTTTGACATTTTCTCTATTTTGCTGATCTTTAATTTTCCGTTGTAAGAAATTCCAGTAATCATCATAAATCATTTAGAGACACTGTCTTTGCAATTTATTCAAACGAAAGTTGTAAGTCTGTTTGGACTCTTTCCGTGAAATAAATTGACTTTTCATTAAAATTTTACATAAATTTACGCTTCATCAATTGTGACATTTTCCCTCCACTTATCGTGTACTAAAGGATTTTCATAAAATAGTCTTCTTCTTGTCTTTCTTTTAACAACATGTCTCTCTCTCTTTTTTTTTTAAATTAAATTAAAATCTCTATTATTAATTATTTTATTTACAGTTGCTGCAGATGTATGCAAAGATTTTCCAATAATTCTTTGAGGTTCTTAGATTTTCCATTAGGAGACATCCATAAATGATATCACGCTTAGAGCAGAAGGAGGGGATTCCTGAATATGTAAAATTTTGCGACGATGGGGTAAGAAGAAGTGTGACACCACAAATTTTGGTTAAAATAAAAGCATTAAAAGTAAACAGATTAAATTTCTAAGTTTGTGTTCATAAAGTAAAGATAAAATTTAAAATCAAATCTATTAAATTCCATCTGAAATTCCAAAACACTGCTGTGTTCACTTGCTCTTTCATATTAATATCTTATTATTATTGAATATTAATAAGGTTTTCTGTTGTAAACTTTAGTCTTATTTCCAACAAAATAAGTACACGAATCATTTTTATTGTTTCGCTCACAAATGTCATTGAAACACAAAAGTTAACTTTAAAATTAAAATTTGAAATATAATCTATAATGCAGTGTTTTGTTTCTGAACTACAAGTATATGATTATAAATTAGACAATTGCACCATAAATTATACTGAAAGTATGTACTAAAATAAATACAGTTTATTAAATGGTACACTTATAAAAAGAATATATTTAAAATAACACTTACTGAAAGTATGTACTAAAATAAATACAGTTTACTAAATGGTACACTTATAAAAATAATATATTTAAAATACATTTAAAAATATCAACGTTTCATTCGCTTCTGTGAACTTCGTCAGGATACAACATAAAGATGTTAAATGCAATTTAAAGTTTCAAAATGTAAACACATACGTCCACGAGCATAGTTGAGTTGAGAGCAGGGATGTAGTGGAGGGTATATGGGGGTATGCGCCGTAAGCCCTGTGGATTTTTTTTAAAGGAGTTTAAAAAAAATTCACAGGGCATGCGGCGCATACCCCCATATACCCTCCACTATATCCTTGCTCTCTCAACTCAACAATGCTCGTGGACGTATGTGTTTACATTTTGAAACTTTAATTTGCATTTAAGGGCCCACATTAGTCACAGAAAAAGTACTCAAAAAGACCCGGATGATAATGTAAAGTCTATGGGAGCGTTTTTTTCTAATATTTCGTTCAAATTTTAATATTTTTACATGATTTTTTTGCACGAGATAGCTGAGGACGATCCACAACCGGCCTAGTTTTTACTTTTTCGATTTTGATTTTACATTAAAAAAAAAAATACTTTAATTTTCAAAACCGGTTTAAACCGGTTCTGAAACTGAAACTATCATAATATAAAAAATATATAACCAAAATCGAAAAAGTAAAAACTAGGCCGGTTGTGGATCGTCCTCAACTATTTTATGCAAAAAAAATCATGTCAAAATATTAAAATTTGAGCGAGATATTAGAAAAGAACGCCCCCATAGACTTTACATTAGCGTTCGGCTTTTATCGCGTGACTAGTGTACGCTCTTAAGGGTGTTCTTAACTGCTGCGCTCAACAAGCGCAAAACGTTTTGACACATTTACAAATTCATTTTTTAACAAAAATATATCAAATTTGAATACCTGACTATGGAAGCGATTTCGAATAGAACCTATTTTTCCATTTTATGATGATTAAATTACCTATCCAGTTATAAACTATTTCGATGACGTAATCACCCGTTTTTCTCCTGCTTTTCGACCGGTTTTTCTGCTTTCGTCGGGAAATGTGCTCAAAAGTGTGAACTTTGAAGGCTTGTTATAAAAAATCTATTGTGTTTTAGAAAAAACAGAAAAATGAGTGCAATTAGACAGTTTCTGAATAATAACACATGCTATTTTCATGCGTTTTCGAACAAAAATAAATTAAAGCATGTGTCACAAAGTTGACCATTTTGATTTAAGAACACCCTTAATATCTTTATATTGAATCCTGACGAAGTTCACAGAAGCGAATGAAACGTTGATAATTTTAAGTGTATTTTAAATATATTCTTTTTATAAGTGTACCATTTAGTTAACTCTTTTTATTTTAGTACATATTTTTAGTACAAGTATATGTTTATGTAATATTGTGTAACATGTGACAAGAGGGTGGGAGGGGGCATGGTGAAATGTGAAATTTTCTGACAAAGGGAGGGAAGAGGTCAAAAATGCTGAAAAAAGGTGTGACATAATTTATGGATAGCCCCTTACAACACATTTCCATAACACTTAAGAAATATTAGAACGGCAAGTACTATTTCCAAAAAGGTCTTTTGGTGTTTTCTTTTAGATAGCCTTAAAGATAAAGACTGACGATTTTTAGGTGCGTTCGTAATTATGTAAATACGTAGCACCTATAGTGATCGTTCAGTCCGTCCGTCTGTCCGCATATAACAACGAAAAAACTACCCAACCCAATTATTTGAAATTTAAAATACATGATTATTACATAATTTTGTCGAGTCATTTAAAATTTTATGAAAATCGGATGCATAGATCAATTACAGGGGCAATCAAAAGTATTTCATTACATTATGGTCAATGGGGGAAAAGTTTCAAATGTATTTTATACGTTTGAGATTTAAAATACATAATTATTACATAATTTTGTAGAGTTATTTCAAATTTTATGAAAATCGATGCATAGATTAATTACAGGGGCAATCAAAAGTATTCCGTTACATTACGGTCAATGGAGAAAATTTTTCAAGTGCATTTTAATGGTGTTACACTCATTCGAACTTAATAAAATTTATATGTAACTATAAAGTACATATTATAATATACATTTTACATAATTTGTGGTGCAAAGAACATTTGTTATTGATTTACAAGGACACATAAAAGTATTCCATTACATAATGGTATAGGGAGAACATTGTTTCATGGGCGTTTTGATTGTGATTCACTATTTACAATTTTATAAGATTGATATACGAGAGTAATATTTTTAAAACTTCCTTATCGTACGAACGCACCTCATTTGCTACGCTTCACGTGCAATTTCCAACTTGTTTCCTTTTCAGTTAATAATATCACTTATTTTATGCTTCGACTCTTTAAAACCATGCTTCTCATAAAATTTTCTAATCACCGAATATGAATATTTCTCTTCTGAAAGAACAAATATTTAACTTTTAAATCTCTCTCTTCTTTCAAATTCCATTTCAGAACTGACAATATTTTCTTCATTGAAGACAATAAATCAGTTATCACGTTATTAAACATTGCCTGACACTTTCCTGTCTGATATTTCTCGTTGCCTTTTTAATTTAACATCAAAATCATTCCGAATAAGATGTGTAAACACCATCTATGCATACTTTGACTAAAATTATTTACATTTTTAATCTTTTCAAATAAAAAGCGCTATACTTTTAAAATCGCTTATAACAGGAGAAGGAGAAGAGGTATTCTATTTTATTATTATTATTATTATTTCAAAACCTTCGTAAAATCCTAAAACCTTACTTATTATTTTAATCTTAGTAATTTACATTAATCTTTTAACCAAGTAAAACCTTACTTATTATTTTAACTTATTTTTCAATAAAATCCTTAAAGTAATAACTTATAAACAAATAACCCTGTACACTAGACCGAAAATTCTTTATATTTTTAATCTAAACTGATTGAATGATGTCAATTTTATTTTTAAAAAGGAATCATTTCCCAATGTTACCCTTTTTTTAACCAAGTATCTTAAACTTAAATGCATTAATAGAAATAAGTCAAAAATATGACTTCAAAAAATACAACTAATGGAGCAAAAAATAGGTTTTCCATCTACCGGCATGACGTCTTTGGGGAATGCATTATGATTGTTTATCGAACGCTCTTTTTATCTATCTCACATCCAGAGCTTCCTTTTCATCTTCATTTTCCCCCATGTTTGGGATATTACCTACACATATACATAAAGTTGCTATATAAATGCTTTGTTCTCCGTTGTTTTTGTCAAGCTTAATATTTGTCTGATACTGTCGATAAAAATGACTTTATTATTATTATGTAATTTTTTCTTTTCGAAAGCCTTAAAGACTGAAGATTTTTTCTTTTCAATTAATAATATCACTTATTTTATGCTTCGGCACTTTAAAACCATGCTTG
Organism: Maratus speculifer; assembly: GCA_964019185.1. Taxonomy (NCBI): domain Eukaryota; kingdom Metazoa; phylum Arthropoda; class Arachnida; order Araneae; family Salticidae; genus Maratus; species Maratus speculifer. Next base: position 277,691,853 of record OZ025300.1, read on the forward strand.
TCGCAACATTTTCTAAACACGGAATATGAATAATTCTGGAAAAAAGAAATATTTAACTTCGAAACCTCTTGCTTCTTTTGAATTTCATTTCAGCACAGGCGATATTTTTTCCATAGCAGCCAATATTTCAGTTTATGTTAGTAAACGTTGTCTGACATCTTAACTTCTGATATTTCTCATTGTTTGTTAATTAAACATCAAAGTCGTTTCCTAATTTGATGAGTAAATATTTTCTATGGATTCTTTGAGTAAGATTATTTCAATTTTTTGTTCGTTCAAATAAAAAGCTCTGTACTTTTAAAATCGCTTATAAATGGGGAAGAGAGAGAGAGGTATTTGAATATTTTAAATTATTCCAAAACCTTCATAAAATCCTAAAACCTTACTTAATTTTTTTAAAACTTAGTAATTAAACTTAATATTTTAACCAAGTAAAACCTTATTAATTATTTTAGCTTATTTTCTCAATAAAATCCATTGATATCTTAAACAAATATAATCAACTGGATCAAAATTTCTTTATATTTTAAATCTAAAGTGTGATGCCAATTTCATTTTTTAAAATCACCTCCAAATTTCACCGTTTTTTTTCTTTTTTAGGTGCGTTCGTAATTATGTAAATACGTAGCACCTATTGTTGTCGTTCAGTCCGTCCGCATATAACAACACAAAAAGTACCCAACCGAATCATTTGAAATTTAAAATATATTATTATTATATAATTTTGTCGAGTCATTTCAAATGTTATGACAATCGGATGCAGAGATCAATTACAGGGACAATCAAAAGGATTCCGTTACATTACGGTCAATGGGGAAAAAGTTTCAAATGCATTTTAATCGTTTGAAATTTAAAATACATAATTGTTACATAATTTTGTCGAGTTATTTCAAATTTTATCAAAATCGGATGCTTAGTTCAATTACAGGAACAATCAAAATTATTCCGTTACATTATGGTTAATGGAAAAAAATGTTTCAAATGCATTTTAATGGTGTTACACTCATTCGAACGTAATAAAATTGATATGCATCTATAAAGTAGATATTATAATATACATTTTGCATAATCTGTGGTGCAAAGAATATTTGTTACTGATTTACAAGGCCACACAAAAGTATTTCATTGCATAATGGTATAGGGAGAACATTGTTTGGTGCGCATTTTAATTGTAATTATTTACAGTTTTATGAGATTGATATATGAGAGTGATATTTTTAAAACTTCGTTATCGTACGAACGCACCTCATTTGCTACGCTTCACGTGCAATGCCCAACTTGTTTTTTTTTAAATATAGAGCTTTCCGATAACCTTAAACATAAATGCAATAACAGAACAAAGCCAAAAATATGACTTCAAAAAATACCATTAATGGAGCAAAAAATAAGTTTTCCATCTATCTACAAGACGTCTTTATGCAATGCATTATGTTTTTTTTTTTTTTTTTTTTTAATCGAACACTCTTTCTATTTATCCCACATTCAGAGCTTCCTTTTCTTCTTCTTATTAGGTGCGTTCGGAATTAAATAAACAAGGTAGAACCCGTCAAATTTTGTTCGAATGTCCCCGAAAGAAAATGTTTAAGAAGTAACTGTTTCATTAACTTATAATAAACCTACAAAATTAGCTATAGTGAAAAATGCATTTTATATTCGTACGTCTAACTCTTAAACAAACGATATTTATCATCAAATTAACAAAATACTATTTCTATAAAACGCAGTTATAGAAATTGTTAAACTTTAATCGTATATGTAAGCAGTAAAAAATGAAGATATGTTATGATGATAAAGTTATCAATTAAGGTTCTTATGCTAGTATTCCAAAATTTTGCTAGTAAAAAGCAAAATTTATTCAACTTTGTCTCAATAAAATAATTTTTTTTCCGTGAAATCTAAACCCGGCATCACTTCAGCATATCAAAATTTACAAAGATACATTTCACATCTATATTCACGTTTAAAAAAAAAAAAAAATTGGCATTTTAATGTGATAATTTTGATTCAAAACTTGAAGTCTCAATGCTATTCGCTGAAATAGATATTAAACTATTGATATTCTTTTACGTGTAAATCAAATTTTGTAAATGAAATCAAAATTCACCGGGTTTAACAGAATATATTTAATTTTCAATTTTTTCCCTTTTAATGAGAAAATGGCAACATAAAGATATAGTAATCAATTTCTTTCCTTTTTTCCTTTGCTTTAAATAGAAATGGAGTACTCCTGTTGCCACGATTAGAAAAGAGGTATTAAAAGCTACAAAAAAATTAATGTTTCAAAAACAAATTAAGATACAGCTTTCAAACAAATTTCATTTAAAAGTACATTTTTTCGCCTACACGATGGTGTAAAAATTGAAAATGTGCGACCAAAAATTACAATACCGAAATTCATTTATAATTTGAAAGTGTTGCCATGCGCAAAATGACGTATGCGTTACGCACAGATACGTTTGGCCTTTATAATATAGATACGTAGCACCTATAGTTGTCGTTCAGTCCGTCCATCCGCATGTAACAATGCGAAAACTACCCAATCCAATCGTTTGAAATGTAAAATATATAACTGTTGCATAAATTTGTCAAGTCATTTCAAATTTTATGAAAATCAAATGTATAAACCAATTACATGGACAATCAAAAGAATTCCGTTACATGACGGCCAATGGGGGGGGGGGGGGAATAGCTTCAAGTGCATTTTAAGCATGTTGCATTCTTTCAAACATAATAAAATTCATAGGCATCTATGAAGTATATATTAAAATATACATTCTCTACAATATTTGATCTAAAGGATATTTGTTATTAATTTACAGGGCCACACAAAAGTATTCTCTTACATAATGGTATAAGGGGAAACATTGTTTGGGGCACGTTTTAAGTATAATTAAACTATTTCACATTTTATGAAATTGATATATGATGTATTATACTTTCTGTATAGTAGAAAGTAGATTGTATTTACAGGGACAAACAAAAGATTTCGGCTAATATACTGCATCCGAAATATTGTATACTATTACACCAAGATCTGAATATTTTTTAAATTTCATTTTAGTACGTATCATTTGCTTACGCTTGACGTGCAATTTCCGACTTGTTCTATACGTCTCCGAGTACCTTAAACTTAAATACATTAATAGAATAAAGTCAAAAATATGACTTCAAAAATACTACTTAAGGAGCAAAAAATAGGTTTTCCATCTACCGGCATGACGTCTTTATGCAATGCATTTTGTTTGTTTACCGAACGCTCTTTCTACTTATCTCACATCCAAAGCTCTCTCTTCATCTTCTTTTTTTTTTTTCCTGTTTGGGATATTACCAACACATATACATACATATTCATGAAGTTGCTATATAAGTACTTTGTACTCCATTGTTCTTGTCTAGCATAATATTTGTCTGATACTATCGATAAATATGACTTTATCCATATTCTGTCATGGTTTCTTTTCGATAGCCTTAAAGACTGACAATTTTTTTTTCTTTTCAATTAATAACATAACTTATTTTATGCTTCGACACTTTAAAACCATACTTCTCGCAACATTTCCTAGTCACGGAATATGAATAAGTCTGTTCGTAAAGAACAAATATATAAGTTTGAAACCTCTCGCTTCTTTCGAATTCCATTTCAGTGTAGGTGATATTTTTTGCATAGCAGCCAATATTTCAGTTTATGTTAGTACATATTGTCTATAATTTTCCCTTCTTGTATTTCTCGTTGTTATTTAATTTAACATCAAACTCTTTCCCAATAGGATGTGTAAACATCCTCTATGTATTCTTTAAACTAAGATTATTTCAATTTTTTGTTCGTTCCAATAAAAAAGCTCTGTACTTTTTAAATCAATTGTAACAGGGAAAGGGGACGAGGTATTGCAATATTTTAAATTATTCTAAAATCTTTGTAAAATCCTAAAACCTTACTTATTATTTTAAGCTTAATAATTAACCTCAATCTTTTAACCAAGTAAACCTTATTTATTATTTTAATTTATTTCTCAACAAAATCCCTTGATATCTTAACAAATAATCAACTAGATCAAACTGGATCATTTTTTTTTTTAATATTTTAAATCTAAATTAGCTGGATGATGTTAATTTTATTTTAAAAAAGAAATCACTTCCCAATTTCACTGGGTTTTTTATAGCTTGCCGAGTACCTTAAACTTAAATACATTAATAGAATAAAGTCAAAAATATGACTTCAAAAATACTACTTATGGAGCAAAAAATAGGTTTTCCATCTACCGGCATCACGTCTTTATGCGATGCATTTTGTTTGTTTATCGAACACTCTTTCTATTTATCTAATATCCAGAGCTTCCTCTTCATCTTCTTTTATTCCTTGTTTGGAATATTACCTAACACATATACATACATATTCATGAAGTTGCCATATAAGTACTTTGTACTCCATTGTTCATGTCCAGCATAATTTTTGTCTGATATTATCGATAAAAATGACTTTATCCTTATTCTGTCATGTTTTCTTTTCGATAGCCTTAAAGACTGGCATTTTTTTTCCCTTTTCATTTTATATCACTTATTTTATGCTTCGACACTTTAAAACATGCTTCTCGCAACAATTTCTAAGCACCGAATATTAATAATTCTCTTCGGAAAGAGTAAATATTTCACTATCAAATCACTATCGCTTCTTTCGAATTCCATTTTAGAACAGACGATATTTTGAATATTTAATATGTGAATTATCACTTGCTTACTAAACGTAAAACCAACATGGTGAAAAATGTCCAAACCGGGGATCGAACCTGGAACCCTTGGACATTTTTTACCATGTTAGTTCTACGCTTATTAAGCAAGTTATAATTATATATTCAAGAATTTCAAGCGTAATTTCACTGCTCGAAATTTAAATATAGACTATATTTTTTTTTCGTAGCAGCCAATAGCCGACATTTCATCTCGTTATTACACGTTGCCTGACACTTTCCCGTCTGATATTTCTCGTTTTTATTTAACGTAACATCAAAATCGTTCCCAATATTAAGTGCAAACACCCTCTATGTATCTTTTGACTAAGATTATTTCAGTTTTTTTGTCCTTTGAAATAAATCGCGCTATTCTTTTAAAATCGTTTAAAGCAGGAGTAGAGGAAGAAATTCCAATTTTTAAGATTTCGTTCATTTGACGAAACCCAATTCGTCTCTGTCCTCTGTCTGTCTGTTCGTCCCAGAGTCCGTATAAAGAAAAAAAAGTATAAGTCAGAGACTTTAAATTTTGTATACTTACAGCTGAATAGTTCGTGACACACGACAAATCATAAAATTTTTGTAAAAGTCTATTATTTTAATTAAATTAATTTTTTCAATGACATCCGTTCATTTTTGCGATTTATAAAGAGAAGCTAATATGAACGTTTTGTGTGTAGACATAGTTTTTAGGCAAAGTGTCTCGCTAGTAAACAGAAAGCTCTTAGTTCAAGTCCTGGTGCTGGAAAGTGAAATTTTCATATTAAAATGGATTTAATTTAATTTATTTTTATTTTTATTTTTGGCCAATTTAAGGGTTTATAAAATTATTAGGATTTCATTCCTAATATTTTTTGGAACTCAATTTTCGTTATATTTTTAAAACTATTGCGATTTCTTAATGATTCAGTATCTTAAATTTCGTTTAATCAATTTTCTTTCATTTTTAGAAATTTGAAGTTTTATTTATGTCATTACTAATTTTTTTTAATTTCGGATTTTCAATAATAAAAAAATGGAATTTTGGATTCATTTAAATAATTTGATTTGAACCTTTTTTATTTGATTAAAATAAATAACTTCCTTTTATAATTATTTTAAAATTAAATTTATTGGTACTACCATCTATGTATTTAATCATTATAAATTAATAATTTGGATTTATTATACTATAAAAACGGCTCTGAGTTGTTTTCGAAAATCTCTGGCAGAAAAAGAGACTTTGTATTTTTTCATTAGTATATTTTTTCATATAATATATTTTTTGCATAATATATATTTTTTCATTGTAGCATATTTTTTCATTTAAACTCCAAAATGTATATTGTTTTCTATGTTTCGAAAGATAAAGAACTCTTTTCGGAATCGTGGTTAATCCAAAAAAGGTTATTCTACGTTTTTGTTGATAAAGAAACATTTGTTTTACTTTTATAGTATAGCTGTGTTCCCCTTCATTCCTTTTCATACCAATTATTCTAATACATTATCTGCAATCGATTATCGTATTTCAAACACTGCCATATTATCGGTCATGAACCATTTTAAATAAGATTATTAATTTATTTTTTTCATTTTTTGTTACTAATTTTAGATCTTTTATTAACTAAATTTGTTTAAGTATTTCTACTTGTCGAAAATCAGATAAATATTTTAAAAATAGCTTTTAGGTAGATTTTGTATGAAATACTACCTATTGCATTCGCACCAGTTTATCTATCTATCTGTCTATCTATCTATCTATCTATCTATCTATCTATATATATATATATATATATATATATATATATATATATATATATATATATATATCACTTTTTTATGGACACGATAACTTTTATAATTCTTCACCAATCTCCACCAAACTGGTACATAAAATCAAAGGGGATAAAATCTCGGCTAAATTCGTTAATGGGCAAAATCGGACCAAGGGGGTCGAAATGGGGGGCGTTTTTGTGAAAACAGAAAAAACCCCATAACTTCTTAATGAAAGTAGATATGGAATCAGTTTAAAGTTTATATTACTTCTAAATAATGGGCCAAAAAGTTTATGCATGACAGATTTTTGATAAAGTTAAAAATGGGCTCAAGGGGCTAAAAAATAGGGTTTTTGGGAGAAAAAAAAATCATAACTTTGTCAATTCTCCAGATATCAAATCCATCTAAATTTTTTATTAGGATGAGCGAAGCGAATCCTCTACTAGTCCACTCAAATTACAATTTGTCGTACGCTTTACAAAAAAACTATTCAATATTTTAACTTCAAATTAAACACAAAAATAAATTATGATCTGTAGATTTGCAGAATATAATTTTTTTTACAGTAAAACGTTAAAAAAATTATTATTTTAATTAATTTATTTTACATGCATTTCCAATACGGACGCATTTTAGCAAATAAATAAAAAATGAAACGCGTATATTTTCAGAAAAAAAAATTTAAATCATGGAATAAATAATTATAGATAGAATCATGATTAATTTATTAAATAAAACATGTTTTCATTATCCCGCAAAATCGTTTGCACAGATGACACTTAAACATTTTAAAAGAATTGTATTATGGATTTTTTTTTTTTTTTTTTTGGGGGGGGGGGGGGTAAACTGGCAACAAAATAATTGTAAACAAATAAAATTAATTCTTAAATTTGTTATATAAATGAAAAATTAAAAGATCTGCGTGAAGTTGTTGGTTCAAGCTCTTTATAAATATTTTTGCGAAGGTCGTATTGTGGCTAAATAATATCGACTCATTAATCAGAAGGATTTTATAGAAAAATAAGACTTTAATAAGTTCGCAAACACAACAATAATTATTCGTGAAAACGTCACTGCGAGAATGAGAGAGCGCTTCGTTAAAAGGTAATTCCATTAATTGAGTTGCCATTCGCAGAAATTAAAAAGTTCTCCCACGCGGAGAGAATTACAGCAATTCTCATACGCTAACATGTATAAAAACGAAGAAATTAAAATAAAATGTTTTACAGTTAAACATTCATAGTATCAACGAAAGCAGATTTCAAATGTTTTTTCCAGAAAATAGGATTTTGAAGAAGTAACTTTCTTCAAGCTTTCTTCAAATATATTATTCTAAAATAGCTGTCAAAGATTATAGGATGTTGATTACAAAGATTGGAAACATGCATATTTCAAACAATTAAAAAACACCAGTGGCTACTTGAAATTGTAAAAACATCTTTAAAAGAGCTTTTAGTTGAAAATTTAAAAAAAAATTGTAAAAGTTTGCTTTGAAAATATCTTATTATGCCAGTTTTACATCATAAATAAAAAATTAAAAATCGCCCAAAAAAAAAAAAAAAATAATAATAATAATAACGTTTTTGTTTAATAAAGATGCAAAAATAATAATAAAAAAAATATTGTTACTTTCAAATATCTGTTTTATAAAATAATGCTTCGCGAATCCAAACAAAGCATCGCTTTTGCTAGTAAATATTCTCAAAATTATCTAAAACTTTTGTATTTGCAAATTTTTGATAGGACTAACTCTTACCGGTAAAACAATTAAAAACGAAAATAAAAAGGGGTTTGGAAAAAGAAAAAAATCTATAACTTTGTCAGTTCTTAAACTATCAAATCCAATAAAATTTAATTTACATCTTCTCAATAATATCTACAACTTTTATATTGGCAAGTTTTTCATAGGACCAATTCGTATAGCAAAAATAAATTAAACAAAAATTGTAGTTGGAGAAAAAAACCTCTAATCCAAACTGCTTACATTCTGATTCATTTTTTTTTAATTTATTTTTTATTTTAAACGCATCCAAATGGCAGATCCTCTTATTTAGGAACTATATAATGTGAAACATTGGCCAGTTTTTTGATAAAAACAGAATATATTTCGAAAAAGGCTGCCAAAAAGGGTATTTTGAACAGAATTTCCTGAAGTGACCGTGATAGGAAATTTGAGGAAGTATTCAAATAACAAATTGCGTTTTTTCTGACTCATTTTTAAATTCAGTTTTGCTCTCAAACGCATCCAATTGACAGGTTCTTTTATATAGGAGCTGTATAATGTCCCGTATTGGTCAGTTTTTTTTTTTTTTTTTTTTTTTTTCTTTTATAAAAGTTGAATATATTTTTAAAAATGCTGTTAAAGTTGGCACTTCGCGCAAAATTTCCCGAAGCTATCATGATTAAGAATTGAGGTTGTATTCAAAATTGGTTATTTTATAACTCATTTTTAAATTCAATTTTGCTCTCAAACGCATTCAATTGACAGTCTTTTGTTATTTAGGAGCTATATAAAGTAGTGATGCGCGATTTCGATTTTTTTAAATCGATTTAATCGATACTACGGCCAACTCGATTTAATCGATACTTTAAAATTTTTAATCGATTTCTCTGAAGGTAATATAATTTTCATTTTCCTTCAAAAGTCGAAGATAAAATAGTCGGATGTGCCAATTCCAAAATTTCAGTGTATTAGTTTCTAAGATAGAAGAATTAAAGAAACCTCAGACCCCCCCCCCCCTGCAAAATAGCGTTTTTTGCTGAGTGATGTACACAAAAAATTGATCAGGATCAATTTTTATCAGGTACCAGCTGAATCTGAATTTTGATGAAAATCTATGAAAGCGCGAGATACAGCTATTGCGAAATCATAAAATATGCAGCATATCAGCGCCACCTGTAAGGCAATTTACACCAAGAACTAAATAACACTAATCTACGTCAGGGATTTACTGAATCTGAATCTTGATGAAAATTCGTTCTTGAGATAGCGCTATTGCGTTAATCATGAATAATGCAGTATAGCAGCGCCATCTTTTAAGCGATTTCCACCAAAATATAATTGGCATCAAATAATATCAAGGACTAAATTAATCTAAATTTTTATGAAAGTCTGTGCATTAGTTCTTGAGATAAAGCTAAAATGGAAACAGGGGCGTGCGAAAAGAGAACTGCGCCCGGTTCAAAGTTCCAATTTAGCCCCCCCCCCCCCTATTAACTTTTTCTTGTGATAGGCTAGAAGTGATGTTAGTAGTAAAAATCTGTCGCCACCTAAATTTCCGTGCTCGGAACGACCGCCTCCTTTCGCACTCCCCCCTTTTCACATGGCGCTGAGTGGAAATTGTGAAAAATTCAGCATAGCAGAGCCATCTGAGAAGCGATATACATCAAAATGCAAAAAAAACATCAATTCATGTCAAGGACTAACTGGATCTGAAATTTGATGAAAATCCGTACATTCGTTATTCAGATATAGCTGTTGCGCAAATTGCAAAAAATGCAGCATAGCAGCGCCACTTGTTAGGCTATATACACCAAAAATTAGTTACATTCAGTTTATATCAAGGTCAAACTAAATCTAAAGTTTTGTGCAATTCCATACATTTGTTCTTGAGATAGAGCGGTCAGAAATTTTTGTCATATACAGACTCACAGGTGACAGACACACACATAGACAGATATTTCTTAAAAACCACGAAATCGTGTTAAAAACCTTCTAAAATATATAAATCCATCAAAAACGGGAAGTCGAAATTTTTCACGAATCCAATACTCTCTTCTTGTAAAGTTACAAAAGAAAGTAAAAATGTAAAATCGATTCTGCCCGTAAGATCGGTCTTTAGATTCGATTTCGATCTTTAGATTCGATGTCGATCTCTAGATTCGATTTCGATCTTTAGATTCGATGTCGATTTTTAGATTCGATGTCGATTTTTAGATTCGATTTCGATCTTTAGATTCGATTTCGATCTTTAGATTCGAATTCGATTTTTTTTTCCCCCAGGTTTAATCAGTGTTGAATGCTGTTATTTGTTTGCGATTCCGGACGAAGGCATCATGTTTTACAGCTCTGTAAGAGAGGGGGAATCGCAATTTGTGCATTAAAAAGCATAAAATCTCACAACTTCTGTAGGGGGGGGGGTATCTCCTGCTTGCCACCCCATTAATTTGACACTAAGTTAAATCGTTATATTTTTGTTTAAAAGTCCAGTTATTTGAAGCATTAGTTTATTATGTTTTATTTTTCATGCGCGTCTTTTCTAATTCCCCTCTTCCGCTTCAGTTTTAACTTAAAAGGCCGTTCGAAATATGCATACAGTTTTAAAAATGTCCAATTTTCGGTCTATTTTATTTTAGATCCACATTTTAAATCCAAAAGATAAATGAAAGATCGCCCTTCCGCTCGTTTGGGGTTTATCTGCGCCCCGCCGGGAGGCATATTTTTTTGTTTCTTCAAAAGAAAACAAAAAAAAATGTTGAGGGGGTGGGGGGCTTGCACCCTCCCCCACTATATACCTTAAAATTTCGCTCATTTAATTCTCTACCATTTTTAATTTAAAAGTTTAAGCTACATGGTACCCCCCAGAGCTGTGGACCCCTCCCCCCTGTCGATCACTCACATAATTTTGCTTATTTCTTAACTTCATTTCAATCTTTAAAAGGCTATAACTTTGCTTCTATAGGAGTTACAGTGGGGAGAAAAACTCTAGTATAGCTAACCATTTCTTGCCGTTCATTTTGCTATTCCAGTTTACCTGTTTTCCCTATAGGACCTTTTTTTGGGGGAGGGGGGGGGGGGGCAAAGGGAGGTTTTCTCATTTCTTGATACAATATGTCTATTGAAAGCTTATGCTTCATACATTACAAATCTAGCACAAGAAATTTTCTCCCATCATTTCAGGTCGCGTTACGGACTCATAATGTGTTAAAATTTTAGGTTTTCAAACTTCGAAAAAAAAAAAAAGAGACATTGATACATATCAGCGAAACTGGGGTTCGAACCCACAATCTTTTGATTGCACACGTAATCCCTAAACTTATTGGCCACCGAGAACTCAGCAGCGCTATTATTTCTTTAGATTGTCATCTTTAAATTCGTAATATCTTTTGAATGGAATGTCCGATTTGAAGAATTCAAAAAGTAATCTGCAGATATTGTAACAGGCATTAATGCAAAATGATTTATTTAAATAAGGATTAAGGTATCGATAGTATGGTCTAATTTTGGTTGGTGGATTTATCGCGTTTTAAAATGTAAAAAAGTAGCTATAGTGAGTTAACTACAATAGCTGGACATATGGTATCGCGCGGTTTTTTTTTTATAGATATTGATATGTTCTTTACATAGAACATTATATAGAACCTTTTTTTTATTCATTTAAAATTATTTCCTGATGATTCAAAATTATATATCCTAACGATTCAAAAAATACACACGTAATTGTTCAAGGTTTCACTTCTGTCGGCACTCTCAGAGTGCCACAATTTTTTGTTTCTTTTTTTTTCATGTTCGCCCGTCCTACCCCCCCCCCCCCCTTCCTCACCAATCTTAACTTACAAGATCGTTCAAATTATGACTGCGATTTTTAAAAAGTCTAATCCTCGTTCTATTTTATTATAAATCATATTTTGAAACCTCAACAAAAGATACATTTGGGCCGGGGTCGCCCTTCTGTCCGTTTGGGATTTACCTTGCCCCCCTGGGTGGGGGCATATTTTTTGTTTCTTCCACACCATCTCATGTAACATATCGTTATAAAGCTTTTATCTCCTCGTTTTGTTCTGTTACTTCCCCTCTCTTCACCTAGTTACATGCTCTTAGCACTTTTTATAGTTTCAAAGAGTACATGTTCCCCGCGGGCCACCCCATGAATTCAACACTAAGTTAAACACTATATTTTTGTTTATAAGCTCAGTTATTTGGATTATTAGTTTATTATTATTATTATTATTATTATTTTCAAGTTCGTCCGTTTTAATCCCTCGCCCCCCCACCATTCCTCGCCAATCTTTACTAAATGGGCCGTTCAAAGTATGCATGCAATTTTTAAAATGTCCAATTATTGTTCTATTTTATTGTAAATCCTCATTTTGAAACTTCGACAAAAGATAGATTTGGGGTATGGTCGCCCTTCCGTCAAGAGTGGGGTTTACCTGCCCCCTTGGGTATGGGGCATAGTTTTTGTTCTTCCAAACTATTTCGTGTAACATTTGGTTGACACTAGAAAAAAAAAGGTTTTTTTGTCTATACTCCTTGTTCTCCATCCTAGTTACACGCTCTTGGCACTCTTTATCCTCGGTTTAATGCCAAGTTACTCAGTGTTGTTGTTAGTTGAGTTATGTTTCTCAAATTTGTCAAAGTTTTTGTGTAAGTGACAATCATTTTAAAATTTAAAATTTTTACTATCCGACTCTAAAATCTGCAATAGCTTAATTCTGTGCCTCCCTAAATGGGGATGGGGGGGTGGGAGGCGGTAATTACGGTCCTGCTGATTGTCTAAGTTTTGGAATTAGTAATTTGGATCTTCTCTGTGTGAATCTGAATATCGAAATATCGATTCTAATATCGATTTTAGAACTGAGAAATCGATTCTTATTATGATCGATGTTGTTTTATACGATATCGATTTTAATCGATTCTCAAAATTTCCAGAATCGCCCATCACTAATATAAAGTGCCGTATTAGTCGATTTTTTTAAGTAAAGTCGGAATTATTTCAAAATATGTTGTCAAAATGGGCATTTGATCCGAATTTAGCTTAAGATGATTCTGATAAAACCAGCCTTACAGAAAAATGAAACTAAATTTTTTTCAAAAGAGGACAAATAAAGTTGTTAAACTGGGTTTATCTGTAATCAAATTTATTTTTTTGTTATTGAAATAGTATACTCCTCGAAATCTACCTCCGCCTATAGGCCAAGCCGACAGGGATTTTTATAATTATAGCAGAAGAGAAAGAGGAATTAGAATTTTTAAAATTCTTTAAAGACTTTCAAAAAGTTATACTTATTATTCTGACAATCTTAATAAAATTACTAAAGTAAAATCTTAAACAAATCATACACGTTTGATCAAATATTTTTTATATTTTTAAAAAAGTAGTCATTAAAGTAACATCTTAAACAAATAGTCCTATACATTTGATCAAAAATTCTTTATATTTTTCAAAAGGTGTAATCACTAAAGTGATATCTTAAACAAATAATCCTATGCATTTCATCAAAAAATTTCTGTATTTTCCAAAAAGTGCTATCCCTAAAGTGACATCTAAAAAAAAAATCCTATATACTTGATCAAAAATTCTCTATATTTTTCAAAAAAGTAATCATTAAAGTGACATCTATAATGAGTAATCAATCCTATGTATTTGAACAAACATTTTCTACATTTTTCAAAAATAATCCCTAAAGTGAAAACTTAAAAAAATAATCATACATTTCATCAAAAAAATCTCTGTATTTTTCAAAAAGTTCAATCACTAATGTAATATATGAAACAAATATTCTTATACACTTGATCAAAAATTCTATTTATTTTTCGAAAGCTGTAATCACTAAAGGTTATATCTGAAGCAAATATTCCTATACACTTGATCAAAAATTCTCTACTTTTTTCTGAAAATGATACGTTAAAACAAGCTAAATAGCGATAATTTTATTTAAAAAAGAAAAAAATTATTGTAAAATATCACTGTTACTTTATTCATCTCATTTTAAATTAAATTTACATACAATAATAGATAAAACAAAGTCATAAATATATTCTAAAAAAATGTCTTCAAAAATAACCATTAATGGAGCGAAAAATGGTGTTTGCATCTACCTACATGACGTCTTTACGTAATGCACTGTGACTTTTTATCGATATACTTATCTATTATCTAGGGCTTCCTCTTTTTCCTTCTTTCTTTTTGCTGTTTGTGGGTATTATCTATATATACACATACATGCATACACGCGGTTGTTATTAAAGTACTTTGTTTTCCATTACTCTTGTCAAACATAATGTTTGATATCGGTGAAAAGCGATTTCATATTTGTTCTACAATTAATTGATTAGGGTTTAAAAAATAGGTTTGCTTGTATTTCTTTGATCGTGTATTCGTCAAACAATAAATACTGTTTTAATAAACAGTTAAATGATGTTAAATAAGCTAAAATACTTTGTTAAATCACCATAAAATGAATTTTTTTTCATTTTATGGTGATTTAACAAAGTATCTTAGCTTATTTATCTATTTTATCGCCAGTTATTACGGTGTTTTATTACTAGTTAAAGGATGTGTACTTTCAATTTATCTAGCTATCTTCTATCAACGTAATATTTTGTAATACATTATCTGCAATCGACTAATCTATTTTAAAAACTACATTGTAGAAATTTCTGTAAAAATCCAGAAAAAAAAGGAGACTCTCTGTAAATTAACACTAGTTTTCGGTTAAATGCATTCGATCAAGTTCCTCGGTCATCATTTTACCAACATTTCCCTTATATTACATCTAATTCTCAGTAGGAATTCCGTCTTTATTTAAATATATTTTTATTTTTGTTAAATTTTATAATTCAAAATACACCTTTATAAAATTATTTTGCAATTTTAATTGAAATATTAAAAAATATATTTATTTATTTTATTATTATTATTATTATTTAAGTTAGAATGATTTAGAAAGGGAAAAATTTATATCCTCGATATTCGTAGGGATTTTTATCGATTTTTTCCCCGCTGAATCATAAAAAACGTAATTAAAAAAAAAAAAAAAAAAAAAAAAAAAAAAAAAAAAAAAAAAAAAGCTCTTATAGATTACGCAGTAGGGTGTTCTTTTACTGTGAAGAGGTTAAACCTCAGGACGGCTAAAAACAAATTGTGAAAAAAAAAATAATAATAATAATACAGCAGTTCAAAAATTCTCGAAAAATTCATATTCTTTCAGGCTCACTAAAGATTGGGTGACAGACTGATTTTGAAAACTAAATTAAATTATTATCATTTAAAGTAGATTTACAGAGTCTTGTATATATTTAACGATGTTCATTTACAGAGTCTATTGTAAATTTATCGAATGATTTCTCTGTTATTTAACAGATTCTCTTTTATACTAATCTGTAATTTTAGATAACACTTAAGATAATCGAATACTCGCAGATTCTCTGTTATTTCACGGAAACTTTTTAACAGTGTACTGTATTATCGTTTATGAACACCATTATAAATCAAATAAAAAAAAAATTTTTCATTTTCCTGTATTCATTTTACATCCCTTATTAACTAAATTTGTATGAAGTTTAGACTTGTCCATTATTTAGGCAAATACTTTTTGAATCACTTATTATATGCGCGGAAAGAAGAATATTCGAATTTTTTAAGTTATTTGAAAAATTTATCATATATTTCTAACAAACTTATTAAATTTAAAAAAAAAAATCCTACACAGTTTATATATAAAAAAAATCTCTGTATTTTTCGAAAAAAAAAATACATCTGAAACAAATCCTATACATTAATCATAAGTTATTTTGTGATATACTACATTAATATAATATACATACATGATCAATCATGACATGTTATACATTTCATAAAAAATTCTCTATATTAAAAAAATGATCTATCTAAAAAGACTTCATGCTGATAATTTTATTTAAAAAAAAAATGCCATACATCTCCGTTACTTTATATATAATAGATTAACTTGATTTTTCATGCATTAATAGAAAAAAAATCTTCAAAAATAGTATTAATAGGGCGAAATATAGGATTTCTATCGACCTGCATGACGTGTTTATGCAATGCACTATAATTTTTTTTTTTTTTTTTTTTCGATACTTATCTGTCATTTAAGGCTTCCACTTTTTTTGTCACTTCTTTTGCTGTTTCGATATATTATTTAATATACACATGCATACATATACACCCATTTGTTATCGAAATACTCTGTTTTTCATTATTCTTGTCAAACATAATGTTTGTCTGATGTCGATGAAAACTTAATATATATTTGTTCTATAAATAATTGACTAGGGTTCAGAAAATATTTTTCTTATAATTTTTTTATCATGTGTCTGTCAAATAATAAATTCTCCCTTGAAAAAACAGTTAAATTATTTGTGGTTTCTGTTTATTTGACTATATTCGGTTTCACACAAAATATTTTAATACATTATTCACAATGGATTAAATATTGCAAAAATTAGCATATTATCGGTTATGATATGAATCATTCTTAATCAGCTATAAATTTAAAATTTCTATTCTCCTATCATTAGTTTTACATTCTTCATTAACAAATTAAATTATTTATTTATTAGTCTCTTCCTGTCAAATAACAATAGCAATATGTTTAAAATCGATTATTATATTGAATGATGAAAGAGTATTTGTATTTTTTAAATTACTTGAAAAAATCCGTTAACACATTCATTTGGCGTGAGCACCAAACTCAATTATGAAAAATTCATTTTTTTTACAAAGTTCCAGCAACAGAATTTATTAAAAATATAAAAGAGATACTCTATTACTTTTCAATAACAAAGAAAAAACGAAACATAATCTTTATAGGATTTTTAATAAACGTCTCAACATATAATAATAAATTAATTAATATTAAACTAATAATTGATAAAAGCGTATTTATACATTATACTTTTTGTTTTTTATTTATAATTTATTTTCTATATTTCAGACTTTAAAATGCAACATTTTGCACCAACCTAACTATTTGACTTATTTTTGAAAAAGTTTATAGTGGCATATTATTAAGAAGGTCCGAAATACATTTTTAAATAATTTTTATTCATGGAGTTAAAATAATAAATTTTTCTGTGATGGTTAGCCATATCATTTGTAAACAAAATTGTGTGACAAAACTTCTTAGAATTTTATTCAAACTTTTTTTAATTTAAAATTTAGGAAAAATTTGATGTAATTTAAAATTGCTATAACTCGAAATATTTTTTGTAATTTTTTTTTATGTGAATAAACAGAAATATTATAAGTTTTCATTTTGATTCAGCATTTTAAAAAGTATTAATTTAAATAAAAATTAAAAAATGATTAAGTTCAAAAATTAAAAAAAAATATGTAATTAAAAAAATATATGTATTTAAATATATATATATATATTTTTTTTTTTCAAATTTGCTGAATCAAAATTAAAGCAAAACACTTAAAAAAGACACGTTTAAAGTTTCAACTATTTATTTTTTACGGTTCTTGACTTATAACAATTTAAATTCGAGAAAAGATGAAACAATCTATCATGAAGAAAAATGATTTTTACAATACGTCCTTTCCATGACAGCCATTGTTCTAATGCTAGATTTTGGAAGCAAAGCAAAATGAAAAAAAAAAAAAAAAAAAAAAAAATATTTCCTGTTCTAATTAAGATAGATATATGATTTAAACGTCAATTTAAACAGAAAAAAAAAATGCATTTTTCCCCCTAGAAATTTTGAAGATTTTTGTGTCTGAGATTCCCTTAACTTTTTCAGACCTGAGGTACACAAATATGTACCTCCATTTTTTTTCCTCATAAAAACTAAACTGTGCGAATTTTTTGCATTTTTACTACTTCTATACAGCTGAAAGTTTTTTGCTTTAAAACGAAACCAATAAATGTCAGCACTGATGAATATTACAAATAAATAAAATATAATCCTCATAAAATAAATATTATTTTCATCCGAGTTTCGAAAATATCTTCAAGACATTGTGGCCAAGAACGTAAAAAATATTCATGATTATTTAACTTAAATGCTTTACAATAAAAAGTTTTGAGGATTTGCTGATCATTTACTTGTTTAAAGACCTTAATTTTGATATTGCGTAAATTTATATTACTGATAGTTAAACTGGTGTTTTAAGGGGGATTATTACTTTTTTATCCATATCTGTAAACCTAAATTACCAGTCCCCTAAAGTAATGATTTCATAAAAATGACTCTTTCTGTCATCTATGGTGTCATTTCGATTATGCACAAGCAATGAATATATATTTGTAGAGTTATTTTATAGTCTGAAGAGGTTAAATGTATTTTTTTTTTTCAACTCTCATAAAACTGCATGAGTCTGAAAGAATATTGGGCAATACAGTGGTGCCAACATACCGGGTGTCCCAAAAATTACTGATGGATTTCAAAATTCAATAACTTGCAAACGGTGACAGCTATTTAAAAAAAATTTGCAGGAGGGTTATGTATAATGTCAGGAGTTTTTTTTAAACCGTAATTTTTTATTTTAGTTATCATCTCAAACAATAGGTGGCGCTGACGGCGATTGAAGGCCAGGTGATCAATGCTGAGTGAAGCGTCGACCTGGCCTTCAATCGCCGTCAGCGCCACCTATTGTTTGAAATTCGAACTGAAATAAAAAATTACGGTAAAAAAAAAACTCCTGACATTATACATAACCCTCCTGCAAAAATTTTTTAAATAGCTGTCACCGTTTGCAAGTTATTGAATTTTAAAATCCATCAGTCATTTTTGGGACACTCGGTATATATATATATATATATATATATATATATATATATATATATATATATATATATATATATATATATATATATATGGGTGTATACTTAAAGCAAATTGTCTTATTTCCTTTTTTAAATTGTGTAATTTTAAAGGCACCATGTAGAAAGCGTTTTGAAAGTGTTTTATATGTGTTGTTTTAAAGTGTTCTAAATTGTGTGGTGTTTACAATGTGTTGTTAATTTGATGAAAAAATTTTGTGCAGCACAACACTATTGTAAGAAATTATTTTCGTCAACTCTATTTACAAAACTATTTCAGTACAATTAACAACACTGTTTTTAGAACACATTTCGAAGTAGCAATACTTTTGCAATATATTAAGAACACAATCACAACACAAAAAAAAAAAAAAAAAAAGTTTTGTATGTGAAGTTTTCTAATTCATAACATATTAATATGTTGTCAATTTAAGGGCAAATATGTTCCAAAAAGGGGTTTATTTTTGTGTGCTGAGAATTTGTACTTTACATAATATTTAATAGCTTGCAATTTAAAGTTAGCAATTTTTATGCTATTTACTACCTTTGACAATAAAGTTCGGTGAATAGTCCTGTAGCATTAATGTAGATGAAATATTAACGAAAGTTGCCATACCATCCTTCAAAATAGTCATCTCCTATAACTATGCACTGCTGAGATCTGCTATACATGTCCTGGGAAATTTGAAAGAAGTCTTCTTTTGGGATGAAGTTCAAAAGCTTCATCACATTTCATTGGATGTCAGCAATAGGGTCAAATCTCTTTCAAAGAGAGTTTGAGTCGTGCAAATAGGATGAAGTCTAGGGGACTGAGATCTGGCCAGTATGGTAGGTGTTCAATTTGCACCATCCCTCATGAATTTCATTAGGTGTCTTGCAAATCTTAAAAACCAAACTTTAAACTGATCTTTTATTCGTTCATTTTCCTGTTCTCAGTTATGAACCAACACCTTGAACAAGCACGTCTTATACAGAACATAAACGACGCTCAACTGAACAACGGTGGGAGAAGATGGTCTACAGTTGCCTCCAAACAGGTGCAGCGTTTTGTTTCCCCAGTCTGACCAGATCGGTCGTTCTGAATTCATTCACCGAGCTTTATTGTCGGAGGTAGTATAATTAATATTAATGATTTTATAAGGAAGAAGTTATGTTAATATGATTTAAGGGTGCTCTCAACTGCTCTACTCAACAAGCGCAAAACGTTTTGTAACATCCACAAATTCATTTTTCAACGGAGAAGATATGGAATTAGAAGGCCGGACTAGGGAAGCGATTGGGAATCGAACTTAGTTTTCCATTTTATGATAATTAAATTACCTATCCAGTTCTGAGCTGTTTTGATCACGTGATTATGCGATTTTTTTTACCTTTCTTCGACTGGTTTTCTGCTTTCGTCAGAAATGCGATTCAAAACGTCATTTTTGACGGCTTGTTCTGAAATATCTACAGCGTTTCACGAAATCAGAAAAATGAGAGCGATTCGATAGTTTCTAAACTACAACACCGGTCAGTTTCATGCGTTTCCGAGCAAAAATGAATTAAAACTTATGTCACAAAGTTGCCCTTTTTGATTTAAGAACACCCTTAATTAAATTATAATAATTTTATATTTTCTTTCGAAAAACCATAATTTGTTTTCGAGTCATCCTTTTGCTCATTTGTTCCTCCCTCGCCCTTCTCTACACATACACGCAGTAAAAAAAAAAAAAAAAAAAAAAAAAAAAAAAAAAAAAAAAAAAAAAAAATATATATATATATATATATATATATATATATATATATATATATATATATATATATATATATATATATATATGTTATTTTATTGAAAAAAATTCAAGCCCACTCAATATTTTACAAAAGTGAGCGCTACTGACAACTGGATCAGGTATGGCCTCGTGAAAATCGAAAAATGCCTTAAGTGTATATTCCGATTTAAACTGCCTTTTTTCAGATTTATTTTTAGATTCATTTTTGCTGCCAAATGCACCAAACTTTCGAATTCTCTTATTTAGAAATTATACAAGGTGCCGTGATTATCAATTCCTTGATAAATGCAGAAAATATTGAAAAAAAAAAAAAAAAAAAAAAAAAAATGCTATCAAAAACGGCGTTTTGGACCAAATTTTCCGAAGCGGAAGGTCTGCGAACAACAAAAAAGGGGGTCACGCTGAGAAAATAATTGCTTATAAATCAAATTCTAATTAAATCAGCGAAAAATGACATCACACGGCACCTTGTACGTCACTTCAAAAGTCCCCTCAGCAAGTTTCATGCTTCTACCTTTAAAAATGTGTCTGAAATTGTATCTGAAAATTTCGAGCTGTTGAAGGTGGAAAATCGTTTTTTCGAATACACCCTTAAAATTAGAGATCGACTAAAAACTCGATTTTGTATTCGAATTAGAGTTTCGACGAACAAGAGTTTCGCCGAAAATTCGTTTTCGGTGAAAATAATGTGTAAAATTTGGCCGTACATGAAACTCAACCGAGATTATCTGTATTCCAAAAGTCTCTTTTCTTCCTTTGGGAATTTTCAATATTATTAATTCATTTGAGCTTTACCGGCTTGAGGTTTATAATTATCAGACACGACTGACTTAAGATCTGAGTGCAAATCATAACCAAGAGGGTAAGAGTGATCGCAGATCTCACAGAGGATTTCGTTTGATATTTCTTTCAAAACAATTTATCCTTTAACTAATAAATCCATATTCTTAATTTATAACTATTAAATTATTTCATAGATGGTAGTGCCAACAAATTTAATTTTAAAATAAGTATAAAAGGAAGCTATTTATTTTATTTAATTAAAAATGCTCGAATTAAATTATTAAATAAAATCCAAAATTCCCATTTTTTTTAAAAAATCCGAAATTAAAAAAATATATAAAAATAAAATTTTAAATTTCTAAAAGCAGAAATAATTGTTTAAACGAAATTTAACATGTTCAATCATTAATAAATCACAATAGTTTTTAAAATAGAAAGAATTCCAAAACATATTATAAATGTCAGTGTTAAAAAAATAATATAAACCTTTAAATTGGCAAAAGATATCATTTTTTTTTCTAAAATTAACTCCATCATCGTATAAAATGTTGAAGTTCTAGCACCTGGGATCAAACTAACAATCTTCTGTTTGCTAGCAAGATGCTTTACTTTCAAGCTATGTTGTCTGCAAGCAAAACATTGAAATTAAAATTCTCTTTTGAAATTTAAATCAGAAAAAATGAACGGATGACATTGAAAAAATTGATTTAATTTAAATAATAGATTTTTTCAAAATTTTATGATTGGTCGTGTAACACGGAGAGTGTTCATCTGTAATTACATAAAATTAGAAGTCTCTGATTTAAACAGTTTTTGTGCAAGAACTCTATGACGGACAGACAGACAGAGAACAGAGACGAATAGGGTTTCGGCAGATGAACGAAACCCTAAAAATGTATGTATCACTGGAATTTGAAGACACTTTTTATAGGATCACTGAAAGCTGTAAACTTGACAGCAATAGAAAAATTTTTAGTTTGAAACCATAAAAGTGTTTCAAAATACTATTTGAAAAAATTCTAGCATAAAAGATGATCATTTACAAAAATCATGAAAATGGACATATCGGGATATGCATATCAAAATATTTTTTCATGAAATGAAATTCCTAAAATTAGAAAATCCTTTTGTGCCATTAATGAATTAATTACATTTTATTTTACATGGAAATAAATCAACTCGGACTGTACATATAATTAATAATTATGCATGTGTGTATTAATTACCTAAAAAAATTGTGCATTTTTGTCTTCATTTTCGGCCGAAAATAAAAGCAATACCGAAATTCGATTTCAATTACTTTTCGGTCCAAAAATAACCGTTTCGGTTGATCCTTACTTAAAGCTAATGCATTCATCTATATATTTAAAACACCTGGCTGATTTTTTGGTCATCAGCCCTGAGCCTTCTACTGGCCCGATTTTGATAATTATTTTTTTAAATGAAAGCTGTTTATGTGTAGATGTGCCCATTCTGGCTAATTTTTAATTTATTTCAATTTTTATATTTTATTTTTAATTTTAAAAGCTTTTTCATGACATTTCTTCAAAACAGTGGCAACAGGTTAAGCTGTTCTCAAAATTTATTTTGTTTCATTATTTTCTACCAATCAGCAGCTTTATCTCATCGGTGAATGTATAATCGCATTTCAAACAAACAAACAAACAAAAAAGAATAAATAAAGGTTTTCGTTAAATTTAATCATAATAAAATGATTGCACATAGTTATCCCCTGCAATACACAGATTATTTACTGAGTAATATTATTAATATTATCAGGTACTATGTAAGTAAAATAACAGAAGATAACATTAATAAAATATAATATCTAAAGGGAAATTTTGTCGATGGAGAAAATGTCGTCATACAGAAACCAGATAAATTTATTCCATGAATATAATATACATTGTTATAGTTGTGTCAGTGATGATGTCATATTCATTGACTTTAATTCCTGCATCTAAATAAAGTGACCTTCTATTAATTTAAAGGTCCGTGGTGTGCACAAATGAAAATATTTCTATAAACTACGCCATTTCTATTTAATTATATTAAATATTTTATGAAACTAAAGAATTCTTAAATAACTGCATAAATCACGCTTTTATTTAAGAAAAGATGAGTATTTCTGAAGGTGTCATATTAGAGAAAAAAAAAGAATAAAACCTGTGATATGGCGGTATTACTATATTTCTATCTTACAATAATATCAAAAAATAATTAAAATCATTTCACTGTATTAAGTTATTGTTTAAAATAGAAAAAAAAATTCTGCATTTCAGCAACAAATACAAAAATTTTATTCTTTTTAATAACAGATATATCTTTTTTTTTTTTTTTTTTTTTTTCGTTGCCATAGCAATAAAATTAATTTTTACAAGTTCATGGAGGATACAAACCGATAAATAAATTAAATTTATTGCAAGTGCTGTAAATGTGTACTGGGTTAGTTAGGCAGTTTAGTAAGTCCCTGTTTCTATTATAATTAAAATGTTTCATTGATATTATAATTATTGTACAGTTATCAAGCGATCTTTAAATGGAGAAAAAATAAACTATGCAGATATTTTTGAATTCGTCTTCCGGGGTATAATATTAACTTCCTAAATAGTTTGGCATTTAAATAATATTTAAGGTTTAGAAACCGCATTAAAAAAAGATTTGTAGCTGAAGTCCAACATAATAATTTATGAGTTGTTTTAATGTTGTTTGTTACGTGTTATGAGTTGTGCATTTGTTTATTTCGCTCAGTATTTTACTGTCTATATAAGATTGATATATGACATACCTAATATATATTCTTTTCCGTCGAGTTTCGACGGGTGCAGCTAGTTAATCATTAAACTGTTAAAATACTAAAAATTTGTATCGTCAACGGAAATGTATCTTTGTATAATTTTTATCATTCGAGCTTAGAACAAAATAGTTAAAAATCGATTGCAAAATGCCTCTTTTACATACACAAAGCCATGTTGAGTTAAATAGAAATAAAGAGAATATTGCCCAGTTAAACTAATGGCATCGAGCTCACAGGCTACGCATACTAATATTAGCCTTATATTTTCTAGGGTTAATTCCCTTCGAAAAACAAATTAAGGAGGGGAAACAGCTCCCCCCCCCCCATTTCCCTCTTTTTATACTTAATCATTGAACTCCCTAAACTAATCAGGGACATGCTTTATCAGAGAAAAAATCTATATCCAAAATTCAAAGCAAATCGGAAAATTGTTAATAAAAACGATGATGGATAAAAACAGGATAATAATGGATAAATAATTATTTTTATCAATTGATTTCCCAAAACTAATCATGGCGGAGCCCTCATAAGACTGAAATCCTATACAAAATTTTAAAAAACTGCAACGTTCTATTTTTTTTTTTTTTTTTTTTTTTTCACTGAGGAAGGGGATTAAGGCATCCTTGAAACGACGTATGAAATTCTTTGGGGGGGTTTGAGTTTGTATAAAATTTGCGTGTTAGAACGTTGTAGTTTTTTTAACTTTCGTATTGAAAATCGCACAAAGCGTTTCAATTTTACTAAAATCCTATGTCTAAAATTTGAATGAAATCTGTTAAATTTTGCATGAAAAACACATTTATATAAATCAAGAGGAGGGGCATTAGACCCCGTTCCACCTCTTTATACCTATGAGCACCTAATACTAATCATGGAGGCGCCTCATCAGAATGATTCTATATCTAAATGTTGAACAAAAACTGATAATTTTGCATGAAAAACACATTTATATAAATTAAGAAGAGGGGCATTATCCCCCCCGTTCCCCCTGTTTATACTTATCCAATGAACACCTAATACCAATCATGGAAGCGCCTCATCAGAATGATCCTATATCTAAATTTTGAACGAAAACTGATAATTCTGCATGAAAAACCTATTTTTATCAATTAAAGGGAGGGGCATGAGCCACCGTTGCCCCCGTTATACATATCGAATGAACTCCAAAAACTAATCAGGGAAGCACCTTATCAGAATATACCTATATACAAAATTTCAAGTGGATAGAATATTTTTATCATGAGTTATCGCGTTACGCACGTAAGCACGAATGTACGTACATACTTACAGAACGGGCGGGCACATAAGCTCTCAGGCTTTGATAGCCTGTGAGCTAAAAATGAGCAAAAATAACCGTTAATGGAGCGAAAAATAGGTTTTACAATCTACCTGCCTGACATCTTTTATATAATGCAATATATGACTGTTTATCGAACTCTCTTACCATACTCATCTCTCCTCCTGATCTTTTTTTTTTGTTTATCTCTATTGCTATTTGGAGATGTTATCTATATACGCATGCATACATATAGCCGTGGCTGTTATCGGAGTACTTTGTTTTTATTTAATTACTTTAGTCAAACATGTTTATCTGATACATAAATTCATTTATGGACTATCATAAATCTAATTATAAATTAAAAATTTTCACTCGTGTGTTATAATTTTAGCATTTTTTATTAATTAATTATATTTCATTATTGTTATTTATTTTTAATCTCTGCCTGTCAAATAACAAGTGCAACACTTTTAAAATCGTTTATTATGCTGAAAGTGGGAAGGCAGAAAAAAAAAGACGGGTACTAAAACTTTAAAAATAATTTATAACTTCCTTAAAGTTGAACAACATTAGTAATTACTTTTAATGAATCAAAATAATAGATTTTTTTCAAAATTTTATGATTTGTTATGTGACACGGGGTATTCAGCTGTAAGTACACATAATTTGAAGTCTATGACTTACGCTGTTTTTGTGTACACTGTAAAAAAAAAAAAAATCAAGAGGTTACTAAAATTTTTTTAGTAAATTTGTATTCCACAGAATTTTTTAGTAACCATTACAAACTTTTTTTTTGCAAGTGAAACAAACATTTTTTGTATAACTAACTTAAAACTTTTTAGTATGAGCCACCAAGCAAATTTTAGTAATAGCTCCAAAATTATTTTTAGTAACCATTACGTGTTCCCGAAGGGCAGGAGTTTCCTTCGAGCTGCATCCAGTGGGTAAAAAGACAGACCTCTGAAACGGAAGATTTTCGGTAAAGCCCAATAGATGGCAACACTAAGCATTGCTACCTGCTCTATTTTGACATGTTTCTAAAGGGAAGTAAAAGTCCAGAGATCATTACCCACGGTAACTGTTACGACAGGATTTTCATAATCCCTTTATTTAACGAGTACTTACATTGCATACATTCTATGCATATTTGGTGGCGTCCAGCATCGAACCCGGGTATTTTCAGTCTGGAGCTCGGTGCAGTGACAACTAGGCTATCACGGCCACACCAAGTGAGTTTTAGTAATAGCTATTAAACATGTAAAACTATTAACTCTATTCGTTGCTAGCTTTTTTCTAGTAATTCTTACAAATTCCTTCTAACCGATTAAGATTACTAAAAATTTTTTAGTAATTACAAGAATCACTAAAATTTTTTTAGTAGATCGACCCTTTTTTTTTACAGTGTACGGACTCCATGTACAGTATTTCCATGTGACGGAGAGACAGACAGATGACAGAGACGAATAGGGTTTCGGCAGATAAATGAAACGCTAAAAATGTATGTATCACTAAACTTTGAAGACGATTTTCATTTGTTTGCTGCAGCTGCAAACTTGGCAGTACAGTAATAGAAAATTATTTAGTTTGAAACCGAAGAAGTATTTCAAAATACGATTTGAAAAAATTCTAGCATAACAAATGATTATTTAGAAAAATCATTAAAGCTAAGTCGAAGTATGCTTACCTAAAACATTTTTTAGTGAGATGAAATTCGTAAAATTAGAAAATAATTTTCTTTGTTGATGAATTGATTACATTTTATTTTACACGGAAAAGGGCCAACTTGGACTATACGTATAATTAATAATTTTGTATAATTATGTCTGTATTAATTACCTAATAAACTTTTACATTTTCGTTTTCATTTTGGCCGAAAAAAAAATAGTAGCGAAATTTGGTTTAGATTTCATTTTTCGGCCTTAAAAATCTGTTTCGGTCGATCCTTACTTAAAATTAATGTATTCATCAGTAAAAATATTAAAAGGTTGTATTGTCAAAGGAAACAAATCTTTGTATAATTTGTATAGTTCGAGCCTAGAAGGAATTGGTTTAAAAATCGATTGAAAAATTCCACCCTTATACCACATACACTGTAAAAAAAAAAATTCAAGAGGTTACTAAAATTTTTTTAGTAAATTTGTGTTCCACAAAAATTTTTAGTAACCATTCCAAACTTTTTTTTTTTTTTTTTTTTTTTTTTTTTGCAAGCGAAACAAACATTTCTTTTGTAAACTGAATAAAAGATTTTTTTTGTATAACTAACTTAAAACTTTTTAGTATGAGCCAACAAGCAAATTTTAGTAACAGCTCCAAAATTATTTTTAGTAACTATTACGTTTGCCCGAAGGGCAGCAGCTTCCTTTGAGCTGCATCCAGCGGGTAAGAAGACAGACATATTCAGAGGAAGATTTTCGGCAAAGCCGCAATAGATGGCAGCACCAAACATTACCACCATGTTTCTTAAGGGGAGGGAAAGTTCAGAGATCATTACACAAGTTAACTGCTACGACAGGATTTTCATAATCCCTTTATTTAACAAGTACTTACACTGCATACACACGGTGCGGTGTAATTTGCGGTGTCCAGCATCGAACCCGGGACCTTTCAGACTGGAGTTCGGTGCTATGACCAATAGGCTATTACGGCCACACCAAGTGCGTTTTAGTAATAGCTATTAAAAATATAAAACTATTAACTATATTCGTTACTAGCTTTTTTCTAGTAATTCTTACAGATTTTCTTGTAACCGAGTAAGATTACAAAAAAAATTTTAGTAAAGGCAAGGATCACTAAAAATTTTTTTAATAGATCGACCCTTTTTTTTTACAGTGTACACAAAACCAAATTTACTTAAATAAAAGAGTGCAAAATTAACTATTAATGGAGCGAAAAATAGATTTTTCCATCTACCTGCATGACATTTCTTATGTAATGCACTATGATTGTTTATCGAACGCTCTTTCTACGCTTATCGTTCCTCCAGAACTTCCAACTTTTATGTTTCTTTCTCTCTTACAATGTTTGGAGAAGATATCTGCATACACATGCATACATTCAGCTGCGATTGCAATAGAAGTACTTTTTCTTTTATATACTTTATAGTTTTTAAAATAGAATGAAAATGGAATTCCAAAACATATTATGAATGTCAGTGTTAAAAAAATTATAATAATATGTACCCTTAAGGGTGTATTCGAAAAAACGCTTTTCCACCTTCATCAGCTCGAAATTTTCCGATACAATTTCAGACACATTTTTAAAAGTAGAAACATGAAATTTGCTGAGGGGATTTTTGAAGAGACGTATAAGGTGCCGTGGGATGTCTTTTTACGCTCAATTCATTAAAATTTGACTTATAAGCAATTAACTTCTCAGGAAGACCCTTTTTTTCGTCCCCAGATCTCTCACTTCGGAAAAATCGGTTCAAATTGCCGTTTTTGATTGCTTTTTTTGCAATATTTTGTGCATTTATGAAAGACTTCACGGCACCTTGTGCACTTTCTAAATAAGAAAATATGCGAGTTTCATGTGTTTGAGAGCAAAAGTGAATTCAAAAATAAATCGGAAAACAAGCAGTTTGAATCGAAATACACCCTTAATTGGTAAAAAATATGATTTTTAAAAAAGTTAAATGAAATGTTTAAGTTCTAGCACCGGGAATCGAACTAACAATAATCTGTTTAATAGCAAGATGCTTTATCTCCAAGTTACGATTTCTTACAAAGCAAAACATTGAAATTAAAGTTCTTTGAAATTTAAATCGCAAAAATGAACGATTAACATTCAAAAATTTTATTTTGAATATCATTATCGGAATGTTTGTCCGATAAAAATACTCATTTAAGGAGATTATAAATAAAATTATAAATTTAATTTTTTCACTCGTCTGTTCTCTGTTATTTATTTTACATCCTTTATTAAGTTTATTTATCTACCTTATAACTTTCTGTATGTCAAATAGCAAGTGTAACACTTTAATCGCTTCTTATATTGGAAGAGGAAAGGATGGCCAAATATTGAAAATAATTTGAAAACTTATAGTACATACTTATTACAGTAAACTCTCGATTAACCAGGATGGTCGGAGAATGCTTCGTCTAGAAAATCGAATTTTATAAATAATCAAATTTATACAAATTTTGATAATTTTTTTTTTTTTTTTTTTTACTTATAGGAAATGTCAAATTATTATACAATAGGTGTTCACTGAAAGCTGCAAATTTGACAGATGGGAAATTTTTAGATTGAAACAATAGAAGTATTTTCAAATACTATTTTTAAAAAAAATCTAGCATAACAGTTGATCATTTATAAAAATCATTATAGAAGACACAGGGATGAGATTTCCGCTTTTTTGGCCACCAGTAAAATTTTAGAGAAAATGCTATATTACGTAATCGGAACATTTTTGCAATTAAACAGAACAACATTTTCTCTAAAATTATACTGGTGGCCAAAAAAGCGGAAATCTCATCCCTAAAGACAAATCAACAAATGTATATCTAAAACATATTTTTAATGATGAGATGAAATTCGAATAATTAAAAAATCATTTTGTGTCGTCGATGAATTAATTATGTTCTACTTTACATTCAAATTAACCAACTGAGGTTATACGTATAATTAATAATTATGTATATTTATGAAAGTATTAATTATTTTTAAAAATTGTGTATTTTCATTTTCGTTTTTGTCCTAAAATAAAAATGTTTCCGAAATTCAGTATAGTTTTCGTCTTCGGTCTAAAAAACCCGTTTCGGTCAATCCTTACTTAAAATTAATGTACAGGGGAGTCTCTCTATATCGAAACTCCATACATCGAATTTCTCTATATAACGAATTTTTAGTAGGAACGGTTTCTTTTTCGCATGAATACATTAAAAACAGTCTCTATATAGCGAAATATCGATCTCCATATAACGAATTTTTTCACAAATTGATCTTAATTTATTCAGTTTTAAAAGGCTTCGAAATCATATGAAATTAATTTTCCATTACTTATTTTTGATTTATCGTCAGTGCTGAGTTTATATATATATATATATATATATATTCTCTCCTTGTTCGTTAAATCCAACGAATTCATCCCATCTCCCACACACCTTTCCACATCCTTCTCAAAACAGAGTCAATTGGATTAATGCACATGTAAGGGAGGAATCAATGAGAGTCACATAAGAGACGCTTTCAAATGGAGGAAAATGTTAACTACAATTTTTCATTCCTTGCTAAAATTTGAGCATTTTTTCTTTTAGAGCGTAACAATTTTGAAATCAAAACAACAAAAAATCACAGATTTCTTCGTCTGAAATTAATGCATGTCTTCCTTATTTGATTTTCATTAAGCTTTCAAATAAATGTCTATTCTCTTTTTTGAAACAGCGTAAATAATCAAGAAATAAAATGTTAGGTTAATATTTACTTTTAAACATTTCAAATTATTAATTCAAAAGATCAAAAATAATATTTGTTCAAAATTTCACACGTTAAATACGATTTTTAACATCATTCTCTATACATCGATTTTCTCTATATAACGAATTTTTTACTGGAACGGTGGATTTCGTTATATAGAGACTCGACTGTATTCATTAATCATTAAGTTGTAAAAATATTAAAATGCTGTACTGTCAATGGAAACACATCTTTGCATAATTCGTGTAATCTGATCCTAGAAGGAAATGGTTTAAATATCGGTTGCAATATTCCATCCTTTATACCACATACACAAATCCAGCCTGATTTAAATAAGGCTGCGGGCACACACACAGTTTTTCGCACTAACTTCTTGCGCTGTCTTTGATCTTTCGCTTCGGCGCTTTGATGTATAAATTGCACTTCTAGTGCACTGAATCTGAACTTCAAGAGAGGAATATCAGTTGACAGGTTTACGACCGAAGATGGAGTAGATAAAAGTTCCCCTTCCTTTGTCAAATTGGTAGGGTCAGTCCCTCAAAAACCATTTAACGAGGTTTCACCCTTGTTCAGTTCGAAAACAATGATTGATTGATTGCTCTTTTAGTGTAATAAAAACTAGTGCTGTTCGTCTAGACCTTAAGAGTGCAAAAACAACTACTAATGGAGCGAAAAATAGGTTTTCCCATCTACCTGCATGACATCTGTTATGTAATGCAATATATGACTGTTTATCGAACGCTCTTTCCATACTTATCGCTCCTCCAGATCTTTTTCTTTTTTCTTTCTCTTTTACGCTGTTTGGGGAAGTTATCTGTGTGCACATGAATACCTATAGCCGCGGTTGTTATCGAAGTACTTTGTTTTTAATTACTTTTGTCGAACATAATATTTACTTAATACATACAGTCGAGTCTCTATACAACGAAATCCACCGTTCCAGTAAAAAATTCGTTATATAGAGAAATTCGATGTATAGAGAATGATGTTAAAAATCGTATTTAATGTGTAAAATTTGAACAAATATTATTTTTGATCTTTTGAATTAAGAATTTGAAATGTTTAAAAGTAAATATTAAATTAACATTTTGTTTCTTAATTATTTAAGCTGTTTCAAAACAGAGGACCGAAATTTATTTAAAAGCTTAATGAAAATCAAATAAAGAAGACTTGCATTAATTTCAGAAATCTGTAATTTTTTGTTGTTTTGATTTTTAAATTGTTACGCTCTCAAAAGAAAAAAAAAAAAAAAAAAAAAAATTCAAATTTTAGCAAGGAAGGAAAAATTGTAGTTAACATTTTCCTCCATTTGAAGGCCTCTATTATGTGCCTCTCATTGATTCCTCTCTTACATGTGTATCAATCCAATTGACTCTGTTTTGAGAAGGATGTGGGAGGTGGGATGGATTCGTTGGATTTAAAGAACAAGGAGAGAAGTAATTAAAAAAAAAAAAAAAAAACACTCAGCACTGACGATAAATCAAAAATAATTGATGGAAAATTGATTCCATATGATTTCGAAGCTTTTTAAAACTGAATAAATAAGACCAATTTATGAAAAAATTCGTTATATGGAGATAGATATTTCGCTATATAGAGACTGTTTTTAATGTAATCATGCGAAAAGGGGACCGTTTCTACTAAAATTTCGTTATATAGAGAAATTCGATGTATGGAGTTTCGTTATATAGAGAAATTCGATGTATGGAGCTTCGTTATAGAGAAACTCGGCTGTATAATTATTTGTGGACCCTTATAAATCAAATTATAAATTAAAATTTTTACTCGTCTGTTATTGATTTTACAACCTTTAATTATTAAGTTTATTTCATTAATTTTTATTTATTTATTTATTTATTTCCTACTCTGTATCTGTCAAAAAGCAAGTGCAACACTTTTAAAATCATTTATTATGTTCGAAATGGGAAGGCTGGGAAAAGGGTAGGTACTAAAACTTTTAAAATAATTTGAAAATTTACTTAAGTGGCCTCGAAAACTGCATTTTCAGAAAGTTATGCTGCTGTAAAATAAAGAAAATATGATTTTAACGGAAAAATTTCTTCGATTCTCAAACTTTCTAATATAAGGCTTTAAATTGCACCAGGTCTGATGCGAGCAGCATCAAAATGAATTCTCTTGTCAGTACATACTTGTACAAACGTCATACAAACGGTTGGTGTACTATAGGAAATTTTCAGCTAAGATAATGAAGGGATCATTTCACTTACCCCTCTATCTAAAAAATTTTGAATTTCAAATCTCCCAGTAATTACCGATACTAACATAGTACAAACGACTCAGTAACTAGAGAATTTGATAAATAGAAATTACCGTATGTACTTATGTATAAGTACTAACATAGTACAAACGACTCAGTAACTAGAGAATTTGATAAATAGAAATTACCGTATGTACTTATGTATAAGTACTAACATAGTACAAACGACTCAGTAACTAGAGAATTTGATAAATAGAAATTACCGTATGTACTTATGTATAAGTACTAACATAGTACAAACGACTCAGTAACTAGAGAATTTGATAAATAGAAATTACCGTATGTACTTATGTATAAGTCAAGAAATTTTAGAAAATTTTGAAGGGTCGACTTATACACAAATTAGTAAAAAAAAAAAAAAAAAAAAAAAAAAAAAAAAAAAAAAAAGATATTTCGCAGGTAATCTGGAATGAGCAAGTTTTTTAAGTAATCACATGTGAGTCCAGATTTTGATAAGATAATATTTGATCCAGGTAAAAGCAGACAATGGTGGACAATCCTGTGATTGACAAAATAAACTCAACATGAATATAATGTTCTGTCCTCATTTTCACTTGGATAAAATTCCCTTTATTACAAGGAATTCCCTTCAACATTTTAATCCCCTTTTTAAAAAGAGTTCAACTTGAGAATGCTTTTAGATATCTATCTGAAAGTCTTTCACGCAAAGAAGTATTATATTTTAGCAATCTTATAAGAAGTTTTAACCTTTGTTAATAAGGCTTGAATAGAATTTTGAAAAAAAAAAAAAATTCTGTTTAAGTATCATTGAACTGATGTGAATAGTTTTCCAAATATTTTAAGCTTCTACAGGTTTACATAATTATACAATTTTAAAATGTTGAATTAAAAAAAATCTGATTAGAAACCTAAAAAAGAATAATAAATAAATAAATAAATTTGCTAATTTAATAATTTTTTAATTTTTTTATCCTTGATTACAAACTATTTTCCATCATACTAACAGAAAAATAATTCGACTTATCCCCAAAAATTCATTTTTTTTTTCTTTATCAAAATTTTGCTTAAGAATTGGGGTTTTGACTAACACACGAGTCAACATATACACGAATATATCGAGTATTAAAAAATGTATGCCTAGAATAAAAGTATATTTCATTAAATAATTTTAAATTAGCCCTTGATATAACATATTTTTCCTTTTCTTTTTCTTTCAAGGTTTTTGAAGACGAAAACTTTTATCTCTTTCGAAGAGCCAAGTGTAGAAAAAGGTGCAGAAGACGAACAGAAGAATTCTTCCAGCAGATCGAACAGCATCCCGGAGTAATTTCTCTTTAATAGTTATTGCATGTCATAAATCTGTTTAACGAATTCGTTCATTCTTAAGTTTCGTTATTAAACAGGTGACGTAAAATGCTGATCCGCTATCCCTGAATAATGAATGATTTTGAATCATCTCATAAAAGTTGCATTGTAACATTATTGCTTCACTTTCAAATTTAATTTCTGATTTCAATTTTAATAATTTACGCAACATTTCGAAGACAACTTTATATGGAATTTAAAATTTTTGACAGGTTTAAGGAAATACTCTATTTTTTAAACCATCTCTTCAATTTTGAATACAGTAATAATATGTGATAGGTACAATACTTAATACTAAAAATCAAATAAATATTTTTAAAAAACCTCGTAGAACAGCCTATTTTACTAAAATTTAAGGGAAAAACATTAACTTTTTAAAACTTTTTACAACTTTTATAAATATGAACTTTTTGCTTCATTTTTTTCCCACATTCATTAGACTATACTGCATAGAACTGTGCATGGATTTTTAGATGTATGAGATTTTACTTTTAATATGATTTTTATCTCTTGTGTATAGTAAAAAAATGAAAAAAATTCTCAATTTAAATATATTTTTTAAAAAATAACTACAAACTTGAAAGTTAAATTCATGCAAAAAATATTATTTAATATTTTTGTATATTATTTTGTATATTTTCGGTATATTTTGTATATTATTTAATATCTTGTAATAATAATTCTCCAAGGTGTATTTACACCTTGGAGAACAAGTGAAGAAAATTTAAATCTCTATCTAAATCAGCAAAAATGCCTCAGTATTTATCGAACAAGCAAGTTATGTGTGAACAGGGAGAAAAATCAGTTTAAAGTTTTCATTCGTGTGGGTCAAAAGACTAACAGAAGAATTCTTCCAGCAGATCTTACATCATCCCGGAGTAATTCCTCTTTAATACTTTGCGTGTCATAAATCTGTTTAACAATGTCGTTCGATCTTAAGTTTCATTATTAAACAAGTGACGTTAAAATCTGATCCACTTTCCTTTAATAATGAAAGTTTTTGAATCGTCTCATTGTAACTGTTATCGGTCTACTTTCGAAGTTAATTTCTAATTTCCATTTTAATATTTTATGCAACATTTTGAAGACAATTTTAGATGGAATTTAAAATTTTTTGACAGGTTTAAGGGGATACACTACCTTTAAAACCATCTCTTCAGTTTTGAATAATATTGTAATAATATGTGATGGGTACAATACTTAATACCAAGAATTAAATAAAATTTAAAAAAAAAATCTCACAGAACAGCGTATTTTACTAAAATTTTATTAAAAAATTAACTTTTTAAAGCTTATTACAGCTTTTATAAATATGAACACTTTTGCTTCATTTTTTTCCACTTTCATTAGAATATACAACATAAAACTGTGCATGGATTTTTAGATGCATGGGATTTTACTTTTCATATGATATTTATCTCTCGTGTATAATAAACTAGTTGGATGTGTCAATCCCAAAACTTTCTTCTATCTCATAAGTACATTTTAATATTTTAAAAAAAACGTGGTGACCCAAAAGTTACCCACTATCGAATTTCCTCGAACATTTGACCTAGCCTAATGAGATTCTGGTATTCGAAAAGCCTCAAACGCAAAATTTTATTAATATTCTGAGAAAGTGAGCTTAGTAGTGCCTCATTTTGGGTAATTTATACTAAAACCTAATAAGCATCTATTTATGTCAAAACCTAACAGAATCTGAAATTTGATGGAATTTCGTCCATTAGTTCTTGAGATATAGTTATAACAAAAAATTTGCAAAACGTAGCACAGCAACACCATATCTTGGACAATTTATGCCAAAAAGCAAAACAGCGTCTAATTATGTTATGGTGTAAAAGAATCTGAAGTTTGACGAAATTCTGTGCATTAGTTCTTGAGATATAGCTAGTTAAAAAAAGTGTAAAATATAGCACAGCAACACCATCAGTTGAAGGATTTATAACAAAACGTAATCATGGTGTAATTATGTTATATGTCATTTTGTAACAAAATCTGAAGTTTGATGAAATTCTGTGCGTTGGTTGTTGAGATATAGCTATCGGAAAAATCGTGCAAAATGCAGCATAGCTGCACCACCTGTTGCAAGGTTAATACCAAAATGTAATCAACGTCTAATTATGTTATATTTTCAAGTGTAACAGAATCTAAAATTTGATAAAGTTCTCTGCATTAGTTCTTGAGATATAGCTATCGCAAAAATCGTGCAAAATGTAGCTTAGTAGCGCCACCTATAGGGCAGTTCACACCAAAACCTTATCAGCGGCTATGTATCTCAAAGTATTGCAGAATCTGAAGTTTGGTGAAATTCTGTGCATTAGTTCTTGAGATATAGCTATCATGAAAATCATGAAGAATGTGGCACAGCAGCGCCACCTGCTGGCCAATTTACACCAAAACTTAATCAGCGTCTATGTATATCAAGGGGTCACAGAATCTGAAGTTTGGTGAAATTCTGTGCATCAGTTCTTGAGATATAGCAATCTTGAAAATCATGAAAAACGTAGTATAGCAGCGCCACCTGCAGGCCAATTTTCACCAAAAACCAATAAGCACTAATTCATATTAAGGTCTAACTGAATATAAAATTTTATCAAATTTCGAGCATTAGTTCTTGAGATAGAGCGCCCACAATTTTTTTGTCACATACAGACAGACAGACAGACAGAGGGACAGACTCACAGACAGACATTTTCTAAAAATAGTCAAAACGTGTTCAGGACCTTCTAAAACGTATAAATCCGTCGAAAACCGGAAGTCGAAAATTTTCATGAATCCAATACTTTCTTCTTGTAAAGATAGAAGAAAGTAAAAATGAAAGAAATTCAACAAAATCTCAATTTAAATATATTTTTTAAAACATAACTATAAACTTGAATGTTAAATCCATGCACAAAAATATTAAATACACCATGGAGAACAAGTGAAAAAAAATTCAAACCTCTATCTTAATTAGCATAAAAGCTTCAGTATTCATCGAACAAGCACGTTTTATGTGAACAGGGAGAAAAATCAGTTTAAGGGTGTATTTCGATTCAAACTGCTTATTTTCCGATTTATTTTTGAATGAACTTTTACTCTCAAACGCATCAAACTTGCAGATTCTCTTATTTAGAAAGTGCACAAGGTGCCGTGATTGTCAATTCTTTGATAAATGTAAAAAACATTGTAAAAAAAAGCAATAAAAAACGGCATTTTGAACTCATTTTTCCGAAGCGAGAGATCTGAGAACGAAAAAAAGGGTCATGTCGAGAAGGTAAATGTTTATAAATCAAATTCTAATGAATTGAGCGTAAAAAAAACATCACACGGCACCTTATACGCCTCTTCAAGAATCCCCTCAGAAAGTTTCATGTTTCTACTTTTAAAAATGTGTCTGAAACTCTATCGGAAAATTTCGAGCTGTTGAAGGTGAAAAAGCGTTTTTTCGAATACACACTTAAAGTTTTTATTCGTGTGGGTCAAGACGAACAGAAGAATTGTTCTAACAGATCGAACAGCATCCCGGAGTAATTTCTCTTTAATATTTTGCGTGTCATAAATCTGTTTAAAAGTCGTTCATTCTTACATTTCATTATTAAACAGATGACGTAAAACGCTGATCCGCTATTCCTGAATAATGAAAGCTTTTGAATCATCTCATAAAAATTGTATTGTAACGGTATTTGTATGCTTCCAAAGTTAATTTTTAATTTCCAATATTATAATTTATGCAACATTTCGAAGACAATTTTACATAGAATTTAAAATTTTTGACGGGACCTTTGAAACCATCTCTAGAATTTTGAATAATACTGCAATAAAATGTGGTGGATACACTACTTAATGCTAAATATTAAATAAATGCTTAAATAAAATCTTGTGAAACAACACATTTTCTAAAATTTAATTTAAAAAAATACAATTTTTATAATTATGAATATTTGTGCTTATTTTTTTCCGCATTCATTGGAATATACTACACAAAACTGTGCATGGATTTTAAGATGTATGGGATTTTACTTTTAATATGATTTTTTTCTCTCGTATATATTAAAATTTAAAAAAAATCAACAAACTCTCTATTTAAATATTTTTTTAAGTAACTATAACTTGAATGTTAAATCTATGCACAAAAATATTAAATACACTATAGAGAAAGCAAAAATATTTCAAACCTCTATCTAAACTAGCAAAAAAACCTCAGTATTTATCAAACAAGTAAGTTATATATGAATAGGGAGGAAAATTAGTTCAAAGTTTTCATTCGTATGGGTCATAAGACGAACGGAAATTTTCTTCTAACAGATCGAACAGCATCCCGGAGTAATTTCTCTTTAATATTTTGCGTGTCATAAATCTATTTAACGATGTCATTCATTCTTGAGTTTCATTATTAAACAGGTGACGTAAAACGCTGATCCGCTAGTCCTGAATAATGAAGCTTTTGAATCATCTCATAAAAGATGTATTGTAACATTATTGCTCTACTTTCAAAGTTAATTTCTGATTTCCAATTTAATAATTTATGCAACATTTTGAAGACAATTTTATATGGAATTTAAAATTTTTGAAGGGTTTAAGGGGATACACTACCTTTGGAACCATTTCTTCAATTTTGAACAATGCTGTAATAATATGGGGTTGGTACAATACTTAATACTAAAAATTAAATAAAATTAAAAAAAAATCTCGTAGAACAGCCTTTTTTTACTAAAATTTAATGTTAAAAAAAGTTACTTTTTAAAACTTTTTACTGCTTTTATAAATATGAACATTTCTGCTTCATTTTCCCCTTCTACATTCATCAGAATAAATTATTTAAAACTTACAAAAAACTGTACATGGATTTTTAGATGTATGATATTTTGCATTTAATATTATTTTTTTTCTCTCGTGTATATTAAAAAAAAGTCAAAAAACTCTCAATTTAAATATTTTTTTAACTATAAACTTGAATGGAGTATAGAACATATTAAATACATGGAACATATTAAACATGGAATATAGACATAGAACATATTAAATACACTATGGAGAACGAATGAAAAAAAAATCAAATCTCTATCTAAATTAGCAAAATAGCCTCAATATTTATCGAACAAGCAACATATTTATGAACAAATGAGGAGAAAAATCAGTTTAAAGTTTTCGTTCGTGTGGGTTAAAAGATGAACAGAAGAATTCTTTCAGCAGATCGAACAGCATCCCGGAGTAATTTCTCTTTAATACTTTACGTGCCATAAATTTGTTTAACGATGGTCTCCATTCTTACTTTTCATTTTTAAACAGGTGACGTAAAATGCTGATCCGCTATCCCTGAATAATGAAAGCTTTTGAATCATCTCATAAAAGTTGTATTGTAAAATTCTACTTTCAAAGTTAATTTCTAATTTCCAATTTAATAATTTATGCAACATTTTGAAGACAATTTTATACGGAATTCAAAATTTTTGACAGGTTTAAAGGTTTACTGGGTCACAAAAAGCTTGGACGTTGGAGTGTAAGGAGGGTGTATCAGTTATAAACTTTAAAATAGACAAATAATTCTTAAAATGTGTTACAAATACATAAAGATATTATTTATTTAATATATTCCTGGGACCTTTCAGAAGCATACGTATCCATTTTCAAAGGAGAAAAATGATAACTGACCAGAATTAAAAACATAAATATAAACAAAATAAAATAAAATAAAAATTGTGCGCATGCGCAAGCAAAGTGTTGTTCACTGTTTTAAAGAGGAGTGAAAAGATCAATTGTTAATATCAGGAGTTCACCGAAACACATGGGATATTTTATTTAATTGTGGGACTGTTACAAGAAAGGTTTTTTGTTTAATATATCCCCGAGATTATCCCTTTCTTATAATATTCCCGAAATTTAGATCAAAATTATTATTATTTTGTACAGATAAAACGGTCTTTTGGATTCTAGAGACACTCGGATCCCATAACAAAACCTCAATTGGTGCGGGCACCAGGCAACAGTCCCATTAGCCGAATGGTTGCTCTAACCTTGTACTGCTATTATTGGATTTTTAATCCATTCAATTCATTTTAGGACAGCCTGTATCTTATTGTCATATTAATTAACATAATTTACTGTACAATCATTTCCTCTAGATCCGATGGACTTCGAGACAAAGCTTCCAGAATCGATATCGAAGAATTCCTCCTCAAGAATACCGTGAAAGCAACAAGCTGTTATCGGAAGTGGAAGAATTAGTGTTCCGGGAAGCTCACAACACATTATCGAACGGCACCCTCCAATTTAACGACCCTTTATTCCGAGAACAATGGTATCTGGTGAGTAAGCTGCCGGTAACCCCATTTTAGAAGCGAAGATACTATATTGATTAAAATATACTATTAAGCGAAAAAATAGAATTCGATCGTGAAAAAGTTATTTTCCATTTCCTTTGAGAATTTAGAGTTGGTTTCAACTTTTTATCTCAATTCCTGAAAGAAGAAAAAAAAAAAAGAAAAGAAAAATCATGCATGAAGCATAGATTATGAAACACTTCCCAAACACATTCATTATAGAAATGTACAATACATTTGAAAACTTAAATACAGTAATTACAATTTATAGTCGGAAAAGTATTCTTTTGTGCAATCCTATATGATCTATATGCATATAAACTTTATACACACGTAGTTTATATACATGTACCTACATTTATATAATTTACATTGTATGGAAATATATAATATACCTACATGTATATAATTTACATTGTATGGAAATATTTAGTTTAGTTAAGAAATGCATCACACAGTTAAAAATTCATGAGCGGCAAGGTATGCCAATAACAGAGATGTACTCGCATTTTTTTTTTTTTTTTTTTTTTTTTTTTTTTTTGTGCAGGCCTGTATAGGGTCTGTATACCGGGGCTGGAGAGTCGGTGGGCTCTTACTCCGATTCTTGGCTGACTAAAATACTACTATTGCTGTTGGTAATTATGAGGGAGCACACACACAAGAAAATAAATAATAATAATAAAATAATAATAAAGCGAAAATTTTGCTATTTCGGCATTAAAGCAGTTAGAGCTTTGTAAGGAAAAATAAAAAAAAAATATTTTGCATTTTACTAATTTTTCTATTTCAAATTCCACAAATTCGAAAAATCAAACTATTGAAATCTAAAGAAGAAAACAAAACAGAAGTTTAGCTATTTCGAACCCGTAGACTTGAAAAATGGAAAAAGTTACCATTTTGATGTTAATTCGTGTCCTCCAGAGCAGAAAAATTTCGATAGAAAGGAAAAAAATGGAAATTTTACTAGTTCGGAAATAATTTGTGATTTACCAGAGATTTTAATTAAAAACAGTTTTCATCTACAATGTACGCCGGGCAGTATAGTGGGAATCTTTAAATTGGCGAGTCCTATATAATTCAAAGATAACAATAATTACTTTTGTGGATTTAAAATTACATATAAATGATTTAATTTCACTTCGGACTATCCAACAAAAAAGCCGGAGTTGGCTTGTTTCCTAGCGACTCCGGCTCCGCAACCCTGATTTATACACAATTAGTACTATGTAAAAAAAATTTTAAACTTAAAACTCAAATCAAAATTAATAATTTACTTCCTTCAATTATCGCTCATAGGCAGTATTTTAACCTAATTATTTTGGGTGTTCCTGTAAATGAACTCTAAATTCGTGCGTCTTATTTTTCAGTACACGGCTTACTGTGCATATCTTAATAAGCTCTAAGCATAATAAGCTATTAGTAATTCTTATAAATTTCATTCGCATCATAAAAAATAGTCTACGAATGATTTTTTACCGTATATTATTATGTAATGGAACTTCTTTGTGTGACCCTGTGAATGATAAATAGGTGCTTTGGACCTCATATCCCATAGAAAGCATATTTTAATGCAATATCCCCTTCGGGATGGGAGCCTTTTGCGAAATTTTTAATGGTTTGTTACCGCTTTTTTAAAACAGAAATTTGTACTTTATTAAATCAAGAAAAGGTTCTGATTAAATAAGACAAATTTTACAGTAAAATTTTACTGGTGGGAATGAACACAGATTCGTAAGCGTATTTGCGACACGTTACGTATCGCTCGTCCCTAAGGGAATATATAGAGTGCATTTTTTCTATATACAGATGGCAAAAAAAGTATTTGTACACTCGAAAATTTTTGATTTTTAACTAAATAAAAACACATATTTTGTCAGAAATAGTTTTAATACAGTCTGTTTACCGTGCGTTTTAAACTACACAACAGAAAATTTCGATAAAGATGTACAATAATTTTCTAAT
The DNA here is from genome assembly GCA_964019185.1 of Maratus speculifer. NCBI lineage: Eukaryota > Metazoa > Arthropoda > Arachnida > Araneae > Salticidae > Maratus > Maratus speculifer. Next base: position 277,734,759 of record OZ025300.1, read on the forward strand.
AGGAAAAGTTTAAAAATTTCTTGCAAAAAAAGTATTTGTACATTTCTCCATCCTGGATATGTACTGTATTTTATAGTTTTTATGGTTCAAAGGACTACTTTTACAGAAGCTGTTAATAATTTTTAACTTCATATTATATTTGTCTGACATTTAATCTAATTTGCTCTTGAAATAATTGAGTATAGAACATAAACTAGAGAGGCACCTCTAGATATATGAAATCCTATGATTGAGCATAATAAAAATTTAAATTCGCAACAAGAATTTGTTAAAACTATTAAATTACCATTTACAACTATTGGATTTATAGGAGGAACTATGAATAAATTAAAAGCATCGAAATTCAATGAAAACCAGGACTTCACAGCAAACTAACAATGAGGGAAAAAGAGAGTGTTGTTAAAAAAGCTTTAAAAAATTCTATGCGTTCGGTTCAAAAATTTGCTGGAGACCTTGCGACATCTTCTCGCATCAGAGTAATACCTCAAACAATAAAAAATATTCTTCTCAATGCAGATTTAAAAGGAAGAACCTCAAGGAAAAATCCATTCATCAGCGAAACAAATAGGCGAAAACGCATAGTGTTCGCTTTCGCATACAGAAGTAAATCATTGGATTTTTGGAAAACAGTAATTTTTTCTAATGAGGGAAATTTCGGAATTTTTTTTACCACCAAGCATTCGAAAAAATTGGCGTAAAAATGAAACTGTTCTAGATCCAAAACGTATACTTGAAACTATCAAGCATGTTGGAGGGAATATTATAGTTTTGGGGTGTATAGCTTCTAATGGAGCAGGACATTTTAAATTTATTGACAATGGAAGGACAGGTTTAACATACATTGATGTGTCGCGGCATAATTTATTAAACTGTGCCAAGAAATTATGCGTAGAAAAAGCTTTTCACTTTCTGCAGGATAGCGACCAAAGCATACTGCTTTGATTACTAGCACATGGTTACGACAATACTCGAAGACGACTGGTAACTCCTCTAAAATTTCTAGACTTGAATCCAATAGAAATTTTCCGGATGCTATTGGATGCAAAAATCCGAAAAAAAAAAAAAATATGTATCAGTACAAAACAGTTTTAAAGAAGCTCTTACTGTGTCATGGAATAACATTAACCAGACCGCTACAAAAAAGTTGGTGGAATCTATGTCACACTATCTAGAAGTAGTCATAAACGCTAAATGAATTCAAACACAATATTAATTTGTATCATTTTACTAAATTTTCATTAATTATATTACATTAATGTAGTGTACAAATACTTTTTTTGCATTATATTTTTGTATATTTGTTTATTATTATGTAAAAAATCGATTCGTTTAATTTTGTTTTTGCTTCTATAATATTATGATGCATTAAATTAATGTATTACAGTATTTTTTGCTTAAATCTTTTATTTAATTTCATTATAATTTAAAAAAATGAAGTGTACAAATACTTTTTTTGCCAACTGTATATATACACAGAAAATTCTATTTTATCTAATTAAAGAATTTCAACGACTGAATAATATAAAATTTTCTTTTTTTAAAATAGTGATAGCAAAACAATATAAAAAGTGCAATAGACGCTATTCGCAGAGAAATAAACTGGTAATAAAGATGGTAATAATGGTTACAGTTGTACTTCACAAAGAAAATCTCTCTGGACACATTCACAGACTCATCATTTTTATGTGTTATAATCTAACTTTATAGACTAAAGTAGCAAATAAATTTGGTTGTTTTCAAATAGAGATTGGTTGTTTTCTAACAAATTAATGAATTCATATTTCCTTCTAAATGCACGAAAATCGTATTTGTTCAGAAACCAAGAAGCAAATAAAATTTTCTCTCTCTCTCTCTCCCCCCCCCCCCCCCTGCTGTTTTTCTAATAAGATTAAACAATTTTTTAGAAAGTGTTGTAAAATACTTTTAAACTGATTTTTGACATATGCTTCATATTTTAGTCCTTTGAGTTTTAATTTTAGTCGTATTCATAGCAGAATCCATAAAATGAAAGCCTCATATAGAAATATAATTTTATAAAATCATAACTTTGTATTGTATTTGTAAAAAAAAAAAAAAAAAAAAAAAAAAAAAAAAAAAAAAAAACTTTACTATTAGGACTTTTCTATTCATCACCTTATTGTCAAAGAAAACAAAATAACCATGCAGTGGCGCCAACTTTTGAAAAATTTTGGGTCGGCTTAAAAATATTGGGTGGGCTGAAAAATATTTTCGTAAAATAGTACGACTAGTCTGTTCTTCTTTGAAGGATGGGCAGATGGTGAAAAATGAAAATTTTAAGTCAATCTATCATGTTTAAACAAAGTTTTACTTTTATTAAATTATATTCTCATGCGTTTTTCCTTATAGTATAAAGACACTAATATTTATTGAGATATCATCATGTCAGGAACATGACTACAAATTGAAATAGCAAAAAGTTAAACATGGACACTTCAGTCATTTGGGATTTATGGGAATCAGTTGGAGAATTAAAACACGTGGTCATTGGCAAAATAAATTTTGTTCTAGGGAGAAAAATAAAAATTTAAAAAAATAATGAAATAAATAACTAAGTAGAACAGTGAAAATTTGTCATACTGGGATTAAAAAATATTGGGTGGGCTCGGGCTCCATGGGCCTGTATAAGTTGGCGCCGCTGTACCCATGTCAATTTATCCTAAAATGGTTGAGACCACCAAAGATTCTTAAAAAGTTGGAACGAGTCTGCCTAAAATGTTGGGCCTGTACAGTTCTCTATTATGATTTATGATTCAGTAACACACGCCTTAATGTATTTGTTTATGTATTTTATTATGTAATCCGTTCTTCTTTATTTTCCCCTTTTCAGAACAACTGGGGCCAGACGGGTTCGCCCCCGGAAAACGACCTGAACGTGTATCCGGTGTGGGAGTCCGGCATTACGGGTCGAGGCGTGGTCATCTCGGTACTGGACGATGGTGTACACGGGCAGAGCGAGGAAGTAGCCAGCAACTACGTGAGTACATCGGACGAGCTCACAGATTATATAGATTTGTATTGGAATAAAAAAGCAGATGGGAGTAGGCTTTTAAATTAATAATGTAGTATTGTTAAAGCGCAGATTATTCCAATGTTTTCTCTTTGCTTGCGAAGGGATAATGAACTAAATTTAAAAGTGTAAAATCAAAAAAAAGGCAAAATCTTTTTTTTTTTTTTTTTTTTTTTTTTCTTAGCGAGATAGGATTGTTGTTTAAGGGGACTCAGAGGTTGAAAACTTTTCAAAAAATCGATTTTTTTATGATCTAGTTTGATGATTCAATTAATTCTTAACTCAATGCAAAAAACCGCATAAAAATATTTGCATTTTTAACGGAGTTATAAGCATTTATGTATCAACACTTTCAAAGCCGCACCCATATAATTTCAACTTTAAGTCGCGTTTTCTCAAAACTTGATTTTTGACGACTAACACCAAGATTTAAAAAAAAAAAAAAAAAAAAAAAAAAAAAAAAAAAAAAAAAAAAACTATTTGATGAAATGATTTTTTTTTTTTTTTTTTTTTTTTTTTTTTTTTTTTTTTTTTTTTGCATGCATGCATGCATATAACATCATAATCTAGATTATGAATTAAGGATATAACTATCACTTAAAAAAAACATTATTAAAAAATCTCTCAAAATTGAAAATTAAAAAAAACCCTAAAAAAGACAACTTTTTTCCATTAAAAATACTCAAAATATTAAACTATCTAAAATATATTAATTCATAATCTAGATAATAATGTTATATGCTTGATATATAAAAAAAAAATTAAGCCATTTTATCAAATAGTTTTTTTTAAATCTTGGTGTTAGTCATCAAAAATCAAGTTTTGAGAAAACGCGACTTAAAGTTGAAATTATATGGGTGCGGCTATGAAAGTGTTGATACATAAATGCTTATAACTCCGTTAAAAATGCAAATATTTTTATGCGGTTTTTTGCATTGAGTTAAGAATTCAATGAATAATCAAATTAGATCATAAAAAAATCGATTTTTTGAAAAGTTTTCAACTTCTGAGCCCCCTTAAGACTCTATCAGTTCGACCGCAAATCCTCCTTGTTGCATAGATATGGATTTATTTAACATGTTAATATTTTAATATTATTAGTTCATACTATACCCACTTTAATTTTCATCTTAAACTTCTGCTGCAGTCAATTAATCGGAGTAGGAAAAAAAAGTTCACCCAGATCATGATATTTATTAAAATCGATAGTTTTTCCTTATTCTGTTGTCATCAGTTTCTGGGAAATAGCCGGCTTAACAGGACGTGAATTCCCATCTAATTTTAAACGTTTTATTTATTAAATTTCCAAACCTTAAAAATAATCTTAACGCATTCAATTTTAAAATTCAACTAAAAAATAAAATTCAACTAAAAAATAAAATTCAACTAAAAAATAAAATTTTCCTATTAAATTAAAAAACTTCTTATAGCTATTAATTTTTTTAATTAAATTAAATTAAGTTAAAAAATAGCTTTTATAAAATGTTAAACTTTAATTTAAAAGTAGTAGTTTTTTCCTGCAACCTTAATTTTTAAAAACAATTTCGACCATTAAGTTTTACAATTTTGAATGACTTTTACATAAAATTTAAAATTTAATTTAAAAGTAATTTTCATCTTTTAAATATTAAAACCTTAAAAATACCCTTTAGTTATTATAATTTAAATATAACTTTTCTCTATTATATTTTGAAAAAATTTAAAAATTGTTTTTATTCAATTAATTAAAAAAATTAAAAACAAGTTTATTCATTATATTTTAAAACCTAATCTAAAAATAGCTTTTATTTAGTAAATTTATTTAGGAATTTATTATTATTATTTTTTTAAAAAGGCAATCATTTTTACTTATTCTGCAAAACATTCATTTATTTATTTTTATTTTTTATTAGATATGCATGCTTTGAATCAGAATAGAATTTAACAAAAAGTTACATTTCTCTAATGTACATTTTCATTTATTTAATAAAAGTTTTGGTTTAAATACAAATTTTCGTTCTCCATCATGAAAAGGGCAGAAAGCTGGCCGCCATGCGTTAAATTTTAAAATTTAATTTAAAAAATCTCCTTAATTCAACATTTTTAACACTTAATTTAAAAAAAACTTTTCTTTATTAAATTTTAAATAATGATTTTAAATAGTACTCTTATTTATGAAATTTTAAAATATGATTTAAAATTGTACTTTTTGTTCATCAAATTTTAAAGTATGATTTAAAATATTACGTTTATTCATTAAATATTAAAACTTATTTTTTTTAATCGATTGATTTCAGAACTTATTTTTTTTCTTTTAGAAATGACTATTATCTACTAAATTTTAAAACTTAATGTAAAGAATCATTCCATTCATTAAATTTCAAAATGTTAAAAAATCATTTTAGATATTAAATTAAAAAATAATTAAAAATACTTTTAAGGTATAAAACTTAAAAATTACTTTAAAAAAGCCCTATAGGCATTAAAGTTGTAAAATTTAATTTAAACAATAATTTTTATCCATTAAAATTTAAAACTAAACATAAAAAAATTACTTTTATCAATTAAATTTTTAAATTTTATTTTAAAAGCAACTTTTAGCTTTTAAAACAAGTATTGTGTGAAATGTAAACAAATTCATCCTTTTTATTTAGTAATAAAATCGAAGTTTCAGCGTCTAATTTATAGTCTATAATATCGCTACCGTTATTTGCCTATTATAAAAGAACGGAGGCGATATTAAATACTATAAATTATAGGCGCTGAAGCAATATCTATATCCTAACTCCTTTTACTTCCATAGTATTTGCATTGCCTACAATTAATTCAACGTAAAAATAACAAAGCAACTCTTTTACTTGATTAAAGTCTTTCCTTATATTAACTCATTCTTTTAAAATTCTTTTTTTATTTATATAATAAAACTTCTTTTTTCTTTTAACTCTGGTGTGTACATAAAATCTCTCAATAAAATAATGTTTGATTATTTTCCAACATAGTTGAAAAGTACTTATGAATTCCGTTTTTCAGTCCGTGTTCTAGCTCGAATACACTCGAATTGCTATATAGTTGGCATACATTAATAAAATTTATTAAGGAATATTCGGTATATAAAACAAAATATATGGCATTTTACAGTTCATTTACAAGGCCATTCAAAACAATGCAGGTTATATTAAGATCTATGGGGGAAAGTCCTTTGCTTTGGTGTAATTTAATGAATTTTAACTGTTTCAAACATATTCAAATTTATAAATGTATCATTGAAATACAAAATAAGATATCTACTATAGAAAAGGGTGATTTATTTACGGGGACACCAAATGTTTTTCGGTTGCAATACCTGCATAAGAACAATAATTTTTGGAAGCGTGTTTTCAGTTGCGGTAAGCGTTTTTAAAATAAAAAAGTTTTTTGCGTATTATTTTGTGTGTGTAAATTCTATAAATGATATACAGGGCAGCACAAAAGATCTTGGTCATAGTTCCATTATTGACGGAAATTACTGAAGGGGTGTATGTACAACTGGACCTTGATTTCCGAACTGAACTAAATTTTAGCTGTAATATATATATATATACACACACACACACACACACACACACACACATATATATATATATCATATTATTGATGATAATTCCTGAATTGTGTTTTCAAGTGTATGAGTTTTCCGAATTGTTAACTTAGATATCATATTTCACCTCATTAAACGAAAAGTTTTGTTAAAATATTCTTGAAATATCGGAAAATGTTTCATAGTGTATGCTTGAAGCGTGATTTTTCGTTCATGCTTTTTGATATTCTTTTATTCTAAAAAGGCAGCAGAAAATAAATAAAAAAATTTAAATTATCGATCTTTACAAAACGTAATTACACAGTTACACACACACAAAAAAAAAAAAAAAAAAAAAAAAAAAAAAATCTTACAAACACATTCTTTTTCATGACTTTCTTGACATATTTACTTTTTTTTTTTTTTTTTTTTTTTTTTTTTTCAATTTTTGAAACGAAACAAGGGAAAAAATGCTGTTCACCAAATTTTCGAATCGATGCAAGATAACAAAGACTATCTGTCTCGCTTTTATTTCAGGCACGGTTACGACTACCTGACAAACGATAATCCGTGTGCAAATACATATTTTCCGAACTTCCGACATCGGTGTTGAATCTTCTCCAGGTGGCATCTGTTATTGTTTTATGGGATCTGGACGATTTCCAGAATCATTTCGGGATCATCAGCCAAAGGAAACAGGAGACAAGGTCGTGCATTGGGGAAAAAAAATCTAATAATATGCTGTTGTTTTTATCAACTGACATTTTGTATTTTTGAATGATTGAGGATGCAGACGAAAGATGAAGTAATACAGGGTGTTAAGAAACCTTTCTAATAAAAAATATAAATGTATTAATCCCTTAACATTCACGAGGGTTAGAGCATCAGAAATAACCGAGAATGTTAAAATTGCGAATGTCGAGAGCATCTTTCCATGCATAAAAGTGGGTTAGATTTTATTTATTTATTTATTTATTCATTTTATTTTCTTTGGAAAAGAGCAATTGGAATTTAAAAAGTATATTTATAAATCTTTTTACAGAGCTGGGTAAATATAGCGTTATCAACTACTCGGCAATTTTGCCCCCCCCCCTCCCCCGGTAAGGATATCATTATCAAAGTGTACTTTTCTTTTTATTTCTAGAATTTATTTATTTATTTATTTATTTTATCTTATTTTTGTTCGAAGTGATATACAAAATAGACCGCCTTTTTATTTTCGCATACTTTTATGATTCAAATGAAGAGAACTCAATAAAATGTCATTTTGCAAAGGAAAAACATATCAAATAACGCTTAAAAGAAATAGTTATTAATAAAAGGTATTTTATAATAGCTTATAGCATTCAACAGTAATGAGGTAATGTTGAACTTCCTCGGAACGGAGGAGGGATGGGAGACAGATAAGAGTCTTTATCAACAAAACAAGTGGACAACATTCCTTCTCTTTCGCTTTAATTTAATTAATAAACACAATATAATAAACACAATCTTCATTTCAAATACGTTTTCTCGAAACATTGTATATATATATAGACATATGAAGAAGAATATTAATGTCAAGCGTTGGGGAATTCCATATGTTAGAATTAAATATTTTATAATAATTCAGTGATTTTAATAATAACTTTGTATTTTTTTAAAAATAGATTACAGGCTATAAAAGACAACATGTTATTTTCTACCAAAGACCATGTTACGAGTAAAAATAGAAAAATTTTGATTCTATCAAAAGATTATATCAATATAAAAAGACAACCCACACCCAACCCTTAGTGATATCTTACGACATCATGTGCCAGACCTCCCTCCCTCCCCCTTAAAATGGTAACGTTCGGCCCTACATTAAATGTACACGATTTAAATAAATCTGAATGATTTTTTAAATATTGCACAAAATGTATTGGCTAATTTATGGTGGAAAAATTTAGTGATGTGTGATTCTACAACAGGATAGACTTTTGTTTATGTATTTCCATCTAAGACAAAGTCGCAGCCTCAATTTCTATTTTAAATTTAAAACGCCTCACCGGTGAAGAATCACATTCTGCTGCTTTTTCAACAAGTTCTTGTTGATGTTTTAAAATTTTCCCGGCAATTATTGCAGAAAATAATTCACCTTGAATAAAAATTTGAAATTTTAGAAAATTTAGAAAACTGGAAAAATATCTGTATTAAAAATAAAAAAATTTACTAATGTGTTTTTCTCCTCAACATAACGGCTGAAGATCTCGCAACTTAGGGCATACTATATGCAGACATACTATAGTAGGTTATGCAACAAATAAGTATCCATTTTCACGTAGTTCACAAAATTGGTAAAGCAGTTGAGTGAGTTTGCTTTGCAAAAATAATATTCTTTTTAAAGGAAAATTCGCGAATAATCAAAACCAGCAAATGTTAAATCCGCAAATGTAAAAGGTTTATATGGTTATATATACATAACCATATACGAAAATGCAGATATATCATGCACAAATAGAGGAATAAAAATCATAAATTGAAATATGAACTCATACCTGTTTTGCAATTTTTAATAAAATCCAATATATATACATATATGTGCATACATTGAGCACACATGTGAGTTCATTTTAATTATACATATATGTGTGTGTGCGTGTGTGCATAGTAAAAAAAAAATAACATAAATTAAAATGGAAGAAAGCAAATATGCAAATATTTGTTGATCTATAACAGAATTTTCAAGCTCAAACTACCACATTACCACGAGAAACAATATACGATTTCATACTTGTACAAGTATAAGCTAAAATAATGCAATATTTGGGCAATCGTGCATTAACCCTCCAAGCGTCTTGCAAATGGGTAAAATTGTAATGTTGTTTTCTCTGCACTTTGTTTTAAATGCAAATAAAGTATGATTCTTTGAATATTACATAAAAAATCTTATTTAGGAATACAGATGTAATCCTTGAGAGTCTTAATCATTCTTCAATACTTTGAAAATTCATTAAATTTATAGAATTATACTATCTTAAACATTGCTTATATTGCAGTGAAACCTGGAGCTTAGTGTACGGAATATTACGGGACAAACGCTTAGAGGGTTAAAAAAAACCTAGAGAATGAATGAATTAATAGATAAGAGATAAAATAATTCAAATGACAAGCATTTCCTCACAAAAATCCAAGCAAAATACACATTGCTTGACGAATTTTCTCATGCTGCCAAAAAATATTGATATATAGGGGAAGAGTGAGTAAAGTGACCAGTAAAGGCAAAGTCGCCATTTGAAAAAAAAATTTCAGCTATATTGTGTCCTCACCACGTAGGAACTGGACAAAACAGTCGTCACAAATTTTGGTAGTGTTGTCTGCGACTTTCATGCGGAAGGCTACATTTTTCTAGATTTGAATTTATTTTATTATTTTTTGCATTTTTGATTTTAGGTAAAAGTGGTACACTCTCTTGATTAGAGCTAAATAATAAGCAGTGCTACAATTATTTGCTGTTATGCTCTTTCATGAATGTAATGACTTTTAAATGACGTGTGTTTGAAAACATTAAGTCATGTAGATATCTACCATTCCAAATTTCAAGTTTCTAGCTTCTTCAGTATCACAGTTATCAAAATTTATAACATTTTTACTCCTGCTCTGTCTTAAGATTGGCAACATCGGCATTAAATGTAACCTAAGTTGGAACAAGGAGTGTTAATATCAATTTGCTTTCACTAACTTTGAAATAGATTTAGTAGTTCCCAAGATTTCATAAAAATCGTAATTTAGAATGATTTTTTAGAACTATGTTGGAACAGGGAATGTCACCATCATTTTGCTTTTTGAAATAGATTCGATAGTTTCAGAGATTACCCCCTACAAATAAATACATAAACAGACACATAAACTTTACTTATTTATAATGCTAGATAAATTATAACGGAAATTTTCAGAGCACTCACAAATCCCGAATCAGAGGAACTTTTGGTAAAAAATTTGTCATGAAAATAAGTATTTTAATTTTTTAATAATAAATAATCTTTTGAGACTTTGCAAGATCTGCTGATCTTTTGCAGGTTGCAAGTAATGATTTTAAAATATAAAACTAATGTTCACTTAAACTACTATTAATTAAACATTTAACAAATTTTAGTTACATTTTGTAATAGCGATTATAATTTATAAAAATAAATCATTAATAGGTAGGTTTTTTTTAATAAATTTATATATTTGAACTAGATATATGTGTTTTTATTATCATTTATTATCTATAAAATATTTACTTCATAAAGATACGACTAATACTTACAAGTTATGATTACGAGTTATTTCATAAAGATATGATTGATACTTACGAGTAACAATTACGAGTTATTTAATAGAGATACGAATGATATTTACGAATAATGATTACAAATTTATTTCAATTTTAATGTACTAGTAATGTTATCTCGTTTTAAATTTTATCTATTTGTTTGTTTTTTCTAAATTTTTATTTTTTCATTTTTAGGATTCAAAATCTAGCGAGGAGTATCTGTTTCAAACAACATTTCACCCAATACCAGAAAACAGGTAAATATACTTTCATGGATATATTATCTTACATTTTGGTTTTGAAAAATGATACTTTTAATAACGAAAGTATTTTATAACTTGTCTTTTAGCTTGCTTTATAATTAGTCTTTTAATATGTTTAAGCTTGCACAAAATGACTTTAAATATGTAACATGAAATGAATTAAAGCAAAACTAACGCATTTGCACACGCTCTAATCTTAAAGTTAAAAGAAAATCCTAATTACTTTGTAGGACTATAAACTCAAATAAGACTTAATTTTATTTTACTGTAGGAAAATGATTTCTTAGGAAAGGTATTATGAATAAATGATTTTTTGATATGTCCTGAAGACTATGCTTTAAGCTTAAAAGTTCTCGAATGGCACTAAAATCTTCAATAATAGTTTTGATAAAAATAAATTACTTTATGATTTATGAAAATAAATTACTATAAAAGAGATATGGGTAAAAGTTCACACCTCAACCCCCCCCCCCTTTTTTTGGGGGGGGGGGAGGGGAGAAGGGTTCTACAAATCTTTAAATATATTTTTTTTCATGCACTCTTCAGCAATATGATAACGTTAGTTTCTTTCTTGCTTGCTTTAAAAAAAAAAAAAAAGCTTGCTTTATTTTTTTTTCATTCATTTATTTATTTTTTGTTTTTTTGCTTTGTTTTATAATTCTTAATTTTAGAAAATGTTGCATTATTAAAGTTATCTATTATTATTATTCCTTAAGGTAGTTCTCCAATCTCCTGCTCTACAACGTGAGACTTTCTGACACGTTTTATGACTCACAATTACAAATTATTAGATTTGACTATGGACGCGATTTGGAATCGAAAAGAATCTTCCATTTTTTATCAAACAAATTCTTATCGAGTACGAACAATTGTAGTCACGAGATGACCTTTTTTTCCCTTCTCCTAGAATCGCGTCCAAAAATCTAGTTCAAAACATCCACTTTCTCATGTATTTTCCGACCGTTTGTTTCTCAAAAAGTGGAAAACGTCTTTCGATGACATAGTTTCTGAGTAAGAAGAACTGTCCATTTTTTTCGTTTCCGAACAAAAACAAATGTGCCAGAAAGTAACTTCTTTGATTTTGAGAACAAACAGCTATAAAAGTGTATTTTTTTTTTATTCCCATGTGAACAAACTATATGAAATTGAATATAGTTATCACAAGAAATGCTGTCTTGCGCCAAACCACTCCCGTTAAAATATGCCAACAAACATTCAATAAGTTAATAATAACAATAATAATAGTAATACAAAAGGTCGAGCTAATGTGTATAAAACTCAAGTAAGTTTTATACACAGTTTCTAACGTCTTTTTTTAATGAACACTCGACAGTAATTACTGTGATTTGTTTTGACCAAAATTTCTTCTTTTTCGCTTTCAGCCACGGGACTCGCTGCGCCGCCATAGCTGCTGGAGTGGCTAACAATGACATCTGTGGTGTGGGAGTGGCTTATGAAGCTCGAGTAGGAGGTGAGAAAATTTTTTATAAGGTTCATAAACACAAATTAATAATAAAAAAAAAAAAAAAAAAAAAAATAGGAAAAGAAAATATAAGCAGACTATTTAAAATGATGTTTACTTAACCCCCTACTTTCCAAAAAAAAAAAAAAAAAAGAAAAAAAAAAGAAAAGAAAGAAAGAAAGAAAATAAAAAGAAAAAGTTTTTTATTACAGTAGAACTGGCTAATCTGAACCCCATTAATCCGAAATTTTGGTTAATTCGAACCAGATTTTACTTTCAAAAGCTATAGTTGAACAGATTAACTGAAAATATTTGTACTAAAAGCAAAACCGTACTTTTTCAGCATGCATACTTTAGCACTCATTGAAGACACTATAATGCAGTAATTTAAAGTTATAAGAAATCAGTTTGACAGTCGTTATAAAATTATTTTTTTAGCTGAGGAAAAAAGTCAATTGAAACGATAAAATGTTAATTTTCCTTTCAACAATTTGATTTCGCAATTTATCAACAGAAATGTTTTTTTTTTTCTTCCTCCCTCGTCAGTTGGCTATTTTGAACTGTTTGTAAGGGGTTGTTGAGTAATTCCTCATTCTTAAGTCCCACTGGATTATTATAAACATCAAGAATGATTAAACAAGGAATACTATATTTTTCCAAAAGTCGTACCGAATTATCCAGCATGACGGATTTTAGAATGCCGGATTGTAGGGTGTTTACTCTATTATTGAGCATTTATAGCTTACATTTTATTTAGCACACAACTTTTTTTCTATTTTTATCAGAATTTCGGGTAATTCGAACAAGCACTGGTTCTCAATCTGTTCAGATTAGAGAGGTTCTACTGTACTTGATGGTTTTCCTTTACAACAATTCCATAAACGAACCCATTTAAAAACAAAGGTAAATCGTCAGTTAGTGGTTTTCTCGCCAAACAGACAATGCTATTACATCACTTGCTGAAAATAAAGTATTTTAAGTATATCTAATAATTAAGATACCTGTTTGCACGACTGTATAACTCAACGAAGAAAAATGTATTTAGTTATATAAATGCGAGAACATATTATTTCAGTTCAATTTCATACATCTGTTAATAAATATTGTATTGGATAAAAACAGTAATTCTTGATAAATTATATTTAATATTAGATATAATTTATTTTTTTAAATATATAAACGACGTTAAATAAAAAATGCAGAGCGAAATTGTATAGATTTTTTTTTACCTTTAATTATAAAGAGGTGTTTATGAATTTACTTTAATTATTACGCTTCAATCAGATTTTGCTTTCTTAAAGCTGTGTTAAGAAATCTTTTTACATATATAAAGAAGTATAACTATGTAACAAAATTGTATTATCAATCTATACGCGTTGACGCATTCCAAAATAATTTATATTTTTTTGAGTTAATTTTATTAAAACTATGTACCTTAAATTTGATTTCAGATACAATAAACTTCCGTTTATTCGTCACTAACGGGACTGGCGACGTGGTGCATAATCTAAATACACGGATAATCGAAAAGCAGTACAAGACCGCTACTGCAATTACATTTATGTATGTTAATTTATAAATAAAAGTGTTTAAAAGATTTTATTTATCTGTTGTGTTCTTTAGTTTATTAAAAGCCTAACTGATAATAAGAAATCTATTTATCACACAAATTTAGAATTTTACGGAAAAAATATTTTTAGCCTGTTTTCATACAAAAGTAATCCATTATACTTTTTTATTTGCGTTTTGCGTCGGTTTTTATTGCGGCAAGAATACAAATTCTAATGTAATTAAAATACTTGGATTGAACATGCTTCCTCTTGCTTTTAAACCAATGAATGCCTTTAGAGAGCTTGGTCTGCTTGACTGTTAAAAATTTGACACATTTGCTGCAGCGTCACTCCACAGCTTTTATAGAATATCTTTTTCATGATCAATGAGAATGCTCCATAACACAGTAAAGTAACCGTTTTGTATAAAAGCGGTGGAGGCTGCAGCAAAATAGTCATATTTTTAACAGTGTAGACAATTAGATGATCAATCTCTGATTCATCACATTCATCAGCTTCAGATTTTTCTGGATTCAAAACATTTTGAATAATTTCGTCATCTGTTAATTCTTCATAACCAATATCATTCGTGTCATAATTAAATCAGTTTGTGCTTTCAGCCACAGAATATCTCCTAGCTCATGTTTCTGACGTCAGACAAGCATTTATTCAAAATAGGACCGTCTCACACGGGTTTATGTGCATTTGAATTTTCGTTGTTTACTGAACAACATACATCTGATTTGTGTGCTTAACATGAAGCATGCTTATAAATCATCGTCAATATTACAGGGGCGAGATAGCACAAGGAAATTTTACAACACAAGAGATATACACCCGGGAGCTCCACACAAACATTTTCATTGTTCGTTTCTGATTAAAAAAGCAAAGGAAGTGGGTGGCAGTTAAGAAGCTACTTCAGTCAAATGAAAAGGCCCGTTCGCTAATGCTAATCTCGTAGAAGAGATTTATAAAGATATCTCGGTTGCATTTCAATATTTTTAAATGATATCTATTTGTATTGATAGCTGAGATTGATATGAATGCTGGCCATTTTTTACTTTTTCGATTTAGATTGCAGATATTTTTTTATGAGAATGCTTTCGCTCTTTAAACCAGTTCAAAAAAAGAAAGTGTCCACATGAAAAATGTCTGTAAATAAAATAAAAATAAATAAAAAACGGCCTGCATACTGATCGATTCTAGCTATCCAATGCGAAAAAAAAAATCATTTAAAATATTGAAATGCAACCGAGATAACTTTATAAGTTTCTTCCACGGGATTCACGTAAGCGAAAGGGTATTTTCATTTGATTGAAGTAGTTTCTTAATCAAAGATGACTATTGATAGAATAAAGAATAATTGGAAGTTTACAGTAAACTACAGAATCCTATGTTAGAAAATTTCGTCGATTTATTTTCACTTGATCAAACAGGCAGTCAAAAAATATTCTTGTGTTACAACAGTAGCCTTGAATTGACCTTTTCCCCCCCCCCCCACACAAACTGAAATGATTTAAATCTCCTCTGTATCCTCAATCTATTAAATCAAATATTCCGGAAAAATTAATAATCAAAAGTCAGCCGTGAAATGATGAATCGAGTCATTCATTGAGGAAGCAGAGGGGAAAGAATCGCTCAATGAGGAACTTTCTGATTCTTCGGTATTCATTGAATTATCGTACGAACAATAGATATGATGCTTAGCCAGATAACACACTACATGAGTTATGTCACATCCTCTGGGTGATTTTGTAATTCAGGAACAGAACAAAAGTGATAGACATTTAAAAAAAAAAATTACCACGTTATGTGTTTGTTTCCGCTGGTGATAGGTCTTTGGGTTCAAAAATATGAAAGACTTTTGAACAAGATCGATCAGATTTATCATATACTAGCAAATGCCCGGTGTTGTCCAGGATTTTAAGAATGCTAGTTTTGAAAAAACAATTTCAAAATATCATACAGCATAAAACAAACAATAGGGAAAATATTCGAAGTGCTATATACATGAATCAAATGAAAACCATATATAAATATATTAATTTGTATAAATTCATATGACGTTATGTATTCAACTACTGACCTCCATTATACATATTTCCAATATGACGTAATCTTACTTTTAAAAATATCATGAAACTATTTTGATGTAACATTCCCTCAAAAAAAAAAAAAGAAAAGAAAAAGTCAAACTATTTATTTCATTTTCATTTTTCACGTGTAAATCTTGCAATAGAAAAGTTATAAGGTAACATTCAGTTAAAAAAAAAAAAAAAAAAAAAAAAAAGTTAAGCTATTTATTTTATTTTCGTTTTTTAAGTGGAAACCTGACAACAGAAGAAACGACTTGATATTATCTTTAAAAAAATCATCAAACTATTTCATTTTCATTTTTGAAGTGAAAATCTTGCAATAGAAAAACAATTATTTTTGTAAGGATTTTATTGTGAATTTTTTATTGTTGGTAACTGCCACAAAGAAAAATGTTTAGTTTTGATAAGAAATTGCTGTTAAATTATTGTTTTTTAATAATTAAAAATTAACTATATGTAAATTATTTTGATTCCGTATTACTTTAGTTGCCTTGGCCGTGTTTTAATACACAAGTACGTAACATTTCACAGTTCTGGCTTCCAAACTGTGAATTTATAGAATATCAAACAAATAGACAAATTTTCATTTTTATATATTTGATAAATTGTGCTTCGATAAAAAAAAAATCTTCTACACTCTCAAAAAAAGAAAAAAAAACATTGGATGCATTTTTGTTGATTATATTTCGTTAAAAAAAATAAATAATAATACCCGCAACGATTCGAACTTTTTCCTAGAAAATTATCCAATATACCGTAAAAATTGTCTGAAATTCTGAATTTGTCCGACAAAAGTTTATGATTTTTCTTTTTTTTTTCTTTTTAATGAAAAATACTGAAAAACATAACTTTCATTTATTCCTGTTATGCTGACAATTCAGCATTTCTTTTTAAAATGTCTACAAAATTTTTCCCCAGTCTAGAGTCATATTAATTCTGCTATTAAATAACTACTGAAAAAATCGCTAAATTTTAATAAATTTTAGTTTTTATCATCTGGATATTTACTAATTATGTTCGATAAAAAGTAATCCTTTTCTAAAAATAATAATGGAGCCTGACAGATTTAATTTCCGCTTGTTTCAAAATTCATAATTACATAATTTTATTATTCTTTGCATTAAAAATTATGAAAATATAATAATCACTCTGTTTAATGCTTTCTAACATACTTGCAAAGTGTTTGCGAATTCGGTTTGCTTGTCAGTTTGTTTTCCAACTCCCATTAATACATGCTCAAATTTTTACGTAATGGAGATGGGTTATTCACGCTTCTTTACGGTGTATTCCATATTAAAATTACAGCGTGTAGTAAATATAGTTCATAGGTCCTGTTTAAAGGGGCTTTCCAAAGGATACCTTTACATTATAATTTATACTATATTACTCTAATAATAAAAAAAACTTTTGTAGTTACTTATGATAATTTTATTATAAGGGGGTCTGGTGTAATAACGCCAGGCGGAGTAATAACGCCAAGTGCTAATATTATGCATAATTATGAAATAATCTGGTAAATAACATCCATGTGCTCTGCGCAGAAGGATTTTGAGTCATATAAATTGCAAAAAACAGCTTCAAGTTAATTTGTTACATTTTTAGGTCTTATTGTTTTTACAAGCAACTAAAATTAACGCTTGATCTAAAATTTGCGAGATACGTTTTGTGATGTGAAGACTATTTTTTTTATCCGGAAATACTTTGTTAATTACATAAATTTGTAGTACATTTCATGGACTTTCAAAATGTTGTTGAAAATTTTGGATATCTTCTCGAGATAAATTGTAATTTAAAATGTACAGCGCAATAACTATAACGGGGTGATAACGCCAATCCTTGACATTAATACCCCGGTTGATTCCCTACAGTGGCCGAGCTACATCCTAAATACTGATTCAAATAAACACAGTTAAAACTGTGCAATGTTTCTAATAATTACATTTAAGCGGTCCTTTTTAAGCAAAAAGAAGCTCACGGTCTGATATTCTTTTCCCTCATCCTCCTCCCCCCCCCATACCACACCTTTCTTTTTCTTACACTTTCACAAAAAATTGAACATTTTCAATAGCTTAGAATGGAATTTGTCAATTTCTAAGTTTGTAGAGTTTGTATTTTTAGAATTGGTCAATCTACATGCAATTATTCCATCTTATTTCATAGTTTTGTTTGCATGGCGTTATTACCCATATAGGTGGGTAATAACGCCAAATAGCATTGGCCAAGAAATCACGCCATTGCATTTTATGAATACATATCTGTTAAATTTTTTTTTTATATACACTGCTCAAAACAATTAAAGGATATTTGAAGTTTTATATAAAATAAAGATATAAACGAAATTTTTTTTTGCCGAAAAGAGAAGAGAATCACAAATGCAAATTTTTCTGGTTTTCAAACTGTGGAGTATGCAAATTTTGAGTTCGACGTCAAAAACGTCGCTTTAGCGGCAGCGAATGAAATTTGACTTTCAACTGGATAAAAGAGAATGAAGACAAGGATGATCGGCATTCAGTGATTGCTTTGTTTCGATGAGTACGATGTCTCAGCGAAGTCATTTGACAGATTCAGAAGCTTGGAGAATTGTTGGTAGGTTAGAAGGGGGCCAAACTCAAGCCGAAGTAGCGCAAGCCATTAGAGTGTCACAAAGTGTCATTTCCAGGATCTGGAACAGCTTTTTTGGAGAGTGGATGTGCAGGCCGAAGACCAGGGCAAGGTCGTAGATGGGCAACAACGCCCAATGAAGATCGGTATTTAGCGTTAACAGCTCGGAGACACCGAAACATGAACGCTACTCTTCTCCAACAACACCTTCGCTCGGCTACAGGCACCACGATTTCAACTCAGACTGTCCGAAACCGGCTCCATGCTGTAGGTCTGTATGCTCGCCGACCGATGGTATGTGTTAGATTAACATCAAGGCATCGTCGCGACTGCAGGGAGTGGGCAACCGAGCATGTCAACTGGAGGAGAAATGAATGGAGCAATATTCTGTTTTCTGACGAATACCGTTTTTCTGTGCATCCGGATAATAGGCGTATTTTCATCTGGAGGGACCGTGGCAGTAGGAATAATCCTGCGTTCGTGCACGAAAGTGTCAGGTTTGGCGGTGGAGGAGTGTTGGTGTATGGTGGCATCTCCATTGACGGGCGCACTGACCTCTACATCATTCGAGATGGAGCTCTGACTGGTCGCCGATATAGGGATGAGATCCTCAGACCTATTGTAGTCCCTTACGCTGCAGCAATCGGAGATAACTTCATTTTAATGGACGATAACTGCAGGCCACATCGTGCAAACCTGGTGGAGGATTTCCTTTTCGAGGAAGGAATCGTTCGAATGGAATGGCCAGCGTGTTCTCCAGACATGAATCCAATCGAGCACGTATGGGACGCTCTAGGAAGACGAGTTTCTGGCCGCCAACAACCCCCACAAACTCTCCAAGAACTGGAAAGAGCTCTTCTGGAAGAGTGGGGCAGAATACCCCAACTCCTCATTAATAGCCTCATTGAGTCCATGCCTCAAAGGTGTTCAACGTTGCTGGCCGCCCGTGGAAACCATACCCCCTACTGAAAATGATTTTCTTTGAAGAAAACACCTTTTCTTATTTTTTTTTTTTTTTACTTTCTTCTATCTTTACAAGAAGAAAGTATTGGATTCATGAAAATTTTCGACTATCGGTTTTCGACGGATTTATACGTTTTAGAAGGTCCTGAACACGTTTTGACTATTTTTAGAAAATGTCTGTCTGTGAGTCTGTCCGTCTTTATGTCTGTCTGTCTGTATGTATGTATGCCTGTCTGTCTGTATGTGACAAAAAATTTGTGGGCGCTCTATCTCAAGAACTAATGCTCGAAATTTAATAAAATTTTTTATTCAGTTAGACCTTGATATGAATTAGTGCCTATTGGTTTTTGGTGAAAATTTTCCTGCAGGTGGCGCTGCTATACTACGTTTTTCATGATTTTCAAGATTGCTATATCTCAAGAACTAATTCACAGAATTCCACCAAACTTCAGATTCTGTGACCCCTTGATATACATAGACGCTGATTAAATTTTGGTGCAAATTGGCCAGCAGGTAGCGCTGCTATGCCACGTTTTTCATGATAGATATATATCAAGAACTAATGAACAGAATTTCACCAAACTTCAGATTCCGCGATACCTTGAGATACATAGCCGCTGCTAATGTTTTGGTTTGAACAGCCCTATAGGTGGCGCTGCTATAAGACATTTTGCACGATTTTCGCGATAGCTATATCTCAAGAACTAATGCAGAGAACTTCATCAAATTTTAGATTCTGTTACACTAGAATATATAACATAATTAGACGCTGATTACATTTTGGTATTAACCTCGCAACAGGTGGTGCAGCTATGCTGCACTTTGCACGATTTTTCCGATAGCTATATCTCAACAACCAACGCACAGAATTTCATCAAACTTCAGATTTTGTTACAAAATGACATATAACACAATTACACGATGATTACGTTTTGCTATAAATCCTTCAACTGATGGTGCTGCTGTGTTATATTTTATACGGTTTTTTTTAAACTAGCTATATCTCAAGAACTAATGCGCAGAATTTCATCAAACTTCAGATTCTTTTACACCTTAACATAATTAGACGCTTTTTTACGTTTTGGCATAAATTGTCCAAGATATGGTGTTGCTGTGCTACGTTTTGGCAAATTTTTTGTTACAACTATATCTCAAGAACTAATGGACGAAATTCCATCAAATTTCAGATTCTGTTAGGTCTTGACATAAATAGATGCTTATTAGATTTTAGTATAAATTACCCAACATGAGGCACTACTAAGCTCATTTTCTCAGAATATTAATTAAATTTTGCGTTTTAGGCTTTTCGGATACCAGAATCTCATTAGGCTAGGAAAATCGAGGTTCGAGGACCTTTTTTTTTTTTTTTTTTTTTTTTTTTTTTTTTTTTTTAATTATTATTAAATATTAAAATGTACTTATGAGATAGAAGAAAGTTTTGGGATTGACACATCCAACTAGTTCTCATATGCACAAATTGTGTTTTTTTCCTGTTGTACACAAATGCGCAATAAAATGCTTTTTTTTCTGCCAAACATGTGTAATTTATTCTCATATAATCTACTATGTCTGTCGACCATGCATCAATCATCTAAAAAGTTTCCCAGATACAAAATCCACCTAAAACTGCAATATCCTTTAATTGTTTTGAGCAGTGTAGATAGTCAATGAGTTGCTGTATCAAATCATATATTTGTTTGAAAAATGCAATCTAAAACTGAGCCGTGAAAATTGGTAGAATCTTAACGTGGCGTTATTACCCCAGGGTACCTTATTATAAACATATCGAAACGGATAAGGACATCTGAGGTGCACATGCTTTATGTAGAATATGGAATGCAAAGCATTTATCGTTCATTTACAAGATAACACATTTTGGTTATAGTACTATCCATAAATAATAAATGCCGCAGATTCGTTTTCGGTTTTGGTACATAGATTATTCAGAAAGATGTACAAAAGTATTTGTAAGAATTACTATGTATGAGCATGAATTAGTAGTTAATAGTGTTTCTTACTTGTGTAATGCATTCCCAATTGAATTACATTTAGTCTACAAAAAATAGTGCACAGACGTCATATACGCATCAGGTATATAACTTTCAACAAAATGGAGTTATTTTACTTGATATGTTAATCCGCTATTGCTGTTTATTCATTAATAAGTTGATTATGTACTTTTATTTTCTTTTTTAGTATCATATAAAATGATTTTATCTTTAGTTATTTATTAAACTTTTTTATATTTATCGTTATTTCTGTTTCTGAAACTAGTATTGAAAACAAATTTTCGCTAAATTGGCGCCAGACAAAAATTACGCGAAATTCGGTGCGTATATTTCATTTTTGCTTGTATAATATAAGTAAATTCATATACAGGTCTACGCAAAGAACTGAATATACTGCCGCCTGTCGATGATTATTTCTGAAAGTACATTTCCAGTTCCTATAAGACTTCTAAATCATTTACTTAAGATATCTTTTTCTGCTTATTAAATTGTGAAAATTCTGTTACAGTATGCTGAAAGTGTTGGAAAGTGTTTCATAATCCATACTTGACGCATGATTTTTCTCCTTGTTATTTGCTAGTTATTTTGTATGTTTGTTTGTTACCTATCTTTTCCCAGCTGTTCCTCAACATCTATGTTTTTCCTTCGTTTTCAGCTTCTCCGCTGTTAAATAATCCAGGCAAAAGAATGAGTTTTACAGGCGCAAACAGGAACGACATTAACAACAAAATATGCTGGGTGTTTCTGTCAACCTCTCTATAACGAAATCCTGTCTTAAACATTAAATTTCCAACGTTGTCTATACAATAAATATCATAAAATTACAAATAATAAGATGAAAGATTGTTTAAAGCAGAATTATTTTCCTGTTCTTTGCAGTTATTCTTGGCCAGACTTCATTATATTAAATAAATACAACAATCTTATAAAATAAAACCCGTGAAAGCGGAATAGCTGGGGTTGAAATGAAATTCGATTTTAAAAAATATAATTATATGGTATTCCTCACTCTTAAAACGAAAGAGCTGATTTGGCTTCTCATGAAAGAGCTGTAATTTTTTCGATCATAAAGAGTTGTTTTTCAAACGATTAAATCTTCTTGATCTAAATTGGCTATTTAAATAGCACAACTTCATTTAAATTGGTTAAAACTCGAGTTATTTCAACTCTTTTTTGAGAAGCTGCCTTTCAACATTGAGATGAGTGGATTTCAGCTCAACTTGAGCTATTTTGTGGCTGACTTTTTAAGAGAGTATCGTATGGATAGTGGAATTTTATTTTTAAAACATAGAATTCCGTCATAAACAGGTTCCAATTGAACAAGGTTCACTGGACAAAATGTATTTCCCCCGCAATAAAATAATGCGGGCGGAAGAATGAGTTTTACAGGCGCAAAGAGGAGCAACTTGGAAAAGAAAATATGGAAGGTGTTACTTCTAATCGTTGTGCAATAGCTAATTCCTAAATCGTTAGTTATAGAAGTATATTAACTATTGCAAAAATGTTTCAAATATAATTCTTTAGTGCATTCTAAAGAAGAAAGAAGAAAATCTTTCAAATTCCCGGAGAAAAATGTCGATTTTTGTTCCAGTGGAAAAGCATTTAATTTACAGAAAATATCTGCAGCATTTTACAGAAAAAAGTTTTCTCTGTAAAAAATGTTGATTTTTTTCTGTAAAAATTACAAATCTTTTGCATTTTTTTTTCTTTAAAGGATTTTTTTTTTCTTGTATAAATTAAAAAAAGGGCATATTTTACAGTGCATTTCAACAACCATTTGCATCTGTGTGTGTGTGGGTGAAAGTTACGAAAATGAAGGCTTTACTCCCTTATTAACTACATTTTTAAAAGCTCCCCTCATGCACAAAAATTCCAAAATAGAACGTACCGAGTTATGATACTTTAAAATTTTCGATGCATTTAAAATAATGTAATATTATTAAAATATACTGCAAATGACTTTTCTCCCTTGACACTAATGTAAGTAAATTCTTTCGAGGTACTCTGTAAATGAACTATTATTAACGCTACCTTTTCAATACCGAACATGTCAAGTCAAACATTATTAACATTCATCACTTGCATCAAAATCAGATTACGTGAGTTGAAGCGTGGACTGACAAACGAATTCATAAACAATTTCCAACAATGTTGAAAATTCTTATAAACGGTAAACTCATTTCCATTCCAAATCATTCCATCCAATAGTCAGACCTGCCAATTTTACGCCTTTCCATTTTAAAGTAAGTCAAAAAATGTATCAGAAAGTTTCCGGTTGTTGAACAAGGAATTTGAGAAACATTGATCGTAAGAAACATTTGTCTTATTATTATTATTATTATTATTATTATTATTATTATTATTATTATTATTATTATTATTATTATTTAACGACGCATTATATAGACATCTAGACAAATTTAAATTGAGAATTTTCTGAGTTAGAATCGAAGATATAAATGCGTTTTTAGTTGTGTTAATAATTATATAAATACGTTGCATTTATAGTCTTCGTCTGATCCGACGTCCGTCTGTCTGTCCATACATAACCGCACAGAAACTACCCAATTAAATAGTTTGAATTTTAATATATATAAATTGCTGCAGAATGTTGTCAATCCGTTTCAAATTTTATGAAAATTGAATCAAAAATTAAAAAGATATTAATAAAAGTCTTATTCATTCTGTTAAATCCTATCATATAATGCATCGATATCGCATGATATGTAATGATTCAAGATTGCCTGGGTGATAACGTCTATTTAAGATGGAGTCCTATTATTTTCGTATGATTCTATTTAATCTATAGAGTAATAATAAATTTGGTATGTATGCCTTTTTACATAAGAGGGCAATAATTATTGCACCAAT
This sequence comes from Maratus speculifer, assembly GCA_964019185.1. Taxonomy (NCBI): domain Eukaryota; kingdom Metazoa; phylum Arthropoda; class Arachnida; order Araneae; family Salticidae; genus Maratus; species Maratus speculifer. Next base: position 277,759,416 of record OZ025300.1, read on the forward strand.
ATCTGATTATTTATAAAATTATAGTTATTGTACGAACGTGCCACATTTGAAATACAATTTCCGACTTGTTTTACAGGTATAAGGTTATTAGACAACTCACTGACCGATGTCCAAGAGGCCCTTTCTCTGGTGCATGCCTCTGACCACGTCGACATCTACACTGCATCATGGGGTCCGAAAGACAAAGGCACCGAAGTGGACGGGCCCAAGATACTGACCAGAATGGCTTTCGTCAAAGGCACCAGCATGGTAAGGCCCACATGTTCATCAGAAAAAAAACTTTTTCTATCAACATAAATGTCAAATGCTCCGATTTTTATAGTTAATCATTATATTTACAAATAGAAGTATTATCATAATTTAATAACCGGAATTTGCGATTTAATAAGAAGCAAATTTAATTTTGTATTGAAAAAAAAAATATTCTTTTTTAAAAAAGAAGAAATATCTTGCAATTATATGTATTCAGTATTAGTATCATTTATAAAATATTTTCGATAATTTAAAAAAAAAAAATTTCCTTTTTATTTATTTATTTATTTATTTATTTATTTTTTTTGTTATAATTGCATACGGCTAAGGAGTCAAACATCGTCAACCAACCAATCGGTGTTTTTATGTGTGATTATTGTTGTTGATATTAGTAGCACATAGTACTTAATAATATATATAAGAATTCCTATCACTGTGATCGATGTTATATAAGTTCGGGAAATTAGATGTTGGGATTATTAGATGTTTTGTTATTTATTTACCATTTGTTCATTTATTTTGGTTTGTTGCTTGTCATTTTAAAATGTTCATCTGACATATAGTTTGCTTAGATGCTCAGATGATAGTCGATAGCATTAGCTGTTTTATCAGTTCATATATTTGAAATACCAAAACACCCATCAGTAAAGATTGTGCCAGTGCATGCAGTGACTTCATAGTTCGAATTGTCCCACTCAATACCATCTTTACACATATTTTCGGGTTTTGAAATATATCTGTTTTGGTTAGATATGAATTAACCGAAAAAAAAGTACATGTGTTCATGCATTTGTGTGTTAGAGAGAGAGAGATAAGTAGGTAAATGAATTATAATTTCATATTTCATAATCAAAAGATCGAACGTACACTGTCAGAAAAATTCATCAATATACACTAAGTTATCGTTATTTTTTCACAAATAACTTCTGTTCTCCCAGAAAACGTATTTTTTCTGTGAGTTCATTCCGAACGTCGAAAAATGAGGAAAAGATTTCGTTTATATCTAGCACGCATGCGCATTGGGTCTGTTAGTAATACGTTCGAATTTATTTTTAAAATGAAAAACAAAAATATTCTATCGATTAAAATGTCTAATTTAGTTTTAAAAGACAAAAATGTTTTCGAATTTAAAAATAAATAACAATTACTTTCTTTATTCGTTCAAAAATTCTCACAGTCTGTTATTCAAAGTTAGATAAGTTGAATAAAGTTCAATATACTAAGTTATTTCTATGATAAATATTCGCATATAAAATATACTTTAAGTGAACACATTTAAAAAATATTTTAATTAAAAAATAAAATGCAACAAAAAAATTGATATTATTAAAAAAAAATCTTATCGAATAAAAATAAAACATCCATGTTTTTTCTCTAACAATCTACGTAATATATTTAAAATTCACATTTTTATACTATATTAATACCAAACGTAAAAAAAAAACCCAGCCACAGCTTCATTAAAAATGAAATCTTTCCGAGATTAACTGCAAAATTAAAAGCTTTTTAACGAAATACACCAAACCACACCCATAAGAAATGAACGCTTCTATTTTAAAGCTAATTCTTCATGAGCAATCGTAGCGCCAAGGATGAGCGTTGGCCTTGTAATCCTGGGATCGTGAGTTCGATCTACACCTCTTCCGCATTGATTTTTTTCAAGTGACGGATATTTTTCCTCTTTTGACAGAGAAAAAAATAAACGGAAAATCGTCAATCTACAGACAATTTCTGGCAGCAGTGCTGTCAGTACATTTTCTGTGAAAAGACGGAAGTTTTTTTGAGAGTGTAGAAAAAACAGAAAAATGTTAACAATATTATTTTGTTATACTATATTAGTTTACTTAATTAGTATTGTTTAAAATGCAAAACAATAACAAAAATTAATATGAACAATTGAATTCTGTTACTAGCATTATGCAACAAAGTAATTTTAAACAAAGACATCGAAGAAAGTGAACAAACGAGGAGTTTATAAAGGTAACGATTATTCAAAGTAATTCGATGTTTTATACTAATTTCCAAGAACTTTTCAATTTTTATCATAAAGATGTGATTAAGTGATTATTGTTTTCGCTAAAATGATTTCTATAACTGAATTTCGTAATAATGAAAAAAAAACATTTCTGATGGTGATGTCAATATCCACGCTACAGATGGATCGGTTTGAATGCAAGAAAAATCATTAGACATTGGAAGAGTAATGTAAGTGAGTATACATAGAAAATATAGCTAAAGAGACATTTGAATCAATATTTGAAATAAAGTTTTTGGACAAGGAGGATACATTAGCCGCTCAGAACAGCCTTGCAAAAGAAAAGTTTATTATAAAATGATATGACCAACTTTAGTTAATGAAAATTTAGTTCCTCTTTTGATGTTCTGATACCTCAACAGTACAATAGCTTATGTATGTATGATGATGACATATGAAATTACCTTTTTGAAACAAGATACATCAAGACATCTATTTTCGGAGGGGAGGCTAGAGATTTAGACGAAATGCTTCATACCTAAAAGATGTCGTAGATGGATTGCCGTACATGCACAGTTGTGTAATATGTCATGCTGATATTAAGGCCCCTGTCCTCGCTCGAGGAAACGCTCGCGAGCTAATGCTATTCCTATGGGAAAGCATTTTTCTAATAACTCTTTCGCATTTTGACATTTTTGAATTTTTTTTTTTTTTTGCATTGGATAGCTGAGATGCATGCCGACAGCGCACCTTTTTTACTTTTTCGATCTTGGTTGCAGATATTTTTTACAAAGTTAGTTTCACTTTCAAAACCGGTTTCGAAACTGAAAGTGCTTTTTAAAAAATATATCTGCAACCAAAATCAAAAAAGTGAAAAAGGTGCGCTGTCGGCATGCACCTCAGTTATCCAATGCAAAAAAAAAAATTATTCAAAAATGTCAAAATGCGAAAGAGTTATTAGAAAAATGTTTTCCCATAGGAATATCATTAGCTCGCGAGCGTTTCCTCGAGCGAGGACAGGAGCCTTAAGATAAATAATGTCTTAATTGATGAAAGAGATAAGACTTTAATATGCGACTTTGGCTATCCTCAGAAATTTCTGTTTTTGATAGACAATTATGGCATGCCAACAATTTACTGTCCTACAGAAGCGAAGCATGTGTCTGAGGGTCAAGTATTTGTACATAAATTCCACTTTACCAATACATATTAGACATACATACTAACATTCAGTATATTTACCTGCCATTCAGGAAACAGAACACTGGAACAAAAAGATCCTCTAAAGTAAAATTGGTCATCTGACGTGTACCTTGTGTTGTTTGATGCTCTGTAAGCTAATCGATTTAAAAGTTTTGGCTTCTACCGGCAATACGATGTTCAACCAGTGCCTGATTTAGGGTAGGGCCTCCGGGCACAGGCCCAGGGCTCCCAAATGCTGCTGAAGGGTTTTCAACTATTGTCCATAATTAATACAACTGCTTACAAAATCTAGTGGAATTTTACATTTCATTCTACATTCTACTGTGTTCATATTTTATTTTTACAACATTGTAGATTTTGGTTGAAGCATTCGCATTTAATCACTTTATTAAAATGAATATTTTCTTTTATCTTTATCACTTTAAAAATATATTGTATTTTTAATTCTTATTTAATCATGTTCCTGTTCTTGGAGATTATTTGGGGTTGGTGAGCGCAGTTCATAGGCGGCAGAGTCCCAGAATATTTTAAATAATTATAGTTTAGTATTGTGGAAAATTTCTGGTTAGTTGTTGCATACTTTATCATTCCAGATATATATAAACTTGCATAGGAAAAGACATTTATCATTACATAATTTATTGTATTACGTCTAATTATTTAAATTTCATGATAATGAAATAGTTATTTAAAAGGTAAATAAATGATTACCATATTTAATTTTTTAATTGGTATTTAAAAGGGATTCAATCGTGAAGTCAATCGTGGTTATCTTAGTAAGTAACTTTTTTTTCGGAGGGAGGGGGGGGGTGGATGAGGAGTGGGGAGCTCAATCTTTTTGTAAACAACTTTCTAAGGGGGCCCCCTGTAAGCATCTGTGCCCAGGGCCCCCACATTTATAAATCGGTCCCTGTGTTCAACATATCTTCTTCATACAAACTAGATATATTTAATGTGAGACTAATACTAATTTCCAAGAATTGAACTTGAAATAATTAAACTTGACTACACTTGAATGCCTTGATCCGTCAAAGGGTACGACGATGTTTGGTGCTTCAATGTACAGAATTTATTTTTTTTTTTTTTTTTTTTTTTTTTTTTTTTTTTTTTAGATAAGGGGGGGGGGAATAAAGAAATCTCAAGAAGACGAGATTTAGTTGAGGCTGTTCTCAAATCAAAAAAAGGCAACTTAATGTCATAAGTTTTCATTTATTTTTGTTCGAAAATGCATGAAAGTATCATGTGTTGTAGTTCAGAAACTATCGAATCAAATTCCTTTCTCTCCCCCCCTTTTTTTTTTTGAAAAAAAACGTTTTTTTTTTCAGAAAACAGTGTCAAATTGGACGTTTTGAGTCAACTTTCCACTCCAGATAAGAATAATAAGCCAACCTGGGGTGAAAAGAGACTTTTCACGTGATCAAAAAAGCTTAGGACTTAATAGATAATTTACTGATCAAAAAAGAAAAAACTCATATTCTAAATAGCTTTCCCGGTCAGGCTTTGCAATTTTACATCTTTCTGTTAAAAAATGATTTTGTAAATGTGTCAAAATATTTTGCGCTTGTTGAGTAGAGCAGTTAAGAGCCTTAAAAAAAAGTCAATTCTATCAAAATAGAGAAGATGACTTCACTATTCGTTTTAAATTCCCTTGGTGACTGTCTGGAATTTGCTAGAGCAGAAAATAAATTGTACGCTGTTTGTGATGTTTTTAAAAAATGTTTTGAATCAGAGAACTATTGACAAAAATAACGAGCAAAGCTAACCCGAACATAACGCTGCTGAAAACTAAAGTGTGTGTATATGTGCTTGTACGCGTATGTTAGTGTACATGCGTGTGAGAGAGAAAGAAGAGAATGTGTGAGAGAAACAGAGATACAGATAAGTAGGTAAATCAATTATAAATCCGCATTTCATAGTGAAAATCTCGAATGTAGAAAAAAAGAAAAACGTTAATGATATTAGTTTACTTAACCAGCATTGTTTAAAATTCGAAACAGTAAAAAAAATTAACATAAAAAATTTAATGTTGTTACCAGCATTAAACAACACAGTAATTTTAAACAAAGACACCAAAAAAAAAAAAAAATAATAAGCACTGAATTAATAAAAATCACAGAAAAAACGATTCTTAAAAGTGATTTATTTTTTTTCTGAGTTTCCAAGAACTTCTTAATTTTTATCATAAAAATGTGACCAAATGATTATTGTTTACGCTAAAAATGATTTCTTACAAACTTATTTTCGTGGTAATGGAAAAACTTGAAAGCATTGGTGACGTGATGTCAGTATCTGCTTTATAGATGGGGAGTATAAGAAATCGAGTATAGGTTTAATATAAGAAAAATCTTAAGATATTGGAGAAAAGAGTACAATTTTGTATGCATAGAAAGTATAGATAAAGAGACATTTGGATAAGTTTTAGAAATAAAGAGTCGGGTAAAAGATGATAAATTAACTTCTAAGACCAGCCTTGCAAATTAAATCTCCAAGTGTGAAAATATAGTATGGGCAACTTTAGTTAATGAATATTTAGTTCCTTTTTTTGACGTCTTACTATCTAAAAAGTACAAATTATTATGTATTTATTATGAAGAAATATGAAGTTACATTGCTGAAGAGGATGCTAGAGAAAGTAGAAGAACAGCATCATAACCTAAAAGACGTCGCAGATGGACTTCCGTACATGCACGGCCATGAAATATGCCATGCCAATGTAAAAACAAATAATGTTTTAATTGCTGGAACAGATAAAAGTTTGATATACGATTTTGGCTGTGCTCAGAAACCTCTATTGCTAATTGACAATTATGGTGAACAACACATATCGGTCTTCGAAAGCACAGTATGTGTATAAGGGTCGAGCACTTTTAGATGGATTCCACTTTAGTACACTCTAGGCATGGTAGTAATGGAAATTTTCTCCTATTTTTCATTAATTAGAACACTTGGATAGAAAGATACACTAAAATTCAATTGGTCATTAGCCTCTTCAGACCTGAGGTACACAAATGTGTACCTCTATTCTTTTCCTCATAAAAACTAAACTGTTCGAATTTTTTGCATTTTTACTTCACTTCTATACAGCTGACTGTTTTTTGCTTTAAAACAAAACCAATAAATGTCAGCACTGATGAATATTACTTCATAAAATAAACATTATTTTCATCCGAGTTTCGAAAATACCTTCAAGACATTGTGGCCAAGAAAGTAAGAAATATTCATGGTTACTTAACTTAAATGCTTTACAATAAAAAACTTTGAGGATTTGCTGATCATTTACTTACTTAAAGACCTTAATTTTGTTATTGCGTAAATTTATATTACTATTAGTTAAATGGATGTTTTAAAGGGTTAGTACTTTTATATCCATATTTGTACACATAACTTACCAGTCCCCTAAAATACTGAATTCATAAAAATGACTCTTTCTGTCATCTATGGTGTCATTTCGATTATGCAAAAGCAATAAATATATATCTGAGGAATTATTTTATGCTCAGGTCTGAAGAGATTAAATGTGCACCCCCATTTGTTTGGTATTCTGAAACCTAATCGCTTTAAATGTTTTTTAGTAACGGCCGTGTAATGTTCAGCATATCTTCTTCTTCTATGCTACATATTATTTAATATGATGAAATCACATATATGCCTTGATCCGTCGTAGAGAGCGATAGTGTTTGATATTTCTTTGCACAGTTTTTTTTGGGGAGGGAGGGGGGAATAAAGATATCTGAAGAAGACGAGATCCTAATTAACAACAGAAGAAGACTGGACTATGAGTTCCGAATTCTTTGGTGAATGTCTTGATTGATTTAGCGTTGAGAAAATCGGACTCTATTTATGATGTTTCTGAAAAAAGTTTTGAATTGGCGTTAACTATTGATAAAAGTAGTGAGCAAAGATCATTCAAATATAATGCGGCCCCACCAGTGGCCGAGAGGTTCTGACCTCTCAACTGGTAGACGGCAGGTGCTGGGTTCGAACCCAATTGCGGCTGTCGTCTTAACCGTTCGGAGTTTTCGTGGTTTTCTTCGAACCTTGCGTAAATACGGGTTATGTTCCCTTAGAAAGACCCCCATGAAGGACACTCCTCCCTTGTCCTATATCCCTAGTGTAGATAATCAGACAACAAAAATAAACCAAACCAAATATAATGCTGTTGAAAACAAGTGTGTGTGTGTTCGTGCGTTTCTGATTGTGTGCATATTTGCGTGCATGTGGGTGTGCGAGAGAGAAAGAGAGTACGTGTTTATGTACGTGTAAGCCACAGAGATAACTAAGCAAATCAGTTATAATTTCGCATTTCATAATCAAAATATCGAATTTAGAAAAAAAAAATTAACAATGTTACTTTGTTATGTGATATTACATTATTTAATCAGAATTCCTTAAAATTCAGAACAGAAAAATAATCAACATAAATAATTGGATATTATTAACAGCATTACACATCAAAGTAATTTTAAACAAAGACACCGAACAAAAACGAATAAACACTGAATTTATAAAAATAATAGAGATAATGATTTTTTTTTTAAATGATTTGATATTTTTTCATTTTTTAAGAACTTTACAATATTTATCATAAAAATGCGATCAAGTGATTATTGTTTTCTCTAAAAATGATATGTAAGAATGTATTTTCGTCATAATAAAAAAAAACTTGAAAACCTTGGTGATGGTAGTGTGAAAATCCACATTACAGACGGATCAATTGAATATAAAAAAAATCTCAAAATAATGGAAGAGAAGTATCATTCTGAATGTATAAGAAATATAGGTAAAGGGACATTTCTATCAGTATTTGAAATGAAGAATCGTGACAAGAATAATAAAACTAGTCGTTGGAGGCCACCGTAATACTTACCCATCATTTATATGCATATGAAAATGAAACATGTGAAAACTATTTATACAATGTATTTCAATTCCAAAACTAAATTTAAATATTGTTAATACACATAGTAATACTCTATTAATGAATTGCTGATGCGCCAATTTCGACAAATTATATAAAACGCCAAACTACTCAAGAAGTACCGAACTGCGTAAAAGAAACGTCCTTATAACTCCAAAAATAATAATCATATTAACTAACAGTTTACTGCGTCAGATTAAGAGTCTCATTTTAAATTAAAATATACATCTGAATTGAAATTTAAATGAAATACAGGGTCATGAAAAATCGAAGAATATGGAAAACAGGATTACAAATATTTCGACAACTAATAATCCGATCGACTTCATTCTTTATGCAAAATTTGTGTTTTTTTATTGCCTTTTACATGCATTCCTTAAAAAAAAAAAAAAAAAAAATCGAAAATTTTTATATACCTTTCGTCAGAACGAATTTTTCAAGAATCCGGAAAAAATAGTTCCGGATAATCGAGGTTGCTGATATTCAATGGGCTTCGTTCCATTCTTACATACTAAGTACATACAAAATTTCAAATCTCTATCTCAATTTGTTCGTGAGATAGAGCGTTTACAGACAGACGGACAGACAGACAGACGGACGGCAATTTTTTTTTTTCTAAAAATATGTTTTTCGGAATCTCCACTGTCTAAAACGTGTAAATCCGTCAAAAAAAGTTTTCGATTTTCAAAACGATTGCAAGACTTACCCTATACTACGTATGATGGGTAAGTAAAAGGCTGCTAAGGCCAGCCTTGCATGTATAATCTCTTTCAAGTGATAAAATACTATGATCAACTTTAGTTAATGAACTTTAGTTACTCTTTTGACGCCCTACTATTTCAAATGCACAAATACTTAATGTATTTTTGAAGAAGAAATATAAAATGACATTAGCGAAGGAAGATACAAAGGCATCCATATTTGAAAAAAGAAGATGCTAGAGAATTTAGAAAAACACTATCATACCTAAAAAACGTTATAGATGGACTACCATACATGCACAGTCGTTGAATATGCCATGTCGTTGTAAAGACAAATAATATCTTAATTGATGAAAATGATAAGGTTTTAATATGTGACTTTGACTATGCTCAGAAACCTCTATTGCTGATCGAAAATTATGGTAGGCCAACGAACTATTGCCCTTCGGAAGCGAATCTAAGGTTCGAGCATTTTTAGATGGAATCCTCTTCGACCAGTACACTTTTTAGCTAGGCACATTAGCATTGAAAATATCCATCTGCTATTTACTAATTAGAACATTAGTGCTTGAAAGATCCACTAAAGTTCAATTGGTCATCAGATGTGTACCCTGTTTTGTTTGATATTCTGCAATAATCGCTTTAAAGTTTCGTTAATAATTTCCATATGATGTCTAGCAAATCTTCTGCTTCCATGCTAGATATATTTAATGTGATCAAATCACTTATATGCCTTCATCCGTCAAAGTGACGGGGTTTGATGTTTCAATGTACAGCCTTTATGGAGGAAAAATAAAGAAATCTCAAGCAGATGAGATTTGGATGAAGAATGTCAGTCCTCAAGAACTAGTGAAGATGAGTGAGCTATCAGTTCCGAATCCCTTATTGACTGTCATGAATTCGTTAGAGCAGAGAAAAACGTACGCTGTTTGGGATGTTTCTGAAAATAAAAATTGAATGGGGGTTAACTATTGAAAAAAATAATGAGCAAAAATCATCCGAAAATAATGCTGTTTATTTTTAAGGAAAATCATCAGATAGAAACATGAAAAGACCAAGTCAGTTGTGTAATCGGTTTCGTCGAAAAATATCATGGGTTGAAGGCCTATTTGAAACTCTACTGAGAAAGAAAGTCCCTCCAATGAGAATTTTTTTGTCAATAGTTCTTGGTTTGTTTAAAAAACATATTTTATAATAAAAAAAAAAAATAAAAATCCTACTAGGAGTACAGTAATGGCAACAATCCATAACCCAAAGGTGAAATAGCATATATTACGGTCCCTCATTTTTTTTTTAATTCTGGGCCATAGGATTTATTTCAAAATTGCTATATTTTTAGAGGAAGCAACACATTTCACTTCAAAGAGACTCATTTTCGATGTGACATCGCATATCAAGTGATGATGTATTTATGCTATTTGTATAAATTATTAATAAAGGATATCTGTTTAAGCCAATATCTGTTTTCTTATTTTAAATGTAATTTTAAATAAAATCAGGGGTCGATCCAGGAAAAATTTCGGGCCTATTATTTAGGGCTTCTTTACAAAATTCCTTTTAATAAAACGCGCCCCTTCACAAAATTCCTTTTAATAAAACGCACCCCTTCACAAAATTCCGTTTAATAAAACAAATACCTTCAACTTCTACACTTGTTTTGTTTTTATCTTCAGAAACGACTACATGGTATTTTCGAAAACAAGTGATAATCTTGTAAATAAATATAAAATATATGACGGAATGAAATTTTCGCATTGATTTTAAAATAAAATGTATAATATGAACTTTAAAATGTTCAGGCTTATTTAAAAGGCGATTAAATAATCAAATATAGATGTTAATAGTTAATTTTATTAAAAAACATCTTAGTACTTTCAAACCTTTAAACAGGTTTCCTTAGAGAATATTTTCTTTTATAAATACAAATATAAGATTTCGTTTTGAAAAATGAACGAGACTCGTGGCTTAACCCTTTCCGGTGCACTACTCTTATAAGTTGGAATTTAAAGATAAAAAAAATTAGGCAATCTATTTAGGCCTTGAGGAGTACACAGGTATTGTTTTGTAAAGATTGAACTAACCATTTTAATTATACAGCTGTTGCCGAAGTGGTAACCTCCCATAAGTAAAGCATTGATAAGCGCAGTGAGAAGAGCATTGCTGTGAAGCGCGTATTACAGTAAAACATTTTACCTATTATTTAAAAACAGTAGAGTTTAATCTCTGTGGTGTTGCCATCTAGAACTCATAAGAAAGATTTAAAGTAGCCATTAGAGTAGTTTTTGAAATATTGACGGAGTTTTTGTGTCTCCAAACAGGGGGAACTTTAGGTGTTGCTGACCCGGCAACACTGCGCGTTAAGGGATTAAATAAAAATAAATAAATAAAGAATAAAAATAAAATTCTGACAATTTGAGAAAATGACGTATTAAAATTTCATGGTACAACAATCAAATATTTCTTTATACTGTTCACCTAAAATACTACTAATTCAATCTTCAAGCCACGAGTCTCGTTCATTTTTCAAAACGAAATCTTATATTTGTATTTATAAAAGAAAACATTCTCTGGGGAAGAACTTGTTTAAAGGTTTAAAAGTACTAAGATGGTTAAAAATAAATTTTAAAATCTATAGTTGATTATTTAATCGCCTTTTAAGTAAGCCTGAACATTTTGAAGTTCATATTATACATTTTATGTGATAATCTTGAATAAAAAATAAGCTTTTTGTAAACCTTTTAATTGTCCTACAAAAATTTTCATTCATGTTTAGCGGTTTATAAAATACTAGCTATGAAAAGTATTGGCATGAGAATTTCTATTTGGTAACCTTACACATTTATTTATCTCTTTCACTTCAAAAAATTAACTTTAACATTGATTTTGTATTAAATTAGCCTTTGATTCCAAAAATTAACTTAGAAAAACGCGGTTAGGGCGCTTAAGGGTGTATTTCGATTCAAACTGCTAATTTTCCGATTTATTTTTGAATCACTTTTGCTCTCAAACGCATTAAACTCTCAGATTCTCATATTCAGAAACTTTATAAGGTGCTGTGTCAATCAATTTTTTGATAGATGCAGAAAATATTTTTTAAAAATGCTATCAAAGTTGGCTATTCGGACCGAATTTTCCGAAGCGGGAGATATGAGAACGAAAAAAAAGAGTCACACTCAGAAAGTAATTGTCTATAAATCAAATTCTAATGAATTGAGCGAAAACTTTAATCTCACGGCACCTTGTACATCTCTTCAAAAATCCTCTCAGCAAGTTTCACGTTTCTACTTTTAAAAATGAGTCTGAAATTGTATCCGAAAATTTTGAGCTGTTGAAGGTGGAAAAGCATTTTTTCGAATACACTCTTAAAGGGTTAAATAATAATATAGTACCTTATTGCTCTATTCGCATATTTAAGATATCAATAGGAAATTATTTAGTGAATGCATATGCTATAGTAAACGTTATAGCACGAAGAATTTTAAACTGCGCACTTTAAATTTTCAAACTATACCTTGAAGAAACTAACTTTCAATAGCATCACGGAGGCATCATCAACAAATTTAGTACATACGTACTCATTCACATCAACACATTCACTCCACTTGTTCTCGCAGAATAATCTTGCCATGGATTTAATAAAAAGAGAAACAAGTTGGAAATTGCACGTGAAGCGTAGCAAATGAGGTGCGTTCGTACGATAACGAAGTTTTAAAAATACCACTCTCATATAAAATTGTAAATAATTACAATTAAAATGAGCACCAAACAATGTTCTCCCTATACCATTATGCAATGGAATACTTTTGTGTGGCCTTGTAAATCAATTACAAATGTTCTTTGCATCACAGATTATGCAAAATGTATTTTATAATATGTACTTTATAGATGCATATCAATTTTATTACGTTCGAATGAGTGTAACACCATTAAAATGCATTTGAAACATTTTTCCTCATTTACCGTAATGTAAAGGAATCCTTTTGATTGTCCCTGTAATTGATATATGCTTCCGACCGATTTTCATAAAATTTTAAATGACTCGACAAAATTATGTAATAATTATGTATTTTAAATTTCAAACTATTCAGTTGGGTAGTTTTTGCGTTGTTATATGCGGACAGACAGACAGACAGACGGACAGAGGGACGGACTGAAAGACAACAATAGGTGCTACGTATTTACATGAACACACCTAAAAAATCAGAAGTGTGGAGTTTGATGCATTTTTACACCTTTATTAAAAGGGGAAAAAATGATACATGCGTTTTTCAAATGTAAAAGTTATATACTCGGAGCTATTATAAGGTCGGAAAGTACTCAAAAATGAGTAAATTTTGCTTATTTATAAGTATCCAATTTCAATAATGTGCTCATCATTAATTATTATTATATTGTTAGGTTTTTAAAATGTGTAATTTTACAAGAAAACAACTTCACCAGAAAGTTAAAATTTAGCACAAGGACTTAAAAACGGTATTATTAATAAATGTTTGCTTCGAGTTTCAGTAACTGGATTTCATATTTTGTTACAAAAAGTTACTTTTTGCAAAAATGCAGTAAATTTCACAAAAATAACTTTTACTTTTAACAAAATGGACGTCAAAGAAAAATCCCTGCATCAACTACTGAAAATGGTTTCATATCAATTTAAAATAGATACATTTGCATCAATAAATCACTTGTATTCTGGGAACTTCAACAATACTTGTCACAAAATCTAAGCGAATGACAAAACTAAAGTTTTGTTTACACCAAAAGTAAAATAAACAAAAAACATATACAAAATAAATAAAAAACAATTTTAATCGATATCAATGTTGTCAATTCTCTACATTTTTAAAATTCAGACTGGTTGGTTGATTGAAACCACTTTTTTAAAAACTGAAATACTTTCTTTATCGTCTCATTACTTACGTCGATTAACAAAACATTCATATTGGATGAAACATCCAGTGACTGACACCTTAAGATGTTTCTTTTTCAAATCACTATTACAATAATTTAAATTCATTTTACACTTATTTTTCCTTTTGAAAGAATTGTAGAGATACATTAAAAAATTATTGTTGAAAAAATGTTCAAAATTTTTACAATGTGCAATTAATAAATATATATATATATTTAATAAATAGGGTCAATAATTCCTATAATCGACACCAATTCGATGTTGAAAAAACAATAACTGACATAAGAAAATCAATATCTGGCACCTTACTTCCAAATATTTAAATTTAAAAAATTTTATATTTCAAGAGTGTTTGTGCTTTTAAAATATTTTAATTTCTATTATAAAAACAAAATGCTTCCTTATTTATATGTGCAATATATTACACATACCTGTTTCTTTTTTACGTGTTTTAAATTATTATTAATGCAGATGTCCAAGTACTAACATTTATGAATTAAAAAACTAATGATAGATACTAATGATTACAAATTATGATAACAACTTAGTATTCCACTGTTTTCAGGAAAAATTCATTATTGATATTGATCTCATAATGAGACAAATTAAACCATTTATGAATGACCAATTGGGGGGGGGGGGCATTTTTCTTTTAGATATCTTATCACATACGTAAATAGCAAAAGGGGAAAGTTTAGAAACAAATATCCGTCTACAAAACTATCATTTTTTTCTTTTAAGCTGTAGGCATTTTTCTTGTGATATCCTGTATACAAATATGAATAGTACCTGCTACGAAATTCATGTATACATACAATAGGTATGAACTTTAGTTCTACTCTTTTCAGCATAATTCGCGAACATTTTCCTTGAAGAGGAACTCAAAGAATGATGCTTGTCCTACAGCCTTAGATAATCTAAGTTAGGCCCTGTACTTTATTCTAGTATTCAGGATGTGTTTAAAAGTGTTTCATAATCTATGTTTCAGTGAGATTTTTTAAAATTAAAAATGCATGATATTTCATATTCATAGCAATCATATTGGTAGTACAATGTCAGCAAAAAAAAAAAAATCTTGACACTTGCGATTTTTGACGTTTTGTTGAATATCTAGAATTATACATAAGACATTATTCTGAAACTCTAGATGTGTAAACAAAAAAATACAGGTTGGATATTTTCGCGAAGATTTTTCTTCGAAATCCCCTAAGGGACCGTCAACAAATTGAAAAACAACGAAGATCTTTTGGATAACTCTGTCGAAACTAATGTAGCAAAAGCATTCAAACTGCAGATTATCATTAAGTGACTTATTGTAATAAATTGTGTTCATTTTTATGAATATAGCATGTATACTCGAAGAGAAATCAAAGATTTTATAAAAACGGTCCTAAATTTTGCCAAATTTTTTGCTTATAATATTTAGAGTTCTTATTGAAAAACAATGTTCTTTTCAGAAAATATGAGAAACAAAATTGTACATCACACCCTGTAATCAAAATTTAAAAAATATTAAAAATTGTATGAAAAATGAACAGGTTTACTAAGTAAGGTTTCAGTGTGCATGTGTGAACCCAATCAAAATAAAATTTACATAATGTGTTAGCAAAATTTATAGCACAACATTTGTGAAAGTCTCAAAAACATAGCTTGAAAAGTCAGAAAATTATCGTCGGTAGAATAAGATCAAAGTCCGTTATTCCCAAAATGAAGCAAAAAGATGAGGAGTTGTATCCAAATATAGAAGTACAAGCAATATTGTGTAGACACTAATCAAGGGAATATGGATAGAGCCCCTCATCTTTTTGCTTCATTTTGGGAATAGCGGATTTTGATCTTATTTTATCGACGGTAATTTTCAGGATTTTCAAGCTATGTTTTTGAGAGTTTTACAAAAGTTGCTAGACATTTAGCCCAACACATTATGCAAATTATATTTTGAATGAGTTCGCGCATTCGCAATGAAACCTTATTTAATAAATCTGTTCGTTTTTCCTACAAATATTAATATTTTTTAATTTTTATTACAGAGTGTTATGTACAATGATTTTTGTCATATTTTCCGAAAAGAATATTGTTTTTTATTAAGAACTCTGCAAATTATAAGCAAAAAATTTGGGATCTTTTTCATAAAAACCTTAATTTCTTTACGAGTATACATGCTACACTATCTACCAATAAGTGTTTGAAAATTTTCGATTTTTGACATTTTCTCAAATATTTAAAAATATACTTGTCGGATTCTTCTGAAACTTCAGGTTTATGAAGATTATGTATGACCTCATATTTATCACCATCCATTTGATAAGCAGGGCAATTAAGGGGCCGACAAAAAATTAAAGAATAACAGAAATATTTGGGATCGCCCTGTACATGAAAATGCACGAAACGATTTATCGAGTATTTATCGAGTAAAGAATAAAAGCTCTTTTCCTTTTCTATCACAGGTGTCAAGATACTTATTAGAAGCAATATTGTATTAGATATTGTATTCATTAAATAGTACCGATTTTTTCCTTAAGGTCAGTTAATAAAAAATGTCAATTTGTGGAGAATCCCTTATAATTCAGCCGTTTTTAGAGAGCAATGTAAAAACAGCTTACTTATAACAATGATATCTTTTTGAATTTTCATGATATTTGATTGAGTTTTTTATAAGTTACTTTATAGAATTGACTATTAAATGATGTAAAAGAATCGTTTTTATTGTTCGCGCATGCGCAGATAAAAATTATTTCATAAAACTACTCATATTTCATAAAATATTTAATATATTTATATTCGAATTGCGCTGTATTTTTACTTATAGATTTTTGCCAATATTTCTGAAATTTGCGTTAAATTTGGTCGAAAACCCTGCATAATATAAACAAAAAACACCAGAATTTTTGAATTTTTTTGAAAAAACCACTCTTTTTCCTTGAATATACATGCTATTCTTACGAAAATCAGTGTACATATTGTGCAGTATGCACATATTTGTATTCTGCAGCGATAAATCGTTTCGTGCATTTTCATGCACAGGGTGATCCCAAATATTTCTGTTATTCTTAATTTTTTGTCGGCCCTCTAATTGCCCTGCTTATCAAATGGATATTGATAAATATGAGGTCAGACATAATCTTCATAATCCTGAAGTTTCAGAAGAATCCGACAAGTATATTTTTAAATATTTGAGAAAATGTCAAAAATCAAATTTTTTCAAACACTTATTGGTAGATAGTGTATATTCATAAAAATGAGCACAGTTTATTACAATAAGCCACTTAAGATAACCTGCAGTTTGAACGCTTTTGCTACGTTAGTTTTGACAGGATTATCCAAAAGATCTTCGTTCTTTTTTAAATTTTTGGCGGTCCCTTATGGAATTTCGGGGGAAAATCTTCGCGAAAATATACGACCTGTACTATTTGTTTACATACCAGGGGATTTAGCAAAACTTCAAAACAAAAGTAACAAAACTTCAAAAATCGCAACTGTCAAGATTTTTTTTTTTTTTTTTTTTGCTGACACTGTATGAAAATTGCCAATTTAAAATAATACATTTAAATAATAAAGAAAAATTGTGATGGCCCCAACATGCCACTATTTCATTTATAAGCCATTAAGTGAGAAAAATTCTGATAAACAAATTGCAATTATTCGTGTAAATAAAACAACCTTAGCTGCTCTGCATTTATCGTATGAAGAAATGTTCGATTTTCTTATAAAAAGAATTCTCTGTGATGCAATAAACCCAAGCATAAAAGTGATGTTATCTCCTGCTTTAGCAATAAAGATTACAAACCACTTCAACTCATTCCGGTTACTCTAGCACAAAAGCGAGGGTCATTACCCATGTTCTTAACTGGGTTTTAGAAATTTTTTCTTGCCGTTTTGCCTCTAAAATTAGCCGCTATAAACTTTTACAGATATCAATATAGCTGCCATAATTGTCTCAAGTGGAAGAACTCCTTATGTATAGAAAATGCGTCCGATTTCAAATTTGAGCAAATAATTTTTAAGGGGAAAAATCTGCTGCGTCAGTTTTATCAGGATCAGACTCATCTTTAAACTTGGAATGGGGGAATTATTGTCTTTTTTTCTGCCTGGGAATTAACGATTCTTATTTTCAGTTTCCAATTTATATTCTCTTCTTTCTTTAAAATTTCATTTATATTGAAATTTCGAAGAATCCGAAATTTAACTGATCCGAACAAGTAACGGCTTCAATTAATTTTGGATTAGTAAGGTTCGACAATAATCGAAATTTGATTAAATTTTGAGTTCCATTTATTTAGAATAATTAATGATCGATTGAATTTGAGAAATACATGTGATTATTATCCTTGAAGTGGAGTCCCCAGAATGATACTTGTCCCGGAGCCATAGATAATCTAAGTCGCGTCCTGTATTTTAATGTAATAGTCTGTATGTGTTGAAAAGTGTTTCATAATCTATGTTTCACATGAGATTTTTTTAAATTTTAAATGCATTATATTTCATATGCATAGCAATTATATACATGTTGACAGTATGTAAATTGTCAATTTGAAATAATGTATGCAAATTGTTAATTAAAAATAACATATTTAAATAAGAAAGAAAGCTTGTGAGGACCCCAACATTCCACTATTTCATTTATAAGTATATGAAAAAAGTCTCATACAATAAGGTAAATAAAGCAACCTTAGCTGCTCTGCATTTATCGTATGAAGAAATATTCGATTTTCTTATAAAAAGAATTCTCTACGATGCAATAGTTCCAAACATAAAAGTGATGTTATCTCCTGCTCTAGCAATAAAGATTATAAACCACTTCAACACATTCCGGTTAATATAAGCACAAAAGCGCGGGTCATTACCCATGTTCTTAACTGTGTTTTACAAAGGTTTTTCTTGCCTTTTTGCCTCAAAAATTAGCCTCTAAAACTTTTACAGATATCAATATACCTGTCAGCCGCTATCAGATACACCAACATTTAGTAAGACATTTGAGCCAACACTCTATTTCCTCCAACTTTTCGGGAAATATCCTCCCAACTTCCAGTGTACTAGCAAACTGCAATGTCTCCCAGACTTTTTTCCACGCGTTCAAAAAAATCTGGCTTAGCTTAGATTTTTCATCCAAACATCGAACGTTTCAACGAATTTTTCATCCAACATCGAACGCTTCAACGAATCAGAGGTAAGCGATTGATACGAGTAGGCGATAAATGTTAACGCCTGGCACGAGTAGAAACTGGTTTTACGGCTTTTCCTCCGAATTTTTCAAAGACAGTTGCAAACCTTTGTTCCCCTTTGAATGGGAAAATGTTGGAGTTAAAATCCGCTGAAAAGTTTGTCTCGCCTAAAGTCCGTGTGTCTAATAGCAGCTTTACTTGTCTCAAGTAGAAGAACTCCTTATGTATAGAAAATGCGTCCGATTTTAAATCTGAACAAATAATTTTTAAGGGGAATAATCTGCTTCGTCAGTTTTCATCAGGATCTGAGTCATCTTTAAATTTGAAATGGGGGAATTGTTGTCTTTTTATTCTGCCTGGGATTTAACGATTCTACTCTCAATTCTCAATTTATATTCTTTTCTTTCTTTCAAATTTTATTTACATTGGATGAATCCGAAATTTAACTGATTCGAACAGGTAACGAGTTCAATTAGTTTTGGATTAGTAAGGTTCTACACTATTTGAAATTTTAATAAATTTTGAGTTCTGTTTATTTAGAATAATTAATGATCGATTGAATTTTGAGAAATGCATGTTATTATTGTCTTTGAAGTGGGGTCCCCTGAATGATGCTTGACCCGGAGCCTTAAATAATCTAAGTCGAGTCCTGTATTTTATTGTTGTAGTCTGAATGTGTTGAAAAATGTTTCATAATCTATGTTTAATATGCGATTTTTTTATTTATTCAAAGTGCATTATATTTCATATTCATTTCAAATAATGTATATAAATAGTCAATTTAAAATAATGTATGCAAATTGTTAATTTAAAATAATATATTTAAATAGTAAAGAAAGCTTGTGATGGCCCCAACATGCCATTATTTTATTTATAAGTATATGAAAAAAGCTGCATACAGTCAGGTAAATAAAGCAACCTTAGCTGCTCTGCATTTACAGTATGAAGAAATGTTCGATTTTTTTATAAAAAGAATTCTCGATAATGCAATAAATGCAAGCATAAAAGTTATGTTATATCCTGCTTTAGCAATAAAAATTACAAACCACTTCAACTCATTCCGGTTAATCTAGCACAAAAGCGAGGGTCATTACTCATGTTGTTAACCGTGTTTTAGAACGGTTTTTCTTGCCGTTTTGCCTTTAAAATTAGCTGCTACAAACTTTTACAAATATCAATATGCCTGTCTTACTTGTCTCAAGTAGAAGAACTCCTTATGTATAGAAAATGCGTCCGATTTTAAATCTGAACAAATAATTTTTAAGGGGAATAATCTGCTTTGTCAGTTTTACCAGGATCAGAGTCATCTTTTTAAACTTGGAATGGGGGAATTGTCTTTTTTTTCTGCCTGGGAGTTAACGATTCTTATTCTCAGTTTCCAATTTATATTCTTTTCTTTCTTTCAAATTTTATTTACATTGAAATTTGGAAGAATTCGAAATTTAATTGATCCGAACTGATACGCTTCAATTAGTTTTGAATTGGTGAGATTCTACAATATTTGAAATTTTAATCAATTTTTAGTTCCATTTATTTATAATAATTAATGCTCCATTGAATTTGAAAAATATGTGTAATTGTTTTTTGACATGCGTGCTAATAGAATGTATCGTAAGCACCGTTTCCATCATAACATGTAAGTAAGGAGCTCGTGTGCGGTATTTATTTGTGAGGGATTTATTGAACACATACATCTGATTTATGCGCTTGACGCTAGGCGCCCGCTTATAAATCATTGTGAATATACAAGGACGAGATAGCACAAGGAAATTTACAGCCGGGACCGCCACAATGAATGTGCAATGGAACCAGAGGAAATCGAATCCATAGTCCACCTACAACCTACGCTGTCAAGCAATTACCGTTGTGATGCCTTAACCACTCACAAGGAAGGTCTCCATTGGGGGCATACTCAGAATTTTTTGAAAAAAATACGAATTAAACTACTCATGTAGGTAATAAAGGATCAGTGAAAATTAGCGGCGGAATTACATTATTAGATATGTAAAAAAAATAAAATAGTTTGGAATAATTGGCGTGAAAAGCTGAAAGCGACGCGAGATTTGGCGAGCAGTGCATTTCCTCGCCAAAAGCAGACGATTTTAACGAATCTGAAAATTGATTTTAATTGACTTCACTGTTAAAAATCTGCAGCATTTACTGCAACGTCACTCCACGACTTTTATAGAATATCTCTCTTCTGACCAATGAGAATGCTCCATAGCACGGTGAATTGACCGTGTCATACACTGTTAAAAATCTGTAGCATTTTGTTGCAACGCACTCCACCGCTTGTATATAATATCTAAATTCCAACCAATGAGAAAGCTCCATTTCAAGGCCAAGTAACCGTTTCCCATACAAGCAAGGGAGTGCGTTGCAACAAATTGCAGCAGATTTTTAACAGAGTATTTTTCAATTTGGAACAATTTTAATCAATTTAAATTGTGTTTTAAATGATAAAATATATTAATTTCATTTTGTTATAAGTACATAACAACGTATATGACAAAATTACACTTAAAGTAAAGTAAAAATGCAAAACTAAAATTACTTAAACTAAACTTATTTAAATAAATTGAACATAGAAAGTTTTTTCTTAAAAAGGATTCGAAGCTAAAAGCGTATTTTTCAAAATTTCGTTTTTTCGCCAACCGGAGATTAATCGCCAAATAAACGAAATATTTTTTTTTTTTTTTTTTTTTTTTTTTTTTTTTTTACGGACGTTATAAGGAGGTTCCGCCGAATTTTTTTTTTTTTTTATAAACATATATAACTATATGAGAAGAACATTCTGTAATTTTTTCAGATTTTTCTGCGTATGCCCGCATAGAGACCTTCCTTGTCAGTCATGATGGGCCTAGGTGAAAACTGCGTGGCTGTTAACATGGTGTCGATGTCACAGACCAGCTTGAGCGTGGCTTGGTGTATACTCTAGCTGAGAGGTCGACAAATGGCCCAGATACCAAGCCGGCAGATTTTTTTTCTCTTCTAGTTAAGAACAATATTGTGGTCAAACTTTGAAGTCAAGTCACTTTATTTTCTGGAATGCTTCGTCTAATAGACACTTTTCGAAACTAACGAAAAAGACAAGCTACTGCACTACATGCCATGTGTTTTTTTTTTTTTTTACAAACCCCTGGAGTGACGTGATGCTTTTTTCGTACACCTACATTGGTGTATTCGAGCATCACGTGACTCTAGTAGTCTGTAAAAAAAGATATGTGGAATGTACCACAGTAGCCTATCTTTTTCGATAGTCTCAGACTCTTTCAGTGTGACGCTAATCATGACATTTTGCTTGGAAACGACTCCAAACAAACGGTTGCTATGTTGTATTTCCTATTTCATTTACATATTATAGCTATAGTTTACAGATATATATATCACAGCTAACTGTTTTAATACTTTATAATCAGCACTTATATTTTCTATGATTTATATTAAATGAGAAATGAAACATAGTAACCGTTTATTTAAAATCAATCTTTCTCGGCTGGCTAATACTGTATTCACATTAAGAAAATTGAGTCGCATAGCTTAACATCTTTGAACCGGACAAATCGGGATTAGGCTTCAATAGTTCACATTATCAAAAAAATTTTAAGAGACTTGACTTAATCAAACTGATGTTTAGCATGAGAATAAATTATTAATTTTGTAACTACAGTTTCTGACCATATGTAGTAATTATAGTTTTTATTCATTGCGGGCGTATTAAATAAATAAACAAATAAAAGAATCACTTGAAATAGCTGATTAATTATTTGTAGAACTCTAAACAAAATTTAAGAACATTTTTAAGTAAGAAAAAAAAGTTACGGAAAAGGAGTGTTCCACTTGAGTACAGTAAAGAAAGTGTCGAAAGTTAACTAAATTTCAGAAAATTTTTGAAGTCGAAGATTTTGATTCCAGATTGTCCGCTTCAAAACATTTCAAGTTAAATTACTTATCTAACATAATCTGAACACGATTAACGTTGCTTTTAAGCACTATTTTTGCCTTCAACGCATTTCCAGGAAAAGTATTCTTCTCCAACAATTTGTGTTTCCTCCACAAAAAAATGGGAAGATTCAACAATGGACTGTAAATAAGAAGATTAGATCATCTTGAAGTATGTCCTGCAGAATGTCCGTTCGTTTCCTTCTAAAGCTGTTAAAAACAAAAAGCACCGCGTGTTCAATGATGCATCTACTTGTACATTAAGGCTCCTGTCCTTGCTATCGATGACACTCCCCAGATAATGCATTGGAATATGGGAGATTATTTTCTAATAACTCGTTTGCATTTCGAAACTTTTATTTTTATTTTTATTATTTTATTTTTATTTATTAATTTATTTATTTATTGCCTTGGATAGTGAGATTTCTACCCACATCACTCCTTTTAAATTTTTCAATTTTGGTTGCAGATATTTTTTATAAAGTTAGTTTCACTTTCAAAACCTGTTCCGAAAATGAAAGTGTCCTTTAAAATAATCTGCAACTCAAATCGAAAAAGTAAAAAAGAGCGATGTGGTGAGAGACCTCAACTATCCAATGAAAAAAAAAATTAAATGTCAAATAGCAAACGTGTTATTAGAAAAAAACCCTCCCTCACAGAAATAGCATTAGCTCGCGGGCGTTTTCGCTCGCAAGGACAGAAGTCTTAAGAATATTAAAAGCAACAACAACAATATTTTTTGTGTTTTAAGTATTTAAATATTTTTTGTAGGGTAGGCAAGGCAAAGGCTCCATCTATGTGTGGGCTGCGGGAAATGGCGGAGGTTACTATGACAACTGCAGCCTGGATGGGTACGCATCGAGCCCTTTCACGCTCACCATAGGCGCTCTTACAGAGGAAGGCCTCAGCACCTTTTACAGCGAGCCTTGCCCGGCCGTCATCGCCTCTACATACGTCGGAGGAAGATCCCACCAGATCCCTACAAAGGAGTCGTGGAAGGAGGACAAGAAAAAAATCAAAGTGGTAAACCACCTGTTGATACTATATTTGTAAATCGGTGGAATCTCAAATCAATCTATATTAACAGTCATTGTATTCACATTTGAAAAGGTACAGTATGTAGACTTTTACAAGATGACAAGAAATAACTTGGACACACATGATATATTATAACTTTAATGCTAATGAAAATATTACGACCAAACTTTAAAATAAATATAAATACATTATTTCGTCTAATATTTTTTGCAATTTTTCAAAGTGGTTACCTTTAACCTAAATACAGAGATTTAAACGTGTCACAAAATTTTCGCCTATGGACCGCAATTCACTTACTGATGTTTTATCTCATTCCTCGCATAAAGATTTCTTTAAGGATGCCAAAATTTTATGAGATTTAGCACATACCCTTGTCTCCAAGATTGACCAAACAGAATAATCCATTGGGTTCAAATCTGGGGAGTATGGTGGCCATTCTTGAGCTACAGTGAAGTCAGGAAAGTGTGTCTTGCACCAATCTTGAGTGCCTTTAGCTCTGTGTGCAAATGTGAAATCCTGTTGGAAGGTCCTTCTTTTGTTTTCAAAGAACTTTTATGACCAAGGTAAGACAACATCTTCCAAAATGAGTTTGCGATATGTTTGTTGATTAATCTTTATCCCTTGATCAAGAAAAACAAGTGGTTTTTTCCCACTAGCACATATCCCACCCACCCCAAACCATTACAGATTGGGTCACTGACGCCGTTCAACAATGCAAGAATGTCCAGAACGTTCTACTGACCAAACTATGTCATTATGTGTATTGTGAGCTTACTCAATTGAAAACAGTTTCTCATCTATGAAGACAAATGTTTGCCATCAAATGTTATGTTTGCCAGACAAACCTTCAGCTCGCTTTAACACTTCTAACCTTTGAAGTCTTGTGCGTTTGCTCTCTGCTGTTAGCTTTCGAGTCTCTTTCATTTTGTAAGAGTGAAAATCAAGCTCTACTCTTGCATCAAACGTGCGATTTCTCTGTTGATCTTCATCTTTCTAGCAACCTTTCTCATTGCATTCCTGGGATTTCGTTGAACACGCTTTTTGATAACTACCCGGTTTCTCGGTGTGTTAACTGTGTGCTTTCTTCCTCTTCCTGGCCTGTCATCATTATGTTCGAGTTCTTTAAACCTTTTGATTTTGTATGAAACCGTCTGCTTAGGCACATTCAATTGTTGAACAATTTCACATAGTTTCATTCAACGTCGTGCGAAAGGGGGGCGAAGGGGCTGGTCGCCCCGGGCGCAGAAGTTTAGGGGGCGCCAAATTTATACTACCAACGTCCTTTTTGGGCTGTCACAAGAAAAAGTATCGGAAGGGAGAGCCAAATTGAAACTTTGCCCCGGGCGCAGTTTTCTCTTCGTGCGCCCCTGGTTTCATTCCTTGCTTATGTAACTTATTACGTATGGCAAATCGTTTGTTAACCATAATGGTTATCATAAGTAAGTTTTAAACCTGTTTAGTAACATTCTAGAGTCAGTCTCCTATAACAATAACTTTACAAAGTTGATAAACAGTCAGTTTTGACAACCTCCATGAAATAAGATCATCAATGGCGATTTGAAAATCCAACAATGTACAAATTATACCTATTATAAAACATCCAACGATCAACTAAATTAGCATGAAACAAACTATTTAATAAAATGAAATATATTATAAGTCGTTATCATCTAATAATATTAACACATATTAATTTGGATATTACGGTTAATACGGAGAGGTACACTAATAAAATATTATTGAATTTTTTGGGGTAAATAGAATACGAAAATACGTGTGAATTTTTGTATGGGCAGATACACTTATTAAACATAAGTTCGTTATATGAAGTAAACATGATGCAAATATATATATATATATATATATATATTTACACAAGTAAATTACTTGAAGATAACTTTTTTCATGAAGTTGATAGAATACAAAAAATGTGTGTGCATTTTTATTTAGACAGGTACAATGAATATAATAAGTTGAAACTGGTGTTAATCAAATACAGTGAAAACACTTACTTAAAACACCATAAAATAAATTAAATTGCGCAACACCTTTCGAAAGAACTTAGTCATTCTTCGTTAGGCGCAAAAAGACCTGCGTCTACTATGAATGTAGTGGCACGACTGAAGTTAAAGCGTCTTATTCTAAAACGCTTTCCGTAGCCTGGAAAAACTTTTTCAGCACTACCTTCTAATTAGTTTTTTTTTTTTTTTTTTTTTTTGGTATTAATTATGTATTTAACTTGTTAGATATATATGTATGTATTTAAAACTATAAACTAATAATTTTTTTACTTATTATTACAGTAAAACCCCGATAATTCGGATTAATTGGGACCAGACCCAATCCGGATTATCCGGAGAATAAGAAAAAAATTGAAATAAAATAAAACATACGCACAGAAAATCACCTTTATGTTTAACTTATTGATTATTTAGAGATAGTAAAAATGTTTACTTTGTAATAAAAAAGTTTGTAATTTTTTGCTGTGCCATTTTTCTATATCTTTTGTGAGCCGTACGGTCACGCTTACCCACTTGAGCATAAGTAGTTCGTTGGGTGTAGTTTAAATAAGAGTTTAAATAAGAAAGCTTAAAGTATTCTTCCGAAAAGATTTGAGAAAAAAGTTTTTTTTATTTAGAATACGATGATGAAACAAGTTTATGCTATGAAAATTAACCAAATCGTTTCGCTATCGCTTGACCAAACCGATCCGGATTTACGGGGTCCGGATTTGCGGGGTTCTACTGTATTTATTATTATTTAGTGTGTATTTACTTTTGATATAATCTGTCTTTTTTACTTAATTCTTTTTACTTACTTTTTTACTTTTCCCCTTGTTATCTTTTCCTTCCCCTCCTTCATTGTATCACTCGTACCTTTTGATTATGCTCTTCCGTGATTGGCTGTTGCCTTCTACATTCCTAATGTCTGTTCCTTCAGCTTGTTCCCTTTCCACCCTTTTAATTTCAATCGTGCCGCTATATTCATAGTTGACGCACATCCTTTTACGCCTGATGAAGAAAGACTAAATCCTTTCGAAAGGCCTTGGGGGATTTAATTTATTTTATGGTGTTTTAAAGAAGTTTTTTCACTTCACAGGTACAATAATTAAAGATTATTTTGTTCCATGAGATAAATAGAATACAAAAAAATTTGTGTAATATAATTTTATTCCATAAGGTAAATAAATGCAAAAATGTGTGAATTTTTATTTAGACAGATACATTAATTAAACATAAGTTTATCCCATGAAGTAAATATTGTTCAAAAATCCTTGTGACGTTCTATTTACACAGATACACTAATTAAACGTAAGTTTGTCCCATAAAGTAATTATAATACAAAAAATCTGCGAAAATTTTCATTTCGACAGATACATTAATTAAAAATAAATTTGTCCAAATGTCTAAGATTAAAATTAATATTTTATTAACTATCAAGTAATGTTGTTGATAACATACATAAAATTCTTAAAATGCACAAAGTATATCTGCTTCAAACAAAACTCATTATAAATCTACGTATAAAACACCTTACGGACATTATAAAAAGTCAGCTAACAAAATTGAGATTAATACAAAATTTCTTGCTCCATTCTTGCTTCGTGTGTTCTTAAAGATTTTATCATATTCTAATTAAAGAACTGTTTTTCTTAACTCAAGAGCTAATGTTAATTAACGAATCTAAGTCTTCAAACATCTTTAATAAGAATAAAACATTTCCTCCGAGACGAGAAACACTTAATATTTTTTAAAATAATAAATTAATTTTACGAAGATTCCTTTTATTATTTTTCTTGGCGAGGGTGGGGGAGGGAGAGTACCAGAAATGAAACTTCACAGATTTTTTTTTTTTTTTTTAAGTGTCAGATTTTTTTAATAATATCGAAATCTCAAGTGAGTAGCTGTTTGAGAAAAGGTTAAATTTACTTTCTATTTATAGTTTTTCCCTCCGCTTTCCTTCAAGAAAATAAATTTAAACGAAAGGTTCAAATAATGAAAGAATTTTTACAAATGCATTTTTTCGGTTTGTATAATATGATTAGTTACAACGATTAATTTGATTTTAGATAAGCACGTCAATTAACGATTGTTTCATGGGGTAAGAAGGATACAAATATATGTATGATTTATTATTATTATTATTATTATTATTATTATTATTATTATTATTTTCTTTCTTTCCTTATTTATTTTACGCATGGGTACTCCAATTAAACATGTTTGTCCTATAGGGTAAATAGAATAAAGAAATTTTTGTTTAGTCAAATACATTAATTAAATGTAAGTTTGATTAGGATACATAAACGTGTGAATTTTTATTTAGTTCAGATAAACAAATTAAACATAGGTTTGTTCCACGAGATAAATACGAACAAAAATATGTGTGAATTTTTATATTGTCAGATACACTAAATAAACATAATTTTGTTTCATGAAGTAAATAGGACACAAAAATCTCAGTATTTTTATTTTTTTAATTTAGATAAATAAGCGAATTACAGATAAATTCGTCCTATGAGGCAATTAGTAGATAAAACTGTGTGTGTTTATACAAGTATACTAATTACACATAAGTTCGTTCGATGAGGTAATTAGTAGATAAAACTGTGTGTGTTTATACAAGTATATTAATTTCACATAAGTTCGTTCTATGAGGTAATTAGTAGATAAAACTGTGTGTGTTTATACAAGTATACTAATTACACATAAGTTCGTTCTATGAGGTAATTAGTAGATAAAAGTATGCGTGTTTATATAGGTGCGCTAATTACACACAAGTTCGTTCTATGAGGTAATTAGGAGATAAAAGTGTGCGTGTTTATACAGGTACGCTAATTACACACATATTCATTTGATGATGTAATTAAAATACATAAGTGCGTATGATTATTTTGTTATTATTTAGACAAATACACTAATTACACACAAGTTTGTTCAGATGTCAAAGTAATATTTAATTAACTATTAAATAATGTTATTGATAACACAAAATTCTTAAAATATGCGAAGTACATATGCTTCAAACAAAACTTATAGTAAGTCAACTTATGAAACATCCTATGGATATCCAAGAAAGTCAACAAAGTCGAAAGTTTTATTAATATAAAATTCCTTGCTCCATTTCTGCTTCAGGCGTTTTCTAAGATTTTATCATATTCTAATTAAAGAGCTATTTCTTTTATCTTAAGTATAAATTAATGATAGAAGTCTTCAAACTTCTCTATCAGGAATAAAACATTTTCTCCAAGCTGAAATGTTTAAAAATTTTCATAAAATTATAAATTAATTTTACTAAGATTCCTTTTGATCTTGGTGAAAAAAGACAAAAATGAAACTTCATAGATTTTTTTTTTTTTTTTTAATCATCAGACTTTTTAATTAACGTCAAAATCTTAAGTGAGTAGCTATTTGGGACAAGGCTAACTTTACTTTCTATATATAATTTTGAAATTTTCCTTCAAGAAAACTCATTTGAATGAAGTGTTCCAGTAATGAAAGGACTTTTTACATATGCAGATTTGGCATGTGCAGTTTTTCGGTCAGCATATTAAAATTAATTATACGGTTAATTTGTTTTGAGATAAGCACACCAATTAACCATTGTTTTATGAAGTAAAAAGGATACAATGTGTGATTTTTTTTACTATTATTATTTTCTTTCTTTTTATTATTTTATTTATTGCATAGATACACAAATTAAACATATTTGTCCTATAGGATAAATAGAATACAATAATCTGTGCAAATTTTTATTCGATCAGATGCACTAATTAAACATAAGTTTGATTCACGACATAAATAGGGTACGAAAATATGTGTGAATTTTTATTTAGTAAAGATGCACTAATTAAACACAACTTTGTTCCATGAGGTAAATAGGACCAAAAATATGTGTGAATTTTTATGTAATCAGATACACTAATCAAACATAATTTTTTCAATGAGGTAAATAGTACACGTACACGAAAATCTCAGTATTTTTAATTTTTATTTAAAAGATACGCAAACTACAGATAAGTTCGTTATATGAGGTAATTAAGATACGAAAGTGTGCGTGCATTTTTATTTAGACAGGTACACTAATTACACATAAGTTTATTTAAATTTTCTTGAATAAAAGTAATATTTAACTAACTATTAAATAATGCTATTGATAGCATGAAATTCTTAAAATTTACAAAGTACGTCTGCTTTAAACAAAACTTACAGTAAATCAACTTATAATATACCTTATGGATATCAAAAGAAATCAGCGAAGTTAAGATTTCTATTATTATCAAATTTCTTGCTCCATTTTTTATTCGGGAGTTTTTTAAAATTTTATGATATTCTGATTAAAAAACTATTTTTTTTAGCTCAACAGTTAATTAACGATCGAATTTTTCAAGAATTCTATCAAGAATAAAATATTTTCTCAAAGCTCAAATATTTAATAATTTTCATAAAAATATAAATTAATTTTACTAAGAATCCTTTTATTTATTTTTTTTTTCGGGGGGGGGAGGGGAGATCACAAAATGAAACTTTATAATTTTTTTCATTTATTAGACTTTTTAATTAACGTCAAATCTCAAATGAGTAGTTGTTTGGAAAAAAGCTAATATTACTTTCAATATATAATTTTGAAATTTTCCTTCAAGAAAGTCCATTTGAATAAAGTGTTAAATTAATGAAAGAATTTTTTACATATGCAGATTTAGCATATGCAGTATTTTGGTTATTCTAATGTAATTAATTGTAAGGGATTTTTTTTATTTAGATAGGTACACCAATTAATCATTGTTTCAGGGGGTAAAAAAATACAAATATTTGTGCGATTGTTTTTCCCACCACAGGTACACTAATTAAACTTTGTCCCATAGGTTAAATAGAATACAAAAAATGTTATTAATTTTTATTTACACAAGTCTACTAATAAAATATAAAATTCCTCCACTTGGTAAATAGGATTCAAAGATATCTGTGAATTTTTGTTTTGACAGATACACTAAGTAAACAAAAGTTTGTTCCACCAGGTAAATAGGACACAAAAATATATGTTTATTTTTATATAATCAGATACACTAATTAAACATAAGTTTCTTTCATGGGGTAAATAATATATAAAAATCTCCGTTTTTTTTTTTTTTTTTTTTTTTTTTTTTTTTTTTTTTGGGAGGGGGGGGGGGGGCAGATACGCGAATTACAGATAAGTTCTTCCTATGAGATAATTAGGACACAAAAGTGTACGTAAATTTTTATTTAGATGCGTATAATAATTACATAAAATTTCGTTCTGTCAGGTATTTAAATGTGTGTGATTTATTTTATTATTATTTAGACAGGTACACTAATTAAAGATAAGTTCAACCATTTAAGAGTCAAAATAATAATTAGTTAACTATCAAATAATGCTATTGATAGCATAGAATTCATAAAACATACTAAGTACATCTGCTTCAAACAAAACTTACAGTAAATCAACTCATAATGCGTCTTATGGACATCTTAGGAAATCAGCAAAGTCATGATTTTAATTAATAAACAATTGCTTGCTCATTTCTTGCTTCGGCTATTTTCTAAGATTTTGTCATATTCTAATTATAAAAAACTATTTTTTCTTAGCTCAAGAGCTAATGTTAATTAACGATCGAAATCTTGAAACTTCGCTATCAAGAATAAAATATTTTCTTCAAGCTGAAATATTTTATAATTTTATAATATTAAAAATTAATTTTGGTAAGATTCCTTTTATATTTCCTTGGGGGAAAAACCGAGAAATTAAACTTCATAATTTTTTTTAATATCAGACTTTTTAATTAACGCCGAATTCTCAAATGAATATCTGTTTGGAAAAAGAATAACTTTACTTTCCATACATCATTTTGAAAATTTCAATACAGAGCAGTTTTGATATATGCAGTTTTTTGGTTAGTCTAATGTAATTAATTATAATTGTTGATTTTTATTTAGATTTGTACACCAATTAATCCTAACTAATTAAACATAAATTTATTTCACGAGGTAAATAAAATACAAAAATATGTGTGGATTTTTATTTAGTCATATACACTAAATAAACATTTTTTTTTCCATGAAGTAAATAGAATACAAAAATGTGTATGCGTGTTTTATTTATACAGATACACGAATTACGCATAAGCTTTTTTATGAGGTAATTAAAATACAAAATTGTGAGTAAATTTTTATTTAAACAGGTATATTAATTACATATAAATTTATCCAAATGTTTAAAAGTCAAAATAATACATGATCAACTACCATATAATACCATTGATAATATACATAAAATCCTTAAACTGCACAATGTACATCTGCTTCAAACAAAACTTATAATTAATCAACTTTTAATTACCTTACGGACAGCTAACGAAGTCAACAAGCCAAAATTTTGATTAATAAAGAACTTGCTCAATTTTTGCTTCGAGTTTTTGTCGTATTCTATTTATAAAGAACTATTTTTCTTAGCTCAAGAGCTAATGTTAATTAACGATAGAAGTCTTCAACTTCTTTAACAAGAATAAAATATTTTCTCCAAACTAAGAAACATTTAATAATTGTCTTAAAATAATAAATTAATTTTACTAAGATTTGTTTTATTTTTCTTGGTGGTGAAGGAGAGGGGGGGGGGGGCGCAGAAATAAAATTTCGTATTTTTTTTTTAATTATCACCATTTTTAATTAACTTTGAAATTTCAAGTGAGTGGTTGCTTGGAAAACGGTCCATTTTTACTTTCTATATATAGTTTTTATCCTTCAAGAAAATTCATTTGAACGAAATGTAAGAAATTCTTACATATCCAGTTTTTCAGTATACAAAAATCTATGAATTATTAGTAACACATGTACACTAGTTAAACAAAAAATTGTTTTGGAAAGTAAACAGGACACAAAAAATTGTGTGAATTTTCTATTTAGACAGACACACTAATTAAACATAAGTATGTTTAAGATTCAAAGTCATATTTAATTATTTATCAAGTAATGTCATTGAAAATATAAATAAAATTCGTAAAATACTCAAAGTACATCAGCTTCAAACAAAACTTATAATAAATCTACGTTAAAATACACCTTACGAACATCCAAAGAAGTCAGCAAGCCCAAATTTTGATTAATATAAAATTTATTGCTCCATTTTTGCTTCGGGTATTTTCTAACCTTTTATCATATTCTAATTAAAGGACTGTTTTTCTTAGCTAAAGAGCTAATGTTAATTAATGATCGAAGTCTTCGAACTTCTTTAACAAGAGTAAAATATTTTCTCCAAGTTGAAATATTTAATAATTTTCATAAAATAATAAATTAATTTTACTAAAATTCATTTTATTTTTCTTGGTGAATAAAAACAGAAGTTAAATTTCATAGATTTTTTTTTTAATTATCAGACTTTTTAATAAACGTCGAAATCTCCAATGAGTAGCTGTTTATAAAAAAAAAAAAAAAAAAAAAAAAAAAAAAAAAAAAAAAAAAGCTAATTTTATTTCCTATATTTAATTTTGAAGTTTCCTTGAAGAAAACCCATTTGAAAGAAGTGTTCAAGTAATGAAAGAAATTTTTACCTATGCAGTTTTGGCATGCGCAGTTTTTCGGCTGATTATTTTAATTATAACGGTTGATTTGTTTTTAGATAAACACACCCATTAGCCATTGTTTCATGAAGTTAAAAGAATACAAATATCTGTATAATTTTTTACTACTATTTTTTATATTTATTATTCTATAATACGATATGAAAAGAAATGTACTTTTAATAGTACATCAGACCCGAAAGGATTAATACAAAATTTATGGCTTAATTTTTGTTTCGGGTGTTTTCTAAGATTTTATCATATTCTAATTATAAAGAACTATTTTTCTTAGCTCAACAGCTAATGTTTATAAACAATTGAAATCTCCAAACTCCTCTAATAAGAATAAAATATTTTCTCCAAGCTAAAAAGTTTAATAATTTTCTTAAAATAGTAAATTAATTTTACGAAGATTTCTTTTATTTTTCTTATCAAAATCTCAAGTGAGTAGGTGTTTGTAAAAAGGCTAATTTTACTTTCTATAAACATTTTTTAAATCTCTCTACTTTCCTTAATATATATATATATATATATACCGGGTGTCCAGTAAATGACTGACCCATTTTGAATGTAAATAACAAAAGAACTGTTTGAGATAAAAATGCGTGGCTTGCTGTATTGTTATTAGAATACAAATAAATTTTAAAATATGCACTTTGTTAATGTAATATAATAATATTTAAAATAATATCTCAGTCTCAAGACTGAAGAGGGGAAAAAGAGGGGAAATATAATACAGATGGTTCAATCACAAATATTATTTTAAATCACTTTCCAACCAACGAACCCTATTTTTGAAGCTCATTCGAGAGTCGATTCAACATATAGATTCAGATTCGACAACATATAGATTCAGGTTCAGCCGAAAATCTCACATTTATGGAAATTAGAATCATGTCTGTATTCAAAAAGCCTGTTACCGCCAGCGCGATATTTTTTTCTGAAATTTAAACTATATTAACAAAGTACATGTTTAAAAATTTATTGATTTTCTAATAACAATACCGCAAACCGTGAATTATTATCTCAAACCGTTTATTTGTTATTTAAGTTCAAAATGGGTCAGTTATTTACTGGACACCCGGTATATATATATATATATATATATATATATATATATATATATATATAATACCATTAAAAGTAGACAATATTCACCAAGAGAATTTATCAATAAAACAATTTGGACGGAGTGTTTAAGTAATGAAAGAAATTATTTGCACGTATAACAGATTTAAGATAGGCAATTCTTCGGTTAATATAATGTAATTAAAAGTCATGTAACTGTCATCAACAGCTCCGGGTTTACCACTTTGCTTCTTATATACCAGAAAGCCATTTTGATACCTGTTATAAATTGGAAAATATTGTTCCATCGCCATTATTTCATCTACATTATAATTGTTCAATTCATGTGGCTGTCATAAGCAATTACGTTTTTTATATGCAAGGTGGCCATTTTCAATCAAAATTAATTTTTCAAATAAAAAACTACATAAAAGTTGTCATGATCGCAAAGAATTCTTGATACTTTTATGTTAGCCGGGTGAGAATCTCGCCAATAGCCATTTTTTAAGTCGTCTGTTGGCATTTTTATTTGTCACGTGGTAAATCGATAAATTAAAGCAATATTTTAGTGCTGAAATTAAATATCACGGTTTATAACAGTATTTTTTTCTTTCTTTCGTTTTCTTTTTTTTTTTCCTTTCTTTCTTTTTCTTTTTTTAAGAAATTTAAAAAAGTCATGAATTTTAAATGTTTTCATTTCAAATTAAATTTGTGTATTTTAAATAAAATCAGTGAAAGGATTATATTTTAAATGAAAGTAATTATCGAAAAATGCAATGTTAACAATGTTTGCCACTTATTTCCTGTGTGCCGCTAACATAAATGTACCAAGGTTTTGATTTCTCTATCAGAATCTACTAATTTGGCGTAGAATTGACCAAGTAAATTAAAGTATGAATAAAAGTAACATGATTAAATGCTTAGCATTACATGAAAGAGACAAAACTGGTCGCCAAGGACGACTAGTTAATTGTAATGGTTAATTTTTATTTAGGTAGTAACACCAATTAATTTCTGTTTCATGAAATAAATAGGATATAATAATTTATTTCAATTTTTATTAACACTGATACAACTAATTAGACAAAAGTTTATTCCATAAGGTAAGTATAAAAAATTCTCATGTGAATAAATTTCTGTTTACACTGGTGTATTAATTAAACCCTTCGCAACGGGAGCCTTTTACAAAATTTTTAATGCATTGTCGCCGGTTTTAAAAAACAGAAATTTGATCCTTATTAAATCGAGAAAAGGTTCCGATTAAATAAGCCAAATACAGTAAAACCCCGCTAATTCGGACCCCGATAATCCGGATCTCCGGATAATTCGGATCGGTTTGGTCTTTTATTTTTCAAGTTTGAGAAGCGATTGGCTAATTTCCATAACATTAACTTGTTTCATCGTCGTATTCTAAATAAAGAAAACTTTTTCTGACATGTTTTCGGAATAATTAAGCAAAGTAAACATTATTACTGTCTGCAAATATTCAATAAGTTTAACATAAAGGTGATTTTTTGTTAGTATGTTATATTTTATTTCATTTTTTTTTTTTCTAATTCTCCGGATAATCCGGATTTTCGATAATCCGGATTGGGTCTGGTCCCAATTAATCCGAATTATTGGGGTTTTACTGTATAGTAAAATTTTATTGGTGGGGGTAAACAAGTATTCTTAAGCCTATTTGCGGAATGTATACGTGTCGCCCGTCCCCAAGGGACGAAGGGTTTTTTTTTTTTTTTTTTTTTTTTTTTTTTTTCCGAGGGTTTATTTTTGCCATCCGGCAAATGTGATATAAAAGTGTGAGCTGAACCTTTACTTATACGTGTACATGTACACTAATTAAACTTTACTTTGTTCCACAAAGTAAATATTATGTAATTTTTATTTAGACAGACATGTTAATTATGCAAATTCTTGTATTTTGCGAACTTTTAAATCCCCAGTTTATAGTGGTAATAGAAATAATCTCGAATTGGAACCGTATGTCATCATAGATCGGATTTAATTTCAAAATAAAATGTCGAAAGATTTCAAAAGCTCTCACTTATTCACGGAATAAAATTGATTGATTACCTTCTACTATCGATTACAAACAAATCCTATTACGTATCTTTTTTTTTCCGCGTAAAATCGGAATTCGATTAAACTATTTTAAGTGACTTATAAATGCATAAATAAACTAGTCGTTGAAGGCCACCGTAATACTTATCCATGATGGATATGCGTAGTATAAAATATGAAAATAAAAATGTGTAAATTACAGTAGAGCTTCTATCTATCGTTTTTCAAGGGGTTCAGGAAAAAAAAGGATCAGTGCGGGAAAACGATGAATGCGAATTAACTTCAAAATACGAAAAAGCACAATGTTTATGCATTTAAAATGCAGTGCAATGTTTACAGTATACCATTAAATACCATTTAAATTTGTTGTATACCTTTTAAATTTGTTGCTTACTATACTGTAAAAGAAATAAATTGAAGTTATAGAAAACTGATATTTGTTTTAAAAAAATCAATAATATCTTTTTAATTTTCGTGATTTTTTTTTTTTTTTTTTTTTTTTTGTGTGTGTGTGTGTGTGAAAAAACAAATTTGCGAGACATACAACATTTTTCGGATCACTCTCTGTAATTTCATATGCATATATTAAAGTTCATATACTTAGAAATTCCGCCTTTGTCATTATTTTCAATTTTTACACTATCACACATTTCTCCTAAGTTTAGGACATCATAAGTCGCAACATCTTGATCTATGGAAATATAAGCGCATCCTCTGCTATATACAACCACTCTTCATCTGTATTATCATCAAAAACAGCTCAAATGAGTTATTTTAGTATAAAAGAAGTAATTCCAGTTTGTATGTCATATGGATTCGCATGACTTAAAATTTCATTCCGATGAAGAGAAATATTTTAAAACGATGAATGCGAGAAAACGACTTTTTAAAGAACGATGCAAGCGAGTTTCGTTAACATTATTTAAATACAATTTGTGCAGGTATCCTAGAAATAAAACGACGAATGCGGGAAAACGATGGATGCGGGAACGGTAGATCGGGGTTTTACTGTATTTATAAAATGCATCGCAATTCCAAAATAAAATTCCAACATTTATTAAAATATTTTTAATACATAGTAATGCTGTGTAACTGAATTGCGGGTATTACGTGACTATCCCGTCGATCTATTTCGACAAATTATATAAATCGCCAAACTACGTGTACTTTAAACAAACTGGCATAATTTTTATTTTAATTAACGAAAAAAAAAAAAAAAAAAAAAAAAAAAAAAAGCGTGTGGCACTCGGGGACTGCCACGGTAAAGCTATTGCATAGCATTTTTTATCAACTTATGCAATTATAACTATTTATTTATTTTTTATTTATGCAGTTGTTTTTTTTTTTTTTTTTTTTTTTTTTTTGTCTTTGATAATAATTCAAGTTAAACTTTTTGAGCGTGATGATCGATACCATTTTTTTTCTTGTTTTGAACAAATGAGAAGTTAATATCATTTAAAATATTTTTATTATCTTACAATACATGTAGGTTAATCAGGAATTTTTATCATTGAAACTATACATTTATGGTAGCTGAGATAAAAAAAACATAAGTTTGAGACTTGATATTCTCAAAATATCTGAAAAATACCGCGTCAATGTCTGCCGAAATCTACCGAAGGATACCGAGCCGAAGTCTGCCAAACTAAAGCGACGTTA
Source organism: Maratus speculifer (assembly GCA_964019185.1). Taxonomy (NCBI): domain Eukaryota; kingdom Metazoa; phylum Arthropoda; class Arachnida; order Araneae; family Salticidae; genus Maratus; species Maratus speculifer. The sequence goes on from OZ025300.1 coordinate 277,797,875, forward strand.
GCTGGAGTGTTAGGTTTTTTTTCTCGTTATGGAATTTCTAGATTCTTTAAACGCGCTCAAAGCCCGCGATAAAAGCTATGCAATACCTTAATAAATTACCAAACAAAATTTGTCTGCGCTACGAAAATTAGATCGCGAGTTATAAGCATTTTAAATTTTCCGAACCTCACCGTGGGGGTCTCCTGTCACCAGAAATTAACACCGTCTCAAAATAAATTACCAAACAAAATTTGTCCGCGCTACGAAAATTGATCGCGAGTTATAAACATTTTAAATTTTTTTACCCTCACCGTAGGGGGGGGTCTCCTGTCACCAAAAATTAACACTCTCTCATAATAAATTAAAAAACAAAATTTGGTCGCGCTACCAAAATTGATCGCGAATTATAAGCATTTTAAATTTTTCGACATTCACCGTGGGGGGTCTCCTGTCACCAAAAATTAACACTCTCACATAATAAATTATAAAACAAAATTTGGCCGCGCTACGAAAATTCGATCGCGAGTTATAAGCATTTTAAAATTTTCGACCCTCCCCACGGGGGATCTCCTGTCACTAAAAATTAGCGTTGTCTCATAATAAATTACCAAACAAAATTTGGCCGCGCTACAAAAATTGATCGCGAGCTATAAGCATTTTAAATTTTTCGACATTCACCGTGGGGGGGGGGGTCTCCTGTCACCAAAAATTAACCCTCTCTCATAATAAATTATCAAACAAAATTTGGCCGCGATACGAAAAGTAGATCGCGAGTTATAAGCATTTTAAATTTTTCGACCCTCACGATGAGTGATCTCCTGTCACCAAAAGTAACACTGTCTCATAATAAATTACCAAACAAAATTTGGCCGCGCTACGAAAATTGATCGCGAGTTATAAGCATTTTAAATTTTTCGACATTCACCGTGGGGGGTCTCCTGTCACCAAAAGTAACACTGTCTCATAATAAATTACCAAACAAAATTTGGCCGCGCTAGGAAAATTAGATCGCGAGTTATAACCATTTTTAAATTTTCGACCCTCACTGTGGGGGGTCTCCTGTCACCAAAAATAACACTGTCTCATAATAAATTACCAAACAAAATTTGGCCGCGCTAGGAAAATTAGATCGCGAGTTATAACCATTTTTAAATTTTCGACCCTCACTGTGGGGGGTCTCCTGTCACCAAAAATAACACTGTCTCATAATAAGTTACCAAACAAAATTTGGCCGCACTACGAAAATTAGATCACGAGTTATAAGCATTTTAAATTTTTTGACCCTCACCGTGGGGGGTCTTCTGTCACCAAAAGTAACACTCTCTCATAGTAAATTACCAAACAAAATTTGGCCGCACTACGAAAATTAGATCGCGAGTTATAAGCATTTTAAAATTTTCCACCCTCCCCATGGGGGATCTCCTGTCACTAAAAATTAACTCTGTCTCATAATAAATTACCAAACACAATTTGGCCGCGACACGAAAATTAGATCGCGTGTTATAAGCATTTTAAATTTTTCGACCCTCACCGTGGGGGTCTCCTGTAACCAAAAATTAACACTGTCTCATAATAAATTACCAAACAAAATTAGGCCGCGCTACGAAAATTAGATCGCGAGTTATAAGCATTTTAAGTTTTTCGATCCTCACCATTAGGCGGGTCTCCACTCACCAAAAGCTACATTATCCTACCTTGTTTTATCTTTAGACGATTCTTTTCCATACACATTCTATCAGGAATTTTTATTATTGAAACTATAGTTTTATAGTAACTGAAATAAGAAATATAAGTTTGAGACTTGATATCCTCTAAATATCTGAAAAATTGAAAAATACCGCGTCAATATCTGCCGAAGTCTACCGAAGGATACCATGCCGAAGTCTGCCGAAGTGAAACGACGTTAGCCGAGTGTTAGGTTTTTTCGCTACGGATGTGTTAGGATTTTTCGCGTTACGGAATTTTTGGATTCGGTCGCCGCGCTCAAAGCCCGTGATAAAAGCTATGCAATAGCTTAAAATGTAAAAAATTAATAAAAATTCAAGTAAAAGTCGATTTAAATATCACTTGATGACGTAACAAACACCTGTAACGTGTTTAATGTCAAGTGAATGTGATATTTACGATAAGCCATTATTGGCATTTAATCTTATAGTTTGATTATTGTTTTTAATTGACGGGATAATTAACCAAATTGCATAAGAAACATCCTTATAACTCCAAAAATATATTTGTATTAATTAACAGTTTACTGCGTCGGATTAAGCATCTCATTTCCAATTAAAATATACATTTGAATAGGAATTTGAATGAAATATAAGGTCGCAAAAAAAAAAAACCCGAAGATTATAAAAAATATAATTGCAAGTATCTCGGCAACTGATAATCTGATCGATTTCATTCTTTATGCAAAATTTATTGTCGGACGTTCCTCTCAGCCCGCACAACTTTGAAGAAAGTCCGTGATAGTTATAGCTGCCACCACCGATATTATTAGGTGAGGATTCTGTAAATGAGCACTGACGCTGTCAATTAACTGAACTAACAGTTTATTTATACTATATGTACACAAGAAATACACTATTTACAAGTATATACAATTACAACTCGGATATAGATGATCCGGTTCAACATTAAATTAAATACCGTAAAAAGTTAGCTGTGTACTGTTCAAATTACACCTTCTCCCTCACACTCAAAGCACGTTAAATTCACTTTACCGGAGATCAATTTCGAATCTCCCAACACATGGATACACGGCTTACGCTATCCGGCCCAGAGCACTACACACCAGGACGTCTGTGTCCCTTGATCTCCAGATACGAGCTGCACACTAGGACCTCTGTCCTACACTCCTCTCTAGGTACGAGCCCAGATACGAACTGCCAAAAATCAGACAAGACTTGACCTTCTCAAATCACTGCCTTCCACCAATGTAAACCCCCTTTGGAGCTCCTCCATTGGACACATTCCACATTGCTTTCTTGATCCATGACATGTTCCTTGTTTGCTCATTATTCACATACATCGCTGACGGATGAACACGCCTCTCCGCAATATTCTCTTTCTCACTCACCACCTGTACATGATCACCTGTCAATTCTCCCTTCAACAAAGAAAGAATGTCACCTTGAAAATTCCAGTACACAGCCGGTACAATACATAAAATATTAAGATAGAGAAATAAAGGAAATTCCAATCTGTAGCAGATGTTTACTCAGAACCTGACATTTATGTTATTTTATTGTATTTTACATTCACTCTTTAAATTAAAATTTTAAAAAATTGAAAAATTTTACATACTTTTCATCAGAACAAATATTTCGAGAGCCCGAAAAAAAAATCTCAAGTTTTATGAAAATTGGATGCATAGTTCAAATACAGGGATAATCAAAACTGTACCTTGACATGATGGACAATGGTAAAAAACAGTTTCAAGTGCAATTTAATAATGTTACACTATTTCGAACATAATAAAATTGATAAGCATCTATGAAATATACATTAAAATATACATTCTGTACAGCCTGTGGTGGAAAGAATATTTGTTATTAATTTACACGATCATATAAAAGTATTCCATTACATAATGCTATAGGAGGAAACATTGTTTGGGACGCGTTTTAATTATATTAAACTGTTTCATATTTTATGAAATTGATGTATGTTACTGAGGTTTACTAAAGGTTACTTTCTGTATAATAAAAAGCAGATCGTATTTACAAGGACGAGCAAAAATTTTCGGATACTTATACAGTATCTGAAGTACTGTATACTATTACACCAAAATCTGAATACGGTCGTCTCTCGTTAATTCGAACTCGTCGGGACCACAAGAAATGTTCGAATTATCCGAAGTTCGAATTATGAAAAATATGAAATGAAAACATGCTTAATATGGTAATGTTACAAAGGAATTAATGTTATAGTGTTTTTAAAATATATTTCGTCTATTATCATTAGAATATGACTTAAATTAGAATGAATAAATACATAAACTAATTAAAAGATTAGAAACAAGCACAATGGAAGAAAAATTTAAAGCATCCCTCATGGACAGACAAGACACTATGAAAGTGGATATCAAATGCATTGGGTTCTTTGTATACTCTTTCAGAACAATTTTCACAAAAATCAAAGAAAGAAAGTTATTTAAATGATCTGAAATTCGTGAGAAATAAAAGAAAAATGAAAAATCGGAATTCTCGTTAGTTCGTATTAAACGAAGTCAAGAGAAAATGAGTTCGAATTAACGAAAAATTTTAACGTTATTCTGCCAGTGAAAATTTCGGGACTTCATGTTTAGTTCGAATTAAGCGAAGATTCGAATTATCCGATTTCGAATTAATCGGATGTTGACTGTATTTAAAAACTTCATTTACGAGCGCACCTCATTTGCTACTTTTATGTGCAATTTCCGACTTGTAATATTTTTAGAGCTTAATTCAAGACTAGGTGAAAGAAGGTGTTACATAACAAAAATTTGAATTCGAGAAAATTTAAATAAAAACTTTTGTTGTAATTTAGTTATTTGTTTAATTCCTTCAGTAACATATGTTTGAATGTTAATAGTTAATACAAAACTCTAATAGAAAATAATATTAAATTTTTTAATTGCTAAATGTTAAAAAATATTTTCACCATGTAAATCATTAAAAGAAAAACTAAGTATTAAAGACACTTTGTGTATCGTATCTTCAATACTACGTAAAATTATAGTATTTTAGTTTTATCCTATGATTTGCTTCACCATAATGCTATCATTCATAAAATAAAACTATATTTGAGATAATGTATCGTAATATGTTCTTCTATTAAGTTCTTAAATTATGAATTCTGTGGCTTCCGGTAATAACCAGGTAAGGCACATTTTTAATATTTTGAGTAATTAACATTTAAAGTTTTCAAATGTCTTTTTATCGTTATTTTTATAAAATAGATTAGAACTTAATAATTTTCACTACATTCAATTAGGGTATAAGAACTTCTTTTTTGCCAAAATAGTTATATAAAAATGGTTTTTATTAATTGCGAACCAATAAAAAAAAATTTCAATTTTTAAGTGAAAACTTATTGTCGCCCTATGACGGGAAGTATTCGATTTTCATTTTTCAGTACTATGGCAGATGAAAATACTCTTTTAAAGTTACTTTTTCCCAAATTATCTCAATTTTTTCAAAAATGTGCCTTACCTGGTTATTACCCGTTAATTAATCTATTAATTTTAAAGCATTTTTTGCTTTAGCCAGCCACATGCTTTCATCACCATGTCCTCACAATTCTGGTTACAATTATGAGGGCGGTTCAATAAGTACCCGTGTTAGAAATGAAGACACCGTCTTTTTCAATTTTTTTTTTTTTTTTTTTTTTTTTTTTCAACATAGTCCCCTTTTAGAAAGATACACTTCTCCCAACGTTCCGGCCATTTTTCTAACCCCTCCAAAAAATAGGATTTGTCGAACTCTGCAAAATACGCCTCTGTCTCGGCGATGACTTCCTCGTTTGAGCTAATTTTTTCCCCGCAAGCCATTTCTTCATGTTAGGGAACAAAAAAAAGTCGCAGGGAGCCAGATCGGGTGAATAGGGGGGGGGGGGGCGGCAGCAATTCATAACGCAATTCATGCAGTTTGGCGGCGACAACTCCAAATGAATGTGCTGGTGCGTTATCGTGATCGCGGCACCCATCGGGCCGACAATTTTTTCATCCCCAACTTGTCATGTAAATATGAATTGCCGTTCCGGTCGACACGCCTACAGCCTCTGCTACTTTGCGCACCTTCGTTCGTCGATCATCGAGAATCATGTCGTGGACTTTTTCAATGATTTCCTCGGTAACCACATCTGGCCGCTCCTCATCGAAAACGGAAGTTCGCTCACGTTTAAATTCGTTGAACCAATATATAATGTGGTCACAGATGGCGACGTGTCCCCATAAACAGCATCCAACTTTGCTTTTATCTCCTCGCATTTTTTCCCATCCAAAAACAAAAAGCGGATTACCGAACGATATCCATCTTAGCGAAAATCACGAAACACGTCTTACTCGAATGGCTGCCAAATCCAAACTAACCTATCAATCAGTCTGAAATTTTTATGGATGTCGTTTTATAGATGGCATCACACGATGATAACAGCAACTTCCCTGAGGAACGTCCTTTGTCTTCAAACACGGGTACTTATTGAACCGCCCTCGTATATATGAATTAGAACAACAATGAATACGCTAAACAAAGCTCACCAAAACAGGCCAACTGGATGTGAAACTGCAATAACCAAAAAATTAAAACATTAACCCTTTCTGGTATGGTATACTATTAATAATACATGTCTTTTAATGGAGTATTATTTTGCTTTAAGAAATACTTTTGCTACTATTTACCTGTAGTAATGTTAGTCTATGTCTATGCATTTACAATATGACTCCATTTAATGTTTATGTATTTCTTAATAATAATTATTATTATTATTAGCTTAATTCTCTTTGCACCTTTTGCGATTCTTTTATTTTAAACATATGTTTCACTCTTTAAACTTAAAAAAAAAAAAAAAAAGTTACTTTCCTGAAAGCGTTATGTGTAATAAATCGCAAAAAGTATTAGAAATTTGTAATATTCAGTTAAATCTTATTGTAATACAATATTTTCTAAACATTTCCGAAAATTCTTCCTTAGTCTATTGTCATATGAATATTAATTGACTAATAAACAAAACAACAACATTCGTTATGTTTCAATCATTGAAATATTCGTTAAACACTAATTAATCTATTTGGATAGCTAGTGTTACTGTTATTAGCGTAAAAGTAATTTATTCTAAAACTTGAAAAAAAAAATTCAGACCCCGAAAGGGTTAAATATTAGAAAATAATGATAAAATAAAGAATGTAATATACACATATTTAAAAAATATGTTTTAACTAATTAACTCCAAAATATCTTCCCCTTTATCTATGTCAGTATAACTGAGATTCTATAAAATTTTCTTGTAATTGTTATTCCAAAAATATATTTTTTCACCCTCAACAACTCGACCTTTTCTGAGACATTTTCAGACTCACTTTTTAAAGTAAAAACCTGAAATTTGCTGAGGTGATTTTTTAATAGATGTATAAGAAGCCGTGTGATTTCATTAGAATTTGATTTATAAACAATTATTTTCTCAGTGTAACCATTTATTAGCTCACAGGCTATCATAGCCTGACAGCTTATGTGCCCGCCCGTTCTGTATACATTTACGTACGTTCGTTCGTTCGTGCGTACGTGCGTAACGCGATAACTCATGATAAAAATATCTGATCCACTTGAAATTTTGTATATAGGTATATCCTGATAAGGCGCTTCCCTGATTTGTTTTTGGAGTTCATTCGATATGTATAACAGGGGGAATGTGGGGGATCATGCCCGCCCCTTAATTGATATAAATGGGTTTTTCATGCAGAATTATCAGTTTTTGATGAAAATTTAGTTATAGGATCATTCTGATGAGGCACCTCCGTGATTGGTATAAGGTGTTCATTGGATAAGCATAAACAGGGGGAACGGGGGTTCTAATGTCCCTCCCCTTAATTTATATAAATGGGTTTTTCATGCAGAATTATCAGATTTCGTTCAAATCTCTGAATAATTTTGGAAGTTTAATGGTTAAGTATAAAAGAGGGGTATAATTCCCCTTAAATTATATAAATGTGTTTTTATTAAGAATTTTCGATATAGATTTTTTTTATATGATAAAGCATGTCCCTGATTAGTTTAGAGGGTTCACTGATTAAATATAAAAAAGGGAAAGGGGGAAGCTTTTTTTTTCCACTTTATTTATTTATTTATTTATTTATTTATTTATTTATTTTTTATTTATTTTTTTTTTCGAACGGAACTAACCTTTGAAAATATAAGGCTGTAATGTACAATTACTATGCGTAGCCTGTGAACTCAATGCCGTCAGTTTAACTAGGCAATATTCTTTTTATTTTTATTTTTCGTCTCCAGATTTCCCGCTTCAAAAAATTTGGTTCAAAACGCTATTTTTGACAGTATTTTTTGCGATATTTCCTGCATTTATCAAAAGGTTAACAAACAGGGCACATTATGTAGTTTCTAAATTAAAAAATTTGCCAGTTGAATGTATTTGAGGTCAAAACTGAATTTAAAAATAAATCAGAAAATAAGCACTTTGGACTAAAATACACACTTAAGGCTTCTGTCCCTGCCCGCGAAGACACTCACGAGCTAAAGCTAAATCCTATGGGGAGGGGTTTTTTAATAACTCGTTTGCATTTCGACATTTTTAAATATACATATATATATATATATATATATATGTATGTATATGTATTCTATATACATTATAGATGTTAAATAGTAGTATTGCATAATGGTTCTATATATATATATATATATATATATATATTGCATTGGATAGCCGAGGCCCGTCTTTACATCGCACCATTTTTACTTTTTTATATTTTGGCTGTAGATTTTTTTAGAATGACACTTTCACTTTTGGAATCGGTTTTGAAAGTGAAAGTAACGGTATAAAAATTATCTGAGAACAAAACGGAAAAAGTAAAAAAGATGCAATGTAGAGACAGACCTCTGCTATCTAATGAAAAAAAAAATTGTGAAAATGCAATTGAGATATTAGAAAAATTCCTCCCCATAGGAATAGCATTAGCTCATGAGCGTCTTCTCTGGTAGGGACAGGAGCCTTAAGAGTGTTCTTAAATCAAAAAGGGCAACTTTGTAATATAAGTTTTAATTTATTTTTGATCAAAAATGCATAAAACTAGCAGGTGTTGTTATTCAGAAACTGTCTAATTGCACTCAGTTTTCTGGGGTTTTTTTTTTTTTACAAATGCAATAGATCTTTCATAACAAGCTTTTGACGTTTTTGAACACATTTCCCGACGAAAGCAGAAAAAACGGTCAAAAAGCAAGTAAAAAACGGGTGATCACGTGATCGAAATAGCTTAGAACTGGGTAGGTAACTTTCATTGTAGGTAACTCGCTTTTGTCTTTCTTTTGTAAACGCAATAGATTTTTCGAACAAGCCTTCAAAGTTGGTATTTTGAACATCATTTCCTGGTGAAAGCAGAAAAACTAGTAAACGAAGAGAGAAAAACGCGTGATCACGTGATCGAAATCGCTTATAACTTGATAGGTAATTTAATTATTATTAGGATGAGCGAAGCGAATCCTCTACTAGTCCACTCAAATTACAATTTGTCGTACGCTTTACAAAAAAACTATTCAATATTTTAACTTCAAATTAAACACAAAAATAAATTATGATCTGTAGATTTGCAGAATATAATTTTTTTTACAGTAAAACGTTAAAAAAATTATTATTTTAATTAATTTATTTTACATGCATTTCCAATAAGGACGCATTTTAGCAAATAAATAAAAAATGAAACGCGTATATTTTCAGAAAAAAAAAGTTTAAATCATGGAGTAAATAATTATAGATAGAATCATGATTAATTTATTAAATAAAACATGTTTTCAATATCCCGCAAAATCGTTTGCACAGATGACACTTAAACATTTTAAAAGAATTGTATTATGGATTTTTTTTTCTTTTTTTTTGTAAACTGGCAACAAAATAAGTGTAAACAAATAAAATTAATTCTTAAATTTGTTATATAAATGAAAAATTAAAAGATCTGCGTGAAGTTGTTGGTTCAAGCTCTTTATAAATATTTTTGCGAAGGTCGTATTGTGGCTAAATAATATCGACTCATTAATCAGAAGGATTTTATAGAAAAATAAGACTTTAATAAGTTCGCAAACACAACAATAATTATTCGTGAAAACGTCACTGCGAGAATGAGAGGGCGCTTCGTTAAAAAGTAATTCCATTAATTGAGTTGCCATTTGCAGAAAGTAAAAAGTTCTCCCACGCGGAGAGAATTACAGCAATTCTCATACGCTAACATGTATAAAAACGAAGAAATTAAAATAAAATGTTTTACAGTTAAAAATTCATAGTATCAACGAAAGCAGATTTCAAATGTTTTTTCCAGAAAATAGGATTTTGAAGGAGTAACTTTCTTCAAGCTTTCTTCAAATATATTATTCTAAAATAGCTATCAAAGATTATCGGATGTTGATTACAAAGATTGGAAACATGCATATTTCAAACAATTAAAAAACACCAGTGGCTACTTGAAATTGTAAAAACATCTTTAAAAGATCTTTTAGTTGAAAATTAAAAAAAAAAAATTGTAAAAGTTTGCTTCGAAAATATCTTATTATGCCAGTTTTACATCATAAACAAAAAATTAAAATGCGCCAAAACATAAAATAACGTTTTTGTTTAATAAAGATGCAATAATAATAATAATAAAAAAAATATTGTTACTTTCAAATATCTGTTTTATAAAATAATGCTTCGCGAATCCAAACAAAACATGGCTTTTGCTAGTAAAATAGAAAACTAAGTTCGATTCAAAATCGTTTTTATAGGCAGGCATTCCAATTTTATATCTTTCTGTTAAAAAATGAATTTGTATATGTGTGTCAAAACGTTTTGCACTTGTTGAGCGAAGCAGTTGATAACACCCTTAAGGCCCCTGTCCTCGCTCGAGGAAACGCTCGCGAGCTAATGCTATTCCTATGGGGAAGCATTTTTCTAATAACTCTTTCGCATTTTCACATTTTTGAATATTTTTTTTTTTGCATTGGATAGCTGAGGTGCATGCCAACAGTGCACCTTTTTTACTTTTTCGATTTTGGTTGCAGATATTTTTTACAATCTTAGTTTCACTTTCAAAACCGGTTTCAAAACTGAAAGTGCTTTTTAAAAAAATATCTGCAACCAAAATCGAAAAAGTAAAAAAGGTGCGCTGTCGGCATGCACCTCAGCAATTTAATGCAAAAAAAAAAAATATTCAAAAATGTCAAAATGCGAAAGAGTTATTAGAAAAATGCTTCCCCCATAGGAATAGCATTAGCTCGCGAGAGTTTCCTCGAGCGAGGACAGGGGCCTTAAAGTAAAATCATCAAATCCAAACGTTTTTACGATTTTTTCTTCGTCTAGCGATTACTTCATTTTCCGATGGTTGTTTATCTCTTCCGCCCCTTTTTTCAGGTCGTCCCGGAAGGAAGAGGGAAATGCAAGGCGACTTTCCAAGGCACTTCCGCCGCGGCGCCCATGGCTGCCGGAGTCCTCGCTCTCACGCTACAGGCCAAGTAAGAGTTGTGTTGAATAAGTGCTGCAGTTTTATTAGACAAATAACAACAAAATATAAGGAAAAGGGAGCGGGAGCGTGGGAAAACATCTTCTCGACGAAACAGATGGGGATGAGAACATTTACGAAAATTCACGATAGCTAACATATAACTTACCAACCATCTGATTTTTTATTTATTTTTTAGAAAAATTTATTTAATTTACCGTTAAAAACTGTTGAGAGAAATTTATTAAATAAAGAACATAAATTAGTAAAATTTTATTTCGTTTAAATTGTGCTTTTTCTTACGGGAAAAAAAAAAAAAAAAAAAAAAAAAAAAAAAAACCTAAAAGTTGGCAGTTATGTTAACATACGCGCCAACAAAAGGTGCAAATAAGAGCTATTGCTCATACCGGAATTTTAAAATTTAAATAATTTTCTTTTCATGTGGTGACTTAAAAAATAAAGATGTTTATTTTTTCTAAGTGACTTAAAATTAGAAAAAAATATTAGAGATATTTATTATTCCTTAGTGACATAAAATATTAGAGATATTTATTTTTCCTAAATGACTTAAAACAATAGACATAATGATTTTTCCTAAGTGGCTTAAAATATAAGGGATATTTGTTTTCCCTAAATGATTTAAAACAACAGAGATAATCATTAGATTCTAAGTGACTTAAAACACCAGAAATAATAATTTTTTTCTGAGTGACTTAACCCTTTATCTACCGCATTATGAATTCATGAAAATTTTGGATTCTAAATCATTTTACGCAAATTGTTTAAGCTAAATTAAAAGGTTTACATAATCAGTTAATAAATATTTGAAGGATTTTAGAAGGATTGAAGGATTTAAAAGGATTAATTGTATTTGAATTTACAAGGATTTTATGCAATTTTTATAACCCCACTCAAATCTTTTTTATTATTATTTTCTTAGTATTTTGAGGAATTATAAAATATACAAATATAATGTTCTTACAATAAAAATATAGAAATATTTCCGCATTTAAAAATCCCCATCCCCTTCCCCCAGCGCCAAGAAAGCTGAAAAGATGCAAAGGCAAAAGAAATCAACCTTTTAAAAATATTTTTGTTTTGTGTGACCAATAATGCTTTTGGAACAAGATAAAGTTGTATATCTGTAGCTCATTCTAAACAGTATTACAACGAACTGACGTATTTAAAGAACTTTATAATAAGTTATTTTAATGGTATTTATAAGTACCGTCGGTAGATAAAGGATTAAAACAACAGAGATAATCATTTTTTTCAAAGTGACTTAAAACAACAGATATATTACTTTTTCCTAAATAGCTTAAAATATTAGAGATATTTGTTTTTCCTAAAGAACTTAAAACAATACCGATATTTATTTTTCCTTTGGAGACTTAAAATAAAGGAGTATAGTTTTTTCCTAAGTCACTTAAAAAATTGAAAAAATTTATTTTTTTTAATGTGAGTTAAAATAATTAAACATAAACAGAAAGATAATTTAAACATTTTTCGTCAAGGGGCTTTCATCCCTTCATCACACCTCCCTCCCCATTTGAACAGCAAAAATAAGAGTAAATATATTTCTAAGCAAAAAAATTAAAATACAGAAAACTCGGCAAACAGAGCCTGTCTATGACGGAATCCTGTCTTAAACGGTAAAATCTGTTAATACGTGCAAAAAGAGTATAAATAATCTGTGCGAAAAGAATAAAATACATTTGCGTTAGATGATTTGAAAAAAAAAGAGTGGTGTAATAATTGATAACAAAATAGTTCTGTTATTATTTTCTTATTATATTATTTTCCTATTAATTTTTTTATTTTATTTTATTTTATTTATTTATTTATTTATTTATTTATTTATTTACGTTTATGTGTTTAAAATTTATGTTAATCAGGAATCGAGTAAGAATTTTGGAGACTACATTCTAAAAAACGAATAAAAGAAAAGAGATGGGGGGGGGGGAGGGGGACTTACGAAAATATCTTCAATCTTTTAAAAATAAAAATTTGCATTTTTTTTCTAACCTATGGAAAGTTTTATATATATATATATATATATATATATATATATATATATATATATATATATATATATATATATATATATATATATATATATATATATACATATATATAATTTCGGTAGTTGTCATTAATTACAAGAACAACTTGAAATTATATCAAGATTGCAAATTTGACGTGATTGCGAAAATAATTCAAACAATTGCTACTTTCTTAAATCTGATAGTATGTCAAGAGCAGATTTTTATTCCGGATAATAAATTTTGAAACATCTTCAAGCTTTCAGAAATAAAAATTAGCATGTTTTTCGTTTATTTAACCTATGGAAAGTCTTTAATTTTAGTTGTTGCCAATATTACAAAAACCACTTGAAATTATATCAAGATTGCAAATTTGACGTGATTGCAAAAATAAATCTAACAGTTGCTACTATCTTAAATCTGATAGTATGTCAAATTTTTAAGCAAATGTTTGCATTGATTTTTATAGCCCAAACTTGACTTGGCGGGATGTCCAACATCTCATAATTCGAACCTCTCGAATCCCCAAAACGGAAGAAATTGGATGGTTTACTAACGGAGCTGGTTACAAATTCCATCCGAAGATAGGAAGCGGCGTCTTGGATGCTCACGCCCTAGTGATGTTAGCGAAAAAGTGGAAACCAGTAGCAAACTTAAGGATCTGGTCGACGCCGGCAAAAAGGAAAAAACGGTAAGTCCACACAGAGTTTTACCTTTAAGTTTTAAATCCTTTATGATCGCTGCAAGATGTCCGGTAGGCCAATGGTAAGGTCATTGTGTTATCAGACAACAGGTTCGATGTTCGTCTCCAGGCTTAAAGTAGGTTTACTCGATCTTCCATATGCCTTATGGATCGATAAAATAAGTACCAAGTGTGCTGGGTAACCAGTGGTGTAGAAGTAAAATTAAAAGAGGGTATACACCGTGACTATACACTCCATAGTTAGTATACGGTGTATACTTTCCTTCATCCATTGTTCCATCTCGGTTCATAACTAAGTACTAGGAGTTTTACATCAAGATGATTCCTTGATCGGGACATATGCTATTCCAGGGTCCATAGTTAAGAAAGCGGAGAAGACACCTCAGGCAATGATATTTTGTGGATTATAGCACTGCTGAGTTTATTTTTACTCATTTATTTTACAACTTCTTTGCCATTTTAGTTTTTGCCTATGGTGTATATACACAGTTGAAAATTTGAAACTTTTGCTGCATCGTCACTATACCGCTTTTATAGAAAACGATTACTTCACCGTATTATGGAGCATTCTCATTGTTCAAAATAGAGATAGTCTATACAAGACGCGGAGTGATGATGCAGATAAGATTTCAAATTTTTAACAGTGTATGACCAGACGATGATACTATTGATGCATCATCAGTGAGCATTTCGCCATCAGAAGAATATTCTACAAGTGTAACGCTATCTACTGGTGGAAAGCATATCGGAAAGAAACTCTCAAACTTTTAGTTATAAAAAATTCAAAAGGTTTCATAAAACTGCTTAAAGATAGTTTTAAATTTTTTTTCTATAATTTGTAATTTATTTCCATTTCGTTTTAGAAAAATACAATTTTTTTTTCTAAAAATAGAATTAACATATTTTTCGCTTTATTGTTCATCAATGCCATACATAAATTATGCAATATCTTCCCCCTACATTGTATAAAACTCCACCTGTCTAGCACATACACATTCCTAGTTAATACACAGGTTTATCTGCACTAAACGATAAAAATCTAAGTAAAAATCCTGCTCAAAGTAATACACTCAAAAGTACCGCTTTACAAAATGCTTCGTAAACAAACAAAATGAATTCTTTTTAAATGATTTGTAAAAAAAAAAAAAAAAAAGAATTATAATATTAGTTAAAGTATAAAAAACGAATTGGTTTTCAAGCAAGAGTTAGTAATACTCTGTCAGACAAGAAAATGGGATCAAAATTGACACTAACATACACCAAAATAGCTTCGTGAACTGGGTCAAGCAATATCTCCTATAGTTTCCTAAAAATATCATTACGAATTCTTTTAATGAGTGAGTTTTAACTGGGATAGAAAACTACAGTACTTTGAAGTACTGTGAAAGTATAAAGATCTAATTAGGACTGTTCAGGAACCTTTTTTTGGCATGTTTATTATGTTATATTATTTAATAAGGTATATTTAGATGATTTTCATTTATGTGTTTTCTTACTTTTCAGGCTACTTCTACCTAGAAAAACCACTTTCATTTTTCTACAAATACTCAAATCGTCGATGCAAATCCAAAGTCGGATTGACGAAATTGAGACTGTTATTATCACGATCAACTTACACCATGCTCGACGAGGTGATTTGGAAATGATTCTTGAATCACCTTCTGGCACGCTATCCCCGATTCTGACCAGAAGACCTTACGATAACAAAACGACCGGGTTCGACCACTGGGATTTTGTCAGTCTACATTTTTGGAGTGAAGACCCGGAAGGAATCTGGAAACTGAAAGTTTTAAATCGCAATGAACGAATTTCGGGTTACATCGACTACATATCTATTATGTTATTTGGAACTGGAAATTCATAAAATTTATGTTTAAGTGGAAAAGCTAAAACTGTGCGATGATATTTAAACAATGGCTACCTCAAACCTGCAGTGTTTGTTATTTATGTACTTACTAAATAACAATAAATTTTATTTTTAGTAAATTTTATTAAATTGTACTTATATTGTTCTATGTACCAACATATATGTCTAATGCTCTATATATGTACTTTGTCCATATTTACGAATATCCTCTCGTTCTCTTTCTTTTCTCATTTGGAAGCTTATACAGGGTGTCCCCTCTCAACGGTGGCCAATGGCTAATTTCTAAACCGTTGGTCATAGACATATAGTTCCAATTGCAAAAAGGCTTGAAAAAATGCACAGAATTGTTTTTTTTTTAGCGATTTTGGTGAAAAAAATGTTTTACTAGAAAATTACGAAAATTAAATTTTTATACGGTCCCCCGGTCCTATAAGTGATATTTAGTAAAAATTTTTCAACACTCTAGCAAGTCATACAGAAAAGGTCCCATTCATGTAACATTAAAATTGACCGAGTTATGAAACTTTAAATTTCATGACTTAAACCACTTTTCTATAGCTGAAAACGGATGCGTTCGACGGAGCTTTAAGGGAACGTACACTAAGTGCTTAAAGTATTATAAAGGGAGTTGATTTCCAACGCTGTTCAAAGGCTATTTCCTAAACTATTTGCCACAGATATATAGTTCCAATTACAAAATGTTTTAAATGAGCGATTTAACTGAAGGCGCTGTCACCGTATAAGTTTTACGGTAGTTGTAATTATAATTAATTAACTTCTAGATTGGTTATTAAAATAACTGAAGACATGAATTTAAAAATTCTCTTTATCGAAAAAATGAAATTTTGGGAAATAGCAAAAAAACTTTAAATGCATCTATTGGTTTTCATTATAAATTTTGAGATTGCATTGTTACAATAGTGGAGGTTTGTATAGACTGATAGAGAAATCAAAAAGCGATAAGTCGAGTTTTGAAATTCATATCCTCAATTGTAATTTTACGTATTTTTTATTTTGTAAGCAAATGAAGTTGATCCTTTTCGTGATTTTATTTTAAAAAGTTATGTTATTTTGATAAGCTTTTATTTTATTCATAGTTTTCGTATGTAAATTTTCCTAGTTCAAAACTTATATTCAAATTTTAACTCACTTCCAAATATCTGATTGAGGTTCAATTCCCATACTTATTTAAACCCGATGACAATGTAATATTAATACGATTTTAGGTGCGTTCCATTTATTTATTTTATAGGACTACATCAAATTCTATTAGGTTGAGTAATCTAATAGAGCTTCAAATATGTATCATTTTGTAACGATTTGTGACTGTTGCTTTTCATAGTTTAATTTAACAAAATTTCTGTTATTTTTTTACTTATATTTTTAGCACAAATTGCATATTTTACTTTAACATGTAAATGTCAACAAAAATTCCGAAACAACATTGTAAAAAAAAATTTTACTTTCAATGTTTAAAGTTAAATTTTTTATCTGATGTTTATTTTTATTTACAGTAAATTTGTGACTGACCCCTATTTCGCAGCAAAAAATATGCTTCAACTTTGAACAGCTATAACTCGGTCAATTTTGATCGCAGAGGAATGGGACTTTTTTTGTCTTACTTGTTAGAGTAGTGGTAAAAATTTTCTAAATACCACTTATAGGACCGGGGGATCGTATAAAAATTTAATTTTCGTAATTTTTTAGTAAAACATATTTTTGACCTAAATCGCTTAAAAAATAATTCTTTACTTTTTTTAAAGCATTTTTGCAATTGGAACTATATGTCTATGACCAACGGTTTAGAAATTAGCCATTGGCCACCGTTGAGAGGGGACACCCTGTATAATACTATAAAACTTCCATACGCTCAATCTCAAATACTTGAGACCTCTATTTAACGAGCACAATTTCAATCTTCAACACCTATATGCAGGATGTTGCTGAATTTGTCCGACAAATTCAGACCGACAGTCCGACAAATTCAGATGAAAAATTACCATAGAACATGGGATCGCAAAACACATCTAGTCGGTGAAAATTGTAAAAATAGACATCGAAAGGACAGTGAGCCTGACAAAGAAAATTGCTAAAAAAGAATACGAGGATTAGGAACTCTACCGTCGAAAATAAAATACCTTCTCATATGTACCCAACAATCCTTCATCCGTCGACATCAGCTGTGCATGCGCAATGGCCATCATGGAAGCAAATTCGAATTTCTATAAAAATGTTGCAAATGAAACAATCGATTGCAAATGAAGTAATGATTGTTTCCAATGAAGCAATGCTTGTTGCAAATGAAGCAATGATCACTGCAAATGAAGCAATCAATACTGCAAATGAAGCAATGATTGTTGAAAATGAAGTAATGATCACTGCAAATGAAGCAATCATTACTGCAAATGAAGCAATGATTGTTGCATATGAAGCAATGATCACTGCAAATGAAGCAATCATTACTGTAAATGAAGCAATGATTGTTGCAAATAAAGCAATCATTACTGCAAATGAAGCAATCATTACTGCAAATGAAGCAATCATTACTGTAAATGAAGCAATGATTATTGCAAATGAAGCAGTCATTACTGCAAATGAAGCAATCATTACTGTAAATGAAGCAATCATTACTGTAAATGAAACAATGATTATTGCAGATGAAGCAATTTCAATAAAAATGTTCCGTCGTCTCTTTTTTACGTTGAACTGCAATCTTGTAAGCATTTAGCGAGTTGTAATATTGATTTACGTCAAATAAATATTTTTCTTTCTATTATTAGATTTTTTTGCTCTATTCGCCATAACACAGTTCATAACTTTTTTGCAATTTTCTCCCAATAACATGGTTTGCAAACCCATGTTCGATGACATTTCTTCAGCTTCTTGATGCCTACTTTCACTCCTCTGAATCTGTTTATCGAATTCGATAACACTGTTAGATGAGAGGCGACGGCACAGACAATTCAATCGAGCTCACATCTGAATTGGTTAAAACTCAATTCGCATATTAAAAAGCAATCTGTCTGCTAAGTCATATTTTGTGGAATACATCTGAAATCCCGTTTTTAGCAGTTGAGTGTTAAGTTTATCATTGTGTTTTCCTGCTCCCAGTCCTCCATGTCTTCATTCCGCTAAAATCGGGTTATCCGTTGTTTCCACCAAGATAGGACTTGACAGACCAATTGCGTTTTAATATGAGAATCGAGTTTTAACTTATTCTGGCATTTCAGCAGTGAACTCGAGGAGGGGATTGTCTGTGCTGCTGCCTTTCGAACTATGTATATTTGCATTTTTTACACCTGAATAGTGAAATCTTCCAAATTCAGAATCAGAGTTCACGAGGTGTCCGCTTTTTAAATTTTACTGTAATTTATTATTCAATAAAAATATTTTCAGTTTAATACTAAGCAGAACAAGATATATGTTACTATGATTATAAACAGAACTGGAAAGATAGCAGCTAACTATAAAGTTCAGCGGATTATGTGCTAGTGCCTCTTACAGATGTTTCTTAATAAGCCCTCTATCAGCCGTAAGCCCACCATGGCAACAAAATGACTGAGTTCAATACGTGCATACTAGAGAGAATATATGTATTATAGCTATAAAGGGTTTCCAAAGTTTCTTTAAAAAACCCCAGAAGGTATACGGCATATATCACCCGCTACTGAACTGAAAGTTATATAAGTAGACGATTATGAAAGATACCTTTAACTATCTACTATACAAACATAAACTGCAAAGAGGAATCTCATTTTGATTGCTTATAACCTCAATTTTGCAAAATGTATTCTGATGGGACCTTGCTTTGTTGGTTAGATATTCTTTCAAGAAAGATTTTAGTACCTAACGCATTTCGTTCTTCGTTGCTTGCTTACATAATTATGCGCGAGAATTTTTTAATTAGTGAACCCAACTGTGAAAGATTAGCCTTTTTAAGGGTGTTCTTAAATCAAAATGGTCAACTTTGTGACATAACAAGCCTTCAAAGTTGACACTTTTGAGCACATTTCCCGACGAAAGCAGAAAAACCGATCAAAAAGCAGGAGAAAAACGGGTGATCACGCCATCGAAATAGCTTATAACTGGATAGGTAATTTAATTATCATAAAATGGAAAAATAGGTTCTATTCGAAATCGCTTCCATAGTCAGGCATTCCAATTTTATACCTTTTCGTTAAAAAATGAATTTGTAAATGTGTCAAAACATTTTGCGCTTGTTGAGCGCAGCAGTTAAGAACACCCTTAAATGGCTCTACGGAATGAATTCCGATGGAACCAGCACCGTTAGTACATTACATATTGTTCTATCCTGCTTTACCAAATCTTATTGTAAATTATTAACAAGATATATTTTGTTCCATTGAAGATTGTGGTTTTCTTCAAACCTTGGATTTCCTTGCATAGATACGGTTTAAGTTCCCTTAGAAAGACCCCATGGAGGGCACATCTTCCTCCCCCCTTAGGGCCTAGATCACTCGTGCTGATAACTGGCCGTCACAAATACAAACTAATCCATTTAAGATTCGTTTGGAGAAACCGACAAGCGTAATGGGCGAAGGTTGCTAATATTTTTAATCAATTTAGCTCACATCAGGTATATTATACTCTTATAAATATTAAACATTAGAATAATTACGAACTCTTATAGCATATGGAAATTAAAGACATAAATCTAATACTGTTCCACCTGTAATCTGAATTGATTACTATAAGGAATGGATCATTTCGAAAATATTTTAATCTTTAAATCGAACACCGTTATTTAAGAAAATTCATTGTAAATTATTTCATCTCCCCTCCCCCTCTTCCGAACTCAGGCCTAGGACCGCTGAGTCACTCTTAAAAAAGAGACTAAAAGAGACTAAAATGTAAAAAAAGAGACTAAAAAGAGACCAAATAAAAAACAGTTTTTTCTCTGCACTTAAATGTTTTGGATACACAGATAAGCACTATACGATTTAATACCATCTGCAGAATGCATTTTCAATACATTTCAGTCGATTTTGAAAGAATTGCGAATTTTGTTGATGGTTGCAGAAAAATAAATAACGACAATTCATCAAGGAAAAAAATCACAGAATTCACCAAATGATCACGAGGACAAAACCGAAACTCGTCAAATGTTCTTCCAGGAAAGATAGTGAAATTCATCAAATTGTCTCAGAATATAAGTCACAAAATTTGTCACATGATCTCGGTAAAAAATTCTCGAAATTAGTCAAATATTCTTGGGATAAAAATCACAAAATTAATCAAATGGCCTCAAAGAAAGAAAAAAATTACGATATTAGTCAAATGGGTTTTGTGTTAAAATCATAAAATTCAGCAAATGTGTTGCATTAAAATGCAATCGGCTACAATATAAAATAGAAGTTTGTCAAATTATCTCAGGAAGAAATCGCGAAATTCATCAAATGGTCTTGGTGTAAAAGTGAAATCAGGGATTGTGCCAAGTGATACTTCAACACAAACTTTTTTCAATATTTCAGGACACATTTAATCGGCTTACTACTTTTTCTTCCATGGCCATTTGATGAAATTAGCAATTTTTACCCCACTACCGACTGACGCAATTTAATATGAAAATACTGATATCCCCCAGCTTCCATTGCTTACTGAAATACATGATTTTTCCATGATTGTTTGTCAACATTTGCAATTTTTTTAGTGAAATTTGTGGTTTTCAGGGATGCCACTCAAAAAATAACAGAAAAAAAAGAAGGAAAAGAAAAGAAAATTACGTATAAAGTAAAATTTGCAACATTTTTTACAACATCTGTGCGTGAATTTTGTAAACTATATTGTTTATAATAAACTAAATAAAGAATAAAAACTATTTTATTTATTCTTTTAAGAACCTTTTTTTTTTTTTTGGGGGGGGGGGGTATAAATCTTTAATAAGAGTAAATAACAATTATTTTTCTAAAGTCCACAGTCTTTTACATGAATTAATGTAACCAAGCAACAGGTTCAGTGAGGCATTTTAAGTATCACATCACTTTAAATCAATATAAGTAATACAGCAATAGATTCGATGATTATTCAAGGAGTGAATAAAAAAAGTTTGCATCTTTTTTTTCGCGATCGTTTGGCAAAAATCGACGTTTTACATCGCGATTGTTTGACGAAAATCGACGTTTTACATCGCGATCGTTTGACGAAAATCGACGTTTCACATCGCGATTGTTTAACGAAAATCGTCGTTTTACATCGCGATTGTTTGACGAAAATCGCCGTTTTACATCGCGATCGTTTGACGAAAATCGCCGTTTTGTTTCGCGAGCGTTTGATGAAAATCCCCGTCATATTTCACGATCTTTTGACGAAAATAGCTTTTGTATCTCGTGATCATTTAATGGAAATCACTGTTATATTTCACGATCGTTTGACGAAAATCGCTGTTATATTTCACGATAATTTGGCGAAAATCGCCGTTTTGTTTCCCGATCGTTTTACGAAAATTGCTGTTTTACATCGCTACCGTTTGATAAAAATTGCCGTTTTATACAATCTTTTGACAAAAATCACCGTTATATTTTGCGATTTTTGACGAAAATCACTGCCATATTTCGCGATCGTTAAATGAAAATTGCTGTTCGTGATCGTTTAACAAAAATCGATGTTTATTTTGCGATTTTTTGATGAAAATCACCGTTATATTTCGGGATCTTTTGAAGAAAATTGCTTTTATATTTCGCGATCGTTTGATAAAAATCGCTGTCATATTTCGCGATCGTTTGACGAAAATGGCTGTTGTATTTCGCGATCGTTTGATGAGAATCGCTGTTGTATTTTGTGATCGTTTGACGAAAATCGCTGTTATTTCGCGACCGTTCTGCGAAAATCATTATTTTATTTGCGATCATTTACCTAAAACCGCGGATTCTTAAAAATTAAAAAAAGCTGAAATCCGCCATTTGGCGGAAAAGTGGCATCCCCAATTTTTATCGGCGATCATTTGTCGAAATTCGCAATTTTGTTGGGCTATTGTTTGCGAAATTAACATTTTTTTCTGTGTGTATTTGACGAAATTCATGTGTGTGTATTTCAATTTCTGCAAATGATTGCGAAAAAAATTTCGCAATCATTTGCAGAAATTCGTGATTTTTCGGTGATCGCTTGACGAAATTCAAAAATCTTTCGCGTTTATTTTCAGAAATTCGTTTTTTCCGCGATTGCAGAAAAAATCTCTAATTTTGACTAACGATCATTTACCGAAATTCGTGATTTTTTTCTCTCTGCAATCGTTAGTCAAAATTTGTGACTTTTCCCTACGATTGTGAAAAAACGAATTTCCGCAAATAAAAGCGAAAGAATTTCGAATTTCGGCAAACAATTGCCGAAAAAATCGCAAATTTCGGCAAATAATTTCGGAAAATATCCCGAATTTCGGCAAATGATCGCGGAAAATATCCCGAATTTTCTGCAAACAATGGCTTCAATTAATTATCGTGTACTGTATTTCAGTAAACGATCGCAAAAGAAAATCGAGAAATTATACTAACAATCGCGGGAAAATATCGCAAATGTTGAGAAGAAATCGTTTGCCGAAATTCGTGATTTTTTTTTCTTTACGATCGTTTGTCAAAATTTGCAATTTTTCTACGATCGTTAGTCAACATTCGGTTCTTTTTACTGCGATCGTTTACCGAAATACGCATTTTTTCCGAGATCGTTTGCCGAAGTACGCAATTTTTCCGAGATCGTTTGCCGAAGTACGCAATTTTTATCCGAGATCGTTTGTCAACATTCTCGATTTTTTTTTCCGGAATCGTTTGACATACCTCAAAAATTTATTCCGCAATCGTCTCCCGAAACTCGTGATTAATTGCTGCCCATGTGCGACGAAATTTTCGATACTTTTTCACACTACTGATTGACGAAATTTCATGCTTTTTACTGCTACCGATTGGCGAACTTCACGATTTACTTTTCGTGAATGATTAATAAGATGAGGAATTTTTATAGTCATCGATTGAAGAAATTCATAAATTTTTATGCAATCGATTGATAAACTTTTCTGTTTTATTCTATGAGCTAGTAGCAACACTTCGCAAGGTTTTTTTTAGCGATCGATTGACAAAAATTGCGATTTTATCTCAGGAACGTTTGACAAAACTTTCGGATTTTTTGTGATCGTTTAGCGGAAATCGCAATTTTCTTTCACGACCGTTTGCCGAAGTTTGCACTTTTACCCGCTTTAATTACCCAAAATTTGTGATTTTTCTCTGCGACCGTTTCACAAAATTTACGATTTTTCCGCTATCGCTATTTAAAATTCGCGATTTTTTTCTGCAATCGTTTGCCGAAATACACAATTTTTTTAACAGAAATCGTTTGCCGATATTCGTGATTTTTTCCAAAAATTTTTCACATAATTTTAGAATTTATTTTGGAATAGACTCACAAAACTAGCGATTCATTCAGAAATTTGTGTTTTTTTTTTTTTTTTTTTTTTTTTTTTTTTTTTCCCCACAAAGCTGATGGAAGAAGTTTCAAGTTTTTTCTGAGACAAATTGACGATTTACTTTTCGCGAATGATTAATAAAATGATTTTTTTTAATCACCGATTGATGAAATTCATAATTTTTTCTGCAATCGATTGATGAACTTTACTGTTTTATTCTACTAGCTAGTAGAAAAATTTAGCTTTTTTGCGATAGTTTGAAAAAATTTAAGATTTTATTTTAGGATCGTTTCACGAACATCGCGGTTTTATATCGGGATCGTTTGACGAAAATCGGAACTTTATTTCACGATCATATATTAAAAATCGAGGTTTTATTTCGCGATCGTTTGACGAAAGTACAGGTTTAATTTCATGATCATTTAATGAAAACCGCGGCTTTATTTCGCGATCTTTTGATGAAGGTGGCGCTGCTTGATTTCACGCCCGCTTGACAAAGATCGCGATTTTATTTCAGGATCGCTTGATGAAAATTGTTTATTTCGCGATCATTCGAAAAATATCGCTTTTTGATTATAGTCATTTGACGAAAATCTCGGTGTATTTTTCGTTTGGCGAAAATCGCGATTTTATTTCGGAAGCGTTTGGAAATAATTGCGGTTTTATTTCGGAATCGTTTGAAAATAATTGCGAGGTTTTTTTTTTTTTTTTCCAGTATAGTCAGGTGAAAATCGCGGCTTGATTTCGCGATTGTTTAATGAAAATTGTTTTTTCCCCCGTGATCAATTGATTAAAATCACGGATTTTTAAATCTTAAAAAACGCGGAAATCTGCCGTTTGTCGAAAAAGTGATCCCCCCTGCAACGAGCGAATGAAGCAGTTTTTTTTTTCTGCAATCCACTGACGAATTTCTCAATTGTTTTTCACGAGATCAACTAACAAATTTTGCGATATGTTTCTGTCACCGATTGACGGATTATACGTGTTTTTTTTTCTCGCAAAAATGACAAAATCCTGACATTTTCCGCGATTGATTATCGAATTTCGCGTTTTTATCTTGCCACAAATTGATCAAAATCACTTTCTTTTCAAGGTCTGGCAGAAAAGTTTTGCAATTCTTACCCGCTAATAATATGCTAATTTCGTAAACTTTTTTTCCACGATAGAGTGACAAACTTTAGAATTTTCCCCCCTGTAAATGAAAGACAAATTTCGCGTAATTTTTTCCGTGACTAAGTGTCACGATCGTTTCCACGGAATTTCGTGGTTTCATCCTATGGCAGATTGACATAATCCATGATTTTTTTTTGCTGGTATCAGACTGAAAAAATCTGAAATTTTTATCCGCGAACAGTTAACAAATTTCGAGATTTTTCTGCGATGGATTGACAAGTTTTCCGGTATTTTCTCACGACAAATTGTTGAATTTCGCGATATTTTTCCCGCGATCAAATAACGAAAGTTACGATCTTTTTCCTGCGACCGATCGATGGTTAAAGAAAATATTTTAAAAAAAAGCGAAAAAAGAGATTAAATCTGAAAAATATAGACTAAAAGAGACAAGTCCAAAAAAATAGCGAGAAAAGCGAGTTTAGCGACTCACTCCGAGGCCTGTCCGAACTTCAATGTAACGTTTCCTTTTTTTTCCCATGCAAAAGTAAAGAGAAAAATATATATATCAGTCCAAAACGAAGTAACAGTATCTTTATGTTTTAGCACTAGATGGCAGCACTAAACTCGAGCACAGAGCATCGTCAAAAGCAGCAGATATCAGAATAATTGCGTTTTTCTAGTGCTGTCATCTAGTGTTAAAAAATAAAAATAATTTCCAACATGCTATTTTCCAATGATTTAAAACAAACAATTGGAAAAAAAAAAGAAAAGATTAATGAAAAAGTTTAAAAGCGTATGAAGATCTTTAAAAAATACAATTAAAAGTTTCGAATTTGTTTAAAATTTTAAGAAGTTTAAACAATTTCGAAATATTTTAATACATATTTTGGGTGTGTTTTAGAAAATATATTTTTTTGAAACAATTTCGAACAGTTTAATGTTTTTTTTTTTTTTTTTTTTTTTTTTAACCAAAAGATATAAGTTTTTAATTTGTTTAATATTCTGCTTTCTTTTGTACTTGCTTTTAATTAATTACGAACAGATGTAATATCTTTTTTTTTTTAATTTTAAGCATAAAGTTCGCTTCAATCTAGTGTAATTTTACTGGTTTTAATGATTATATATAAAAAAGAATTCATTAATAATTGCACAATTTAATATTTTTTATTTAACAACATTTGGAAAGAATTTTGTCAAAATGGAAATACCTACTATATATATATACATATTATTTTTGCAAGTTCAATATTTTTATTTATAACAAAAAACTAACCTTTCGGGAATCTGAATTTGTCATAAATGCCCAAGCCTCTTTTATTTTTCCTTCATTACCTCCTCCTCAAAGTTAAATGTTACATATATTTTGAGTCAGAAAATTTATTCAATAAAAAGTTTTTTATTTCTCTGTATTCCCTGTTCAAAAATGCTTATAAAATAAAATTCTTAGTTAAAAATAGATTTATTTAACTTGTAAAAAAATTTAAGTTGGCAGCTATGTATTGTGGATAACCATAGTTTTGAACTAAAATGTTCAAACCTGTTGATTTATCTTTGTCATTAAGAATATTCATTTATCACTCATTTTAAGTACAAATATAAATTCACTTGGAGAAATCATGCTCTAGCAAGAAATGTTAATTTTATCAATTGCCAACGGATATTGAAGTTTATTGTTTATATTAATATCAATGTCTTGATATGTCACAATACATATGAAGATATGAGTTTCAAAACTTAACTTATTCAAAAAATCAAATTTTGGGAAATCATGAAAAACCTTTGCCTTCAATGTTTTTTATTGTAAATCTACATTTTACATTGTCAGAAAAATAAGATAAAACTATTTATTTTGCGTTGATTGTAGTTTTTTTTTTCCCCCTAATGTATTTGTGTCCAGCAAATGACTGACTCAATTTGAATGTACAATAATAAAAAAATGAATTGAGAGAAAAGTATGCCATTTGCTGTATTGTTACTAGAAAATCAAGAATTTTTTTTAAATACACTTTTTTCAAATACAGTCGACTCTCGTTAATTCGAAATCGGATAATTCGAATCTTCGCTTAATTCGAACTAAACCTGAAGTCCCGAAATTTTCAATGGCAGAATAACGTTAAAATTTTTCATTAATTCGAATTTATTTTCTCTTGACTTTGTTTAATTCGAACTAACGAGAATTCCAATCTATCATTTTTCTTTTCTTTCTCACGGATTTCAGATCTTTTGAATAACTTTCTTTCCTTGATTTTTGTGAAAATTGTTCTGAATGAGTATACATGTAATTCCATGCATTTGACATTCATTTTCTTAGTACCCCGTCTATTCATCAGTGACGCTTCAAATTTTTCTTCCATAGTGCTTGTTTCTAATCTTTTAATTAGTTTATGTATTTATACATTCTAATTTAATATTAAGTCATATTCTAATGCTAACAGACGAAATAATTTCAAAAACATTATAACATTAATTCCTTTGTAATGGTACCATATTAAGCATGTTTTCATTTCATACTTTCCATAATTCGAACTTCGGATAACTCAAACTTTTGTTGTAGTCCTATCAAATTTGAATTAATGAGAGCCGACTGTAGTTTGAATTTTGGCAAAAGAAAAAAAAAAATGGTGCTGGCAGCACCATGTTGTCAGAATACTGACATTACTCTAGTTTTCATGGGGATGAGATATTCGTCTCATTTTGTATATAGTCGACTCTTGACGCACCTGCAGAAATAGAGTTTGTTGTTTGGAAAGAGATTTAAAAAAATATATTTATGATTGATAAATTTCTATTATTGTTAATAAAAAACAGCAAAATGTACTTTTTTATAACACTTTAAATCTCTTTCAAACCACCAAACCCAATTTCTGTAGGTGAATCGAGAATCGGCCAAACATATCACAAAAAAAAAGGCACAACAGTTGAAGAATACGTCAATTTAGGCATTTAAGGTCTTAATAAAATGCAAACTGTCAGCATTTTTGTTTTGGTGAGGTAGTGTCTATCATTTTTAATTGCATTTCAAGCATGCTGAAGTATCATTCTGAAGAATAAATGGTACTGACCTATTCAATATTACTGTCGAATCTCCTCCAATCAATTGTAAGTTGTTGGCAAAGAAAGGGGATAATCCTACTTCAAAGTGAAAGAAAGTAAAAAGATTTTAAAATCTGCCTTAGTCACCTTTCATGGAATAGACATGTATTCTAACTTGACATATGAAAAAAATAAATTTTACTGTGTCATGTAATCAAAGAAAACAACAAAAAATATCAAATTATTTTTTGTAAAATAAACATGCAAGTGGTTATTTATTTTTTTTTTCCATAAATTCATAAAATTTCTATTTTAAATCTCTATTGTACACGCTTCAATGCAACATTTTCTTTCACATTAGCACTGTATTTTATTATTTTTTATAATGTACTTCAGTTATTATGTACCATATTTTCAGGTCCCCTGAAAGTATATAAAAATAGTTAAGTTATAAAAATAGTTAGGTAAATTGCATAAATATTGAGAAAATTACTTGTATATAAGAAACAATGAACAAGTTACCAAAATTCCTTATCAAGGAAAGGTCTCTACACTGAAAAAGTACCATTTTTTGCTTCAGGTGCAAAATGTTTAGCAATTATATTAAAAATAACATTAAACATAAAATTAAATTACAGTACACTCCCTCTAATCTGCACAGGTCGGGACCAAGGGTTTTGCGGATTGTAGAATTTTGCAGATTATAGGTCATTTCTTTGTTTACATTCTAATATTTGAAATTTAACAACAAATTTAGAAAATACACATCAAATAAACAACACAGAAATGAAAGAAAATACTTTTTTATGCATAAAAAGCTATAGTCAATAGGAACACATTTAAATGATGTAATAATACAAAATTAATGGAAAACATTTCTATTTATTTTTTTAATCTATCCAGCATAACAGTGATAGTGGTTTGCTTTATCATTTTTTATTTATGCTATGCAGTTTAATCTTGATGCCCTTAAGAGTCAGGATTTCTTAATCAGTAACATAAGTAAAAAAAAAAAAAGATATTTATCCTAAAGAGCTATTTTATCTTTTATATAGCCAGCAAATATGCTCAGAATATAGCAAACTTAATATTTATTTATAAGATACATAAAACATTTCCTTCTAATGAATGCATTAAAAATTTCTTAATTCATTAGTACAGTTCAACTTTTATTATGGTCAAAGTATGCATTATCTTGGTTAAAAAAAGGAAATTTTAACTGTTTGTTTACATCTAAAATATAGAGTGGATTATAGCCGTTTGTGGATTAGAGGGAGTGGACTGTATTTGTTTATGCACGTACAGATACACAATAATCGGAAGAAAACAAACTACAGCTGTTACTACTTTATCTAATAATTAGTAGTGTAACACACTACATTTTGAAAGTTGAAAAATGCAACTAGTATTATTAAAAAAATACTTAACTTGTACGACTACTGACACCACTTCAAGAAAAATTTAAATGTGCCTCTTTTCAAATCACATGATCTTAACTTGCTTCTTTTTTGCAAAACGCAACCAACAAATTTCAGCTATAATGTTTAGCTATGTATGGTAAGATGTCATAATTTTTTCATTGACATTTACTGGTAAAACTGAATGATGAACCAACAAAAAAATTCATTTTCTTGATGGCAAAACTTGTCTACTATAAAGATGAAAATAAGGAATTTTGTAATTAAGAAATTAATAGCCACTAACCATTAGGGTTTTTTTTTTTTTTTTTTTTTTTTATAACAGTCAGTTATTGGTTAGTGAGAATAACTAGCTTAGTAGCCAGTAAGTACATTTATGCCAATGAATATTTAATTTTTAAAATATTTAATGAATTTACAGCAAAGAAGTAATTTATATACCAAATAAAAATATTTTACTTCATATTGTTTTGAAT
This sequence comes from Maratus speculifer, assembly GCA_964019185.1. Classification (NCBI taxonomy): domain Eukaryota; kingdom Metazoa; phylum Arthropoda; class Arachnida; order Araneae; family Salticidae; genus Maratus; species Maratus speculifer. The sequence goes on from OZ025300.1 coordinate 277,828,092, forward strand.
TAACTTGAGATACTGATTTTCAATTTATTTTAAATCTTAAAATAAATTAACAGCAAAGTTATACCTGACATTATTACATAAGTCAGGATTAGGCATTGAGATTTGTCTAGACAACTACATAAGTAACCTTTCTATTAAATTATTTATCTAACAATAATAAAACAGATATGTATATAAACAAGAAAAAAGGAATTGGAGAAAGGTCAAATTTGAAAATGCATTTTGCTACTGCTTTCCACATTTTTAATTGCCAGTTTTTAAGTTTGATCGGATACAGATAAATATTTATTTTCATCATTATGTTTAATTATTCATTGTTCGAAGATGACATGAAATTATTGGTGATTGCCGACTGACATGCATCTAATATAAAAGTACCAAATGATGTTAATAGCACAGGTGCAGAATATATCCGATCCGGCGATGTAGGATAGGGGGAAATTTTAACCACCTGGGGAAATTCTGCAAAAACATATACAATTGATTTAGATTTTACGAACGAATTATCATAATTTCCTGAGATAGAAAACTTTCACTACAAATAAAAAGATCTGCATGGCAATTTCCAGAAACTCGATGTCAGAATAATATGCATCGTATATTTGGGGTGATTCTGTTTTGAATTTCACTTATCTGCCATATATACTCGAAGTCTAAGTTGAAAAATAAATGCTCTATATCTATGATAGTACAGCAATTACCGATAACATAAAGTACAATTTTGGGGAAATTTTCATGTGGATTGGGGGAAATTTTGGGAGTAGAAACATTTTCACCCCTGGTTAATAGTATAAAAACATAACAAACAACATAAACTCACGAGAAACCAAAAGTTTATTTTATTTGGCAATTCTTTATAATCTACAATAATAACAAAATATGTCAAGGCTGGAAAAACTGACAAATATTTTCTTTTTGAATTTAGAAATATTTTAGGCATTTTTTCTTATATTCACAATATAAGTTTGATGATGTCTGAAGTGTGATTTATACAGGGTTCTCGTTGTCGCACGCCATTGCGACTAAATTCTTCATTTGACGAATAAACAACAATTAGATTCGCCAAATTGCTAGTGCTCAATTTTTGCTTTTGCTTTTCTTTTTCACTTTTCATTCATACGCGTACATACATATTTTGAATATATTTATAGTAGATAGTTGAAATTAGATTAATAACAGTCATTGTCACAATTACAAAAAAAACTAAAGATTTTTTTAGAACATACTGAAAAAAGTGGGTACATTAAAGGATTAAAGTTACTTTTTTTAATGCTACATGTCGAATATCTATTTTGCTAAAAAATTTTCCATTTGGCAAATGTTTTTTATTTTTAATTAGCCAAATTACTAATGTTGGTCAAATGTCAGCGAGAACACTGGATCTATATAATGAAAAATTTTATGTAACACATAATCAAGAATGTTTTTTAAGTTTGTGTTATAAAGATCTACTGTATGACTATTTTAAAAATAATATGAAACATATAATACAAATCAACTGTAACTTAAAAAAAAAATAAGTTAACTCAGGATGGCAAGTGTTACACATCATGTGACAACATCTAACTGCAGTAAAATTGTTTCCTATTTACATTGCATACAAAATTCACAGTTTTAAGAGATTCTTTGAATTAAAAAACTACATTATTTGTAAAAGACAATAGCTCTTTTTTCAACCACATTTGTGAGAGAATTTTGGTACTTTCTTTTTATAGAGACTTTAGCATAACTCAATAATATGTCAAATATTACAAACTACCATGAGAATGAAATGGTGACCAATGAAAAAATTATTAATATTATATTTACATTTTAGAGCTTGATGCAGGGAATTTTATTGAAACCAACTCATAAAAAGTAAATGTTATTTTTGTAAAATTTATTATAATTTAACTATGTTTGAATGGTTAAAACCAGTTTTGAAAAATCAAATTTAGAGTCCAATATGGCCAATACAAAAAGGAAATGTCGTAATTTTGAAATAACATAAAACAATGCAAATCAACTGTAACCAAGGAGTAAATCATTTGATCCAGGATAACAAGTATCACAAGTCATGTGACTACATCCAACAGATATAAAATTATTCCCTGTTTTCGTAGCACACACTATGACACTTTTTGAAGATTCTTTTGACTCAAAGACACTATTATTTGTTGAAGATATGAGTTCTTGTTTCAACCACATTTGTAAAGGGCTCTTATATTCGTCAGTCAAAACTATAGAATCTCTTTGGTCTGATGATGTATTTAATGGCATTATATTGGGATCTTCATTTTCATTTGAGACAAAATCAGACCTTGTAACTACATTTGATTTGAAAGCAGGAGTTCTGTGAACTGAAATTTTACTCCAACACACCTTGGTTTTCTCAGTTTTTGGACACATCTTCATTTTCTTTTTCGAATAAGGTTTTTCAACATGGAACTTTGTCGGGAGATCAGAAAACTCATCTGCAACTTCTGATGATTTAATGTTAATTGTTGGGATATTCAACAGCCAATCTACAACTTTTGATGAGTCAGAAGTTTCATCTTGTATCTCTATTACCTTTTTAGAAGATAACGCTTCATCTTCAATGCTTTCTGATGGGAGATGCGATAACCAATCAGAAACTTTTGATGTCTGAAAAGACTTTTTGGCAGATGAACCATTAAGCATTGACTTCATACATTTTTGGGAACTTTGTTGCTGAGACGAACTTGCTTCAGAAAACTGGTTGCTTGTGTTCAGAACACTGCTTTGACTTAAACCAGTTCGTTGACTTTTTAAACACAGCTTCTGCGAAGGAGTGTATTTTTTCTTTCTTTTCTTAGAATGTTTAGGCAGGGATTCTTTAATAACTCCAGAGTCTAGAATGACAAAAGGAATAATTTTAGAACTAATAGCAAATAAAAAACAAATAGTTTTGTTAGGTAGTATAGTGTTCATTTTAGAAAGAAAAACGGCAGATTGCTAGTCACTAACAAAGATAAGATTTCAGTAAAAAAGCATTTATTTCAAAACAAAATATATTATTGTCTTTAGTTATGATATAAAAAGGGAGTGAAAATATTGGATAGGGAGGCAGCAGCAAAGACAATCAAATCATCTCATCAAGTTCAAGGGTGAAATTAAAGAATTGGTTAAAACTCAATTTGCATATAAAAATGCATTAGTCTGTCAAGTCATATCTTAATGAAAAACATCTGAAAACCTGATTTTAGAAGTTGATTTGTAGGTTGACCATTGTATTTTCCTGCTCCCAGGTCACCATGATTTCATATCTTTGGGTACAGGAAAACACAATGGTAAAAATATGAGTGAATTGCTAAAATCAGGTTGTCAGGTGTTTTTACCAAGATATATCACTTGACACGACAGACCAATTTTGTTTTAAAATGCAAATCAAGTTATAACTAATTCTGAAATTTCTTTTGTGAATTTGATGAGACGATTGTTTGCGCTGCTGCCTCCCTAGGTATATGTAATTTTTAGATAAGAATATGATGAATAGAATAACAATTTTGAATGATTTTGTGTATTAAAAATTAAAATTTACAATTAAATTATAATTTACAACATGAAATTTTTATTTCCTGTGTTTTTGTTAAATAAAAAAAAAGTCCTATAATTTTTTCAAGTTATCAGACACACTACAATATGTACGGAGAAATTTTTTACAAGAAATCTTTAGGTACAACAAGCAGTACATTTTGCCAATTTTAATGAGAGCTGAAGACAATGCACCCTTAAAAATGATTCAAGGGGAACACTTGACTAGTTGAATGCAATTTTTAATATTTCAATTTTTGTGTTTAGAAACTGTTTTTCAATTAATTTTAACACAGAATTATTATTATATTAACAGCTATTTTAAATAGCTGTTAATATCTAATATTTTGTTATATAATATCAATACCTAATGTTTGGTTTACTAATGTAAAATAAACCAAACAATATGTAAAGAAAATTTAAATTTTAAAAAACTTTAAAGAATGTGCACTTGAGTTTATATGAGTACATAACTATATAATGACAGTTAATGCAACAATTAAGTTTGAACTGAAAGGTATGACATTTAATTTACATCACAACACTAACTACTACTATTTATTTAAGTTATAACTCAAAAATGCTCTAATAAAACTCACTTGATGTACACATATAATTACAATATTTTAGAGCCTTAAGTACTAAACATAGCTCACAAAATCTCATCTTAAAATAACATTTAATGTTTTTCAAATGATAGTGGCACTTTGCCAATCAAATAACAAATTACATAAAATCAATGAGATTTTAACCACCCATGAATACAGTGAGAAAAAATATTATAATTTTTAAAAGCAGCAAGTTCAAAATAAACAAATTACAAGATCTGCAAGTAAACCATTGTGCTAGTGCAACATTTATGAATAGTGTAAAGTGGTAGCAATAGAGCAAAATCATTTTATTGTATTTACCATTTTCATTTTCTTCAAGTAGGCTTGATAACTGCTTACAGTTTGATGACAAAGACTGACATTCTAATATTGAATCAGTTCGTCGAGAATTAAAGCTTTTATAACTTGATTTCTTAGGTGAAAGGAACAAGCCATTAGAATCAGGGTCTAACGAATCACATGTTACAAAACTACCAGAGTGTGAATGATTTCTAGATGATTTACCAATGCTCAGTAAACTGTCAAGAGCAATATTTTTTCTTGAACGTGGTTTAGATTTTTGTGCTTTATCTGCACGACCAATAACTTTTGTTGCACTCATATCACATAATGCAGCTTCGGATGCAGATTGTTTTGCTTTGTCTTGAATAATTATTGTTGCACTCATTTCAAATGGTGCTATTTTTGAAGCATCTATTTCAATTTGTTGATCAGATAAACTTGTAAGGTTAGAACTATTGTTCACAGCACTATTATGATTATTAGTATTCAATGAATTTTTATGTGCTGATGAAACAGAGCTTGAAAGATTGTGCTCTTTATCACAATTCTTTTTTGTAACAGTTTTTTCAAAATCACTTTTTGGGAAGTTTTCATGTAAATTATACTGACTAAAGGCAGGTAAAGTGTCTTCTAAATCATCATATATTGAATTATAATCATTGTTTTTCAAATTATTTACAAGAGAAATGTGTAAATTACTATTAGAATTTTCAACAGAATCTTTAATAGTAGATAGAGTATTAAGTTTGTAACTACTGTTGAAGAATGAATCTGAATAATCATTTTTTTCAATATTACAAGACCACTGTGCATCTCTTAGTCTAATTCTTAAATCACACTGCGAGAGCAAAATATTGTGATGAGTTGTGACAGATAACCTTTCTTTGTCAACAACAATTTGATCCAAAGCCAACTCAGCGGCAAAAGCTTCTGACAAGTATGCAAATTTAATTACTCCTTCTGGATAAGCATAATCATTGTCATCCGAGCAAACGAGAACAGATAATATAGTTCCAAAGGGTGAGAATTTCTCCTTTAAAAATTTCGTCAAACCAGAAGGACCTCGCGATCTGCTCAAATCTGACACATACAGAAACTGATATTGGGATCGGCAGTCCCCAAACTTCATAATTTGCCTCTCAAATAAAGACAAATCCAATAGAAGATCCTCAATAACAACTGCACAAATACACCGGTTCATCACTTTTGTCTGAGAGAGTCTTTGAGCTAGCTGATTGGCTTCGTTTGGACTGACACAAACAACGATCGCCCTGCGACATTTTATGCGATGGGAGTCAATCATCATTCTTTTGTGCACTATATTTTTGTTGTCAGTCAAACCCATTTCTTTCCAGAGCTTAGACTCAGGTGTTACATCATCAAGTAATTCAATCAAAACATGATTAGTAAAGTCATAATTTATGTTGGGTCCAGGTGTTTTAAGCTCTTTTACCTTTTGCAGATGGAATCCTTTATAAGGAGGTACTATGTCTTTTGATTCATTTATCCTAAAACAAAGAAAAAAAAAGGTACAACACGATTAGGTTTCCCCTATCACAGCTAATAACACCAGAAAGCAAAAAATTATAAAAATTTGCAAATAAAAGCATTTTGGATCTAAATCTTAGTATACTTTTTCATTAACTGGACATGCAAACCAGGGTTCATATTGCCAATCTCCAATAAAGCAATTTTTTTTTTTAGAAAGAAAGATTGAAATTGTGAGAACTGCGAAACACACTTTTTCTCTAATTTTTGAAACACTCATTCGCTTTAATTAATATTATTATTATTTTAAGTCAAATTTTTTATTGTTCACACTTTATTTTCCCAGAATTCATTCTTATTTTTTTTATTTTCATTTAACACACTAACATACTAATCCCCAATTTCAAGTCCACTCTGGTTTTCTTTAATGATAATATTTAAAGATCAATCAGCTAAAATTCTTTTTTCAGCTTTCTAAAACATTTAAAATAGAATTGCTTTATTAATTTATATAGCAAATAATTTAGAACAATAGAGTCTAAAAATAACTATTGAAAAAATTGAAACACCTATTGAAGGAAAATATTGATACATTTGATATATTAAGTAGTTTTTCTAGCATAGATTTTTTTAAAATAGCACGTTTTACTTTTTAAAATGAAGAAATAATATTCTGTCAACCATTTTTATAATTTTTGTTAACTGGGTGCATGTGATAAATTGTCAAATATGATTATATTATTGAAACCATTCATATTGCATTCTTTTCATTGAAAATATAAACCTTTCACTACATTTCATTCAATGTAGTACATAACTTCCACTTACAATAAATATACAGTAGGGCTTGGCAATATCAAAATTTTAATTTCGTAATACATCGCTGAACAAATATCGATATTTTTTAATTCATATATTGTCTTCATTATAGGGTTGTAATTGTAATTGCCCTCTGCATAAAATACCACACACACACACGCATATATATATATATGTATGTTAGTGTGTATAAATTGTCTAGAAAAAACAAAAATTTAATATCATAATTTAACATATTAAAAGAATACATAAATTTAAATTTTTATATATTGTCTTAAAAAATGTAATTTTTTTCCCAACAGATCTGATCTAAAATGCATAATATTGAAAACTTTTGGGAAGTTAAACATCATAAATTATTAAATGAAATAAGAAAATGTACATAAGAGAATAAGACAAAAGATATGTTTGTTAAGTGAAAATAGTTTAATTACATATAAATGTAATTTTTTATTATTATTACGATGCAAAAAAGATTAAAAAATCACAGTATTTGCAAAAGTAAACTTTCATGCTGATATTCTGTAGAACCCAGGGTTGGTATAAAAATCGGTTTTTTTGAAAAAAACCAAAAAACCGGGTTTTTTTGGTTTAAACCAGGTTTTTTTGGTTTAAACCAGGTTTTTTTCAAATCATTATTTAAATAGCATTTGCAAGAAAAATAACTTGAGTTTTAGAAAGTCGTGAGGATTTTTTATAATTAATAGTTAATGAATGTTAAACATTCACATTAGTATTTATTTTTTTTGATAATTAAATAACTAAAGCATAAAAATTTATAACTAAATCTTATAAGTTTTAATCTTATAAGTTTAGGTTTCTATAGGGAAATATTCATTGTGTGAAAAAAAAAAAAAAAAAAAAAACTGTTAATTTATTAGTATACTTATATAAACCTTTTAGATAATAATTTAAGAAATAATTATATGCAGGTTGATAATGAAGAACATAGCAAACAAATATATTTCACTAAATTAACAGAAAAAAGCTGAAATAGAAAACATTTTCTTGTGCATAATTTAGAAATTATTTACAGTATTAACATCAACAAAGGATTATTAATCTCTTACTACATATATTTACTTAAAAAATATCAATATGCATTTTATTAATGCTAAAAAATACATGTGTATTGACTTACTTGATACATCAACGAATGTAATGCTTACACAAATTGAGACATAGGCTTAGAAAAATTATTATTATTATTATTATTTAAATACAAACTTTATTTTTTCTGTTTCTTTGTTCTTCAAAAGGTGAAGATTTAGCATTAAATTTTATTATTTGTGCAAGCATCGAGTTACATGGATATTTTTGTTTTGTAAAATTTAATGTATCCTTTTTTTCTTGTTCACATAGTTCACTTTGACTGTATTGTGGTTCAAGAATGTATACCTAAAAAGGCATGGGTGTTAGGGCTATTTTATACCTGAACTAAAAAACTATGAGACTTCTTTATTTACATTTTTTTTTCTCTTAATATTTTTTGAAGACCTGTCCAATTATAAACTGCAATAGTAATGGAACTTATTACTTTAGATATTTTCCAGGGCAATTGCAATAGAATTTAACAGTTTAAACATATCTTCAACATTTCTCTTAAAATAAAAATTAGACAGATACGAGCTTTTGAATATTTTTATCAATAACATTCCTATTTTCTACACAAATTTTAAGTAAAGTGGGGCAATTTTTAAGGTAAACATCTAAAGCATCTGAAAATGAATCACACCTAGTATTATAAGGAAGAGCTAATTTGACAGCATTTACATTGCATGGAATTTTTACATTTGTCTCTTAAACATGTTTTTGATGTATTTCTTATTCCCTCAAATGAAAATCAGATTATATTTTCCTTTCTTCTAGTTTTAGACATTCTTTTATTTCAATATATATAAGTAGCTTTCTTAAAATAAAACACAATACAAAGTAACTAGAAACAGAAAAGAATAATGTAAAAACTGCAAATCCAATCTAAGAAAAACCAAAGCTTACTAAAACCAATAGCTATGGAACAGAGAAAATTCATAGCCAATCATTCATTAGCATACAGAACAAGCGTAACCAATGGAAAGAATGACTTATGATTATGTCATTATTGAATATTGATGCTTTGATACATGATGCAATCCTTAGTAAATCATAATCAAGCTATCTAAGCAGTAAAATTGCATTTTTGGCTGGCATACGCCATTTTTGCATTTTTTAAAAAAATAAAAGGTTTAAAAAATAATTAAAATTAACTACCTTTTTTTATCCTCCACAGTTCACTGTACAAAAATATTTTGCCATGTCAATTTATAGCTAGTAAGGAAAATTAGATTGATTACAGATGTTTGTCACTTTAAAAATTTGTCTTTAGCTTTGCTTGTAGCTACTCCATAACTTTGATTTTGCACATTTTAATAATGTGTAAAATAAATGAAAACATTAGGGAAAAGGAAAAAAAACCAAATTAAAAAAAACCAGCATGGTTTTTTTAAAAAAACCACTTGGTTTAAACCATGGTTTAAACCACGGTTTAAACCAGCGTGGTTTAAACCAAACAACCCTGGCAGAACCGAAATTCCATAACTTCGTAAGTAAGATGAAATACATTTGAAATGATGTATCGGAAGGATTGAATTTTGAAATATCAATAATCATCACAGTCTTCAAAATATATATCAGTATTATGGTATACCGCCCAGCCCTAATATACATTAGAAGTCCAACATAATATAGTAGTGTGGAGACATGTTTCACACTTGCTTTAAAACTTAATCGCAGTATATCAGAATGATATCAAAGAAATGGTACAAAATGTTGAAAACACTTACCCGCTTCCTAAAACAAAATTAATTTTATCATTCATTGAACACAAACTTAATCTTACACTGTTTTAAAAAAGTCCATAAAATGTTGTTTGGTGGACTGAAGCATTTTGTTTCTTTTTCGGATATTGTTTCACACTAGCAAGATGAAGTCGATGAACACAATCTGAATCGTCTTGCCCTCCATCTACGAAATTACATTCATTAAGTATGAAATGACTTCACTAACATATGGAATGTTGTCTTTCATTGCCACATCATTTTCAATTTCATCATCATTTTGCTCACTGCAATTTTTATGTGTTACAGTATCAATGATATCCTGATCTGTTATGACCTCTGAAATTGGTTTGCTGTTTTCAATTTTTATCCAATCATTTAAATCATCAATAGAGATATCAAGATGTATAGCACTAACTGCAGACTGCAAGTCTCTCATTGTGTTTCACTGTATGTGAAATTTTAAATGCAAAATTTACCACAAAATTATTAATTTTTTTCTTGGGGGACATACTGTTAAATCTGGATTCACAGTATATTGGGCTGCATTATTTCTGGTTTTTACTATATCACATACTACATGCACAGCTGAACTTGGCTAAGATGCTCACAATTAATAAGCCATCCTGCTTCTCGTATCTCTTGAACACTGTCATTAAGACCAATGCAAAAATATCCCATTTACAGAGTGCGACAAATCCCAGATGCCAGGTCACCCATGGCAGTGTAAAAATTTCTCCTGGCAACTAATTTTTCTATCTACTTATTAATTATATCTTTTCCCCTTTAACCAAGCAAATGTCATGTTTCCACCCCAGCAGCAGAATTTTTTTCTGCAGTCTGCAACACAAATAAAAACTTAAAAAACAGTCTGCAGACAATCCTTCGCATCACAATATGCACTGAAACCTCCTAAGTATTTGTGATAGGCATAAAAGAGAAGTATACTTTTAAAAAGAAGTTGCCTTTGTTCACAGAATTTTTAACACCTCATACATTTTCCAAAAGAGGGGGAGGGGGGCTCCCCTTTAACAAAATTTGCAGGTTTTTCATCTTTTGATGAAAATTGCATTTTTTCATACTTTTTTGGCAAGATTTGATGCTTTTTTTTATCTTTTGACGAAAGCTGCTTTTGTTTTGCAATCTCTTGGAGAAATTTGCCATTTGTTCGTGACCTTTTGAAGAAATGTGCCGTTTTTTCATGATTTTTAGAAGAAATTTGCCATTTTTTCACGAACTTTTGAAGAAATTTGCCATTTTTCCGTGATTTTTTGACGAAACTGATGTTTTTTCGTAATCTCTAGAAGAATTTTTCTGTTTTTTGCGATCTTTTAATGAAGTTTGCCGTTTTTCATGATTTTTTGATGAAATTTACCGTTTTTTCACAATTTATTGAGAAAATTTGCCTTTTTGTGTTTTGACGAAAATTGCCGTTTTTTGTGATCTATTAAAGAAATTTGCCATTTTTTGCGATGTTTTGAAGAAACTTGCCTTTTTTGTGGTCTTTTGAAGAAATTTGCCATTTTTTTGCGATCTTTCTTTGGACAAAATTCGCATGTTTTTCATGATCTCTGACGAAATTGATTTCTTTTCAAAGACTATTTGTTGAAATTCACAATACATTTTATGTCCGAATTTTTGGATTTTAAACCACAATTTTTTAATTTTGCTAAATTTTTAACAATTGAAAAATAGTCTGCAGACCTTCCCAAGAATCTGCGACATGCGTTGCACTGATTCTGCTCCTGGGATTTGTACTGGAAGAAAATACACCATATCGGCGCTTCAAGTAAGAAACAAAATGGCACACATTGCTGAAAAGTAACAGAATATAATTATGAGTAGCCAGATCAAGATTTTTGATACTATTGATATCTTCGCATACTCAATTTTTATTTTTGAAGTATCAAAATTAATTAGATTTTCAATATTTCATATTTCTTTTCACAATATCACTGTGCAAGATACTTTTTATATTTTCAATATGTAAATAAAGTACTACTTGATTATAATACCAATTAAAAAACATGGCCAAACTATAGGATTAAATGCCAATAATACTTTATAGTTATTGTTACATTCACTTCAGATTAAACAAACACATTAAATGTGTTTGATACGTCATCAGGTGATTTATTATTTGGAATTTTATATGTATTTTTTAATAATGTTTTATCATTTTTTTTTCTTGATTTATTTTTATATTATTTAAAATAAAAATTATGTTAACTTATATAATTTGGTGATAAATAAAAGTTGGTGAAATCGGTCAATGAAATAATCAAGTAGTACTGTAAAAATATGTAAATAAAATTTTCAGTTGTTTTGGCAGCGTGTCATTCCATAGATACTGGCCTTTTGTCCCAAGCAGTGACACTTTCAGCCAAAGAAGAAAAATATATTTTTCAAGCTTGCCTATATTAAAAAATTGATCCATACAAACAGACCTAAATTCAAAGTATGAAAAGTTTGAATTTTACTACAACTATCAACAATATTAAAATATTTATAAATATTAAAATTTCCAAGTAACTCGGCAAATCTTATAACAAAGGTTAGGGAAGTTTTAGTTAAATTGTGGTTCTAGTTCTAAATACAGTCATAATAACAGTTATTTATTAATTTTCTATGATGCCCATTATTACTAATATTTTCATATCCATCATGGAAATTTTATGTGTTTTAATTTATTTGTTGGATTATTCCATGCCAAATCAACCAATGACTCAATCTGATCCTTTCAGATTTTGATGAAACTCTCAGGAATCATTCTGCCTGATGATATAAATAAGAATATGTTTTATTTTTTTTTTTACATCAAATTTTTATATAGTTAATTATTTAATTTTTGAAAAATTATCCATTTTTGGTTTGCTTACATGTTTCTAATTTTAAATTTCTCAAGTTCCATCAAATGTAGAAAAATTTATGATCACTTATTTAATAAAGGAGTTTATAAGGTTTAATTTGATATACAAGTTGACTATGCATAGTTAAAAAAATAAAATTGTATTTTTTTTTTTTTTTTTTTTTTTTAGAAATTTTTAGTAATTGGCATGCACCAATGATTGGCACATCCTACAAACTACAAACATGTCCTAAAATAAGATTTATATCCAGTCTTTTAAAAATGCAACACCATATACCAGTTATATGCTCATTTACTTAAAAAAATTATAACTTCGATTTATGCTACTAGATGACTAGGAGTGGGGAATTTTTGAAAAATTTCACCAGCCAGCAAAATACAATATACAGTTGAAAATAGTTAAGAGAAAATTTAAACAACTGAAAAAACAGTTAATTACTATCACTACAATGCATTTTCATATTTTTGTTCGATAAAAATAAGAAATATATACAAGAGAAAAAATATTAGTACTATAGCGTAGAATTTACAAGGAAGGTCTCCATTGGGGACATACTCAGAATTTTTTGAAAAAATATACGAATTAAACTACTCATGTAGGTAATAAAGGATCAGTGAAAATTAGCGGCGGAATTACATTACAGTAGAACCCCGCTAATTCGGACCCCGATAATCCGGATCTCCGGATAATTCGGATTGGTTTGGTCATTTTTTTTTTTCAAGTTTGAGAAGCGATTGGCTAATTTCCATAACATTAACTTGTTTCATCGTCGTATTCTAAATAGAAAAACTTTTTCTGACATGTTTTCGGAATAATTAAGCAAAGTAAACAATATTACTGTCTGCAAATATTCAATAAGTTTAACATAAAGGTGATTTTCTGTTAGTATGTTATATTTTATTTCATTTTTTTTTCTAATTCTCCGAATAATCCGGATTTTCGATAATCCGGATTGGGTCCGGTCCCAATTAATCCGAATTATCGGGGTTTTACTGTATTAGATATATAAAAAAATAAAATAGTTTGGAATAATTGGCGTGAAAAGCTGAAAGCGACGCGGGATTTGGCGAGCAGTGCATTTCCTCGCCAAAAGCAGACGATTTTAACGAATCTGAAAATTGATTTTAATTGACTTCACTGTTAAAAATCTGCAGCATTTACTGCAACGTCACTCCACTACTTTTATAGAATATCTCTCTTCTGACCAATGAGAATGCTCCATAGCAAGGTGAATTGACCGTGTCATACACTGTTAAAAATCTGCTGCATTTTGTTGCAACGCACTCCACCGCTTGTATATAATATCTCTATTCCAACCAATGAGAAAACTCCATTTCACGGCCAAGTAACCGTTTTCTGTACAAGCAAGGGAGTGCGTTGCAACAAAATGCAGCAGATTTTTAACCTTCCGTCTACCAGACAAAACACCCATTTATCTACGGCAACACCTAATTTTAATTCCAAACTTGCAAACGGCACCAGTAATATTTTAATATAATTTTGCTTTTACAATGAAAGCTTAAATTAAGGAATTCGTAATATCTAGACAAGTCCTTTATAAATTCCGGTGTCAATCGACAATTTCTCATTTTACCATTGACACCAGAAATATTGCTGTCGGGTCCAATGGACCCGTCTGGTAGACGGAAGGTTAACAGTGTATTTTTCAATTTGGAACAATTTTAATCAATTTAAATTGTGTTTTAAATGATAAAATATATTAATTTGATTTTGTTATAAGTACATATAAACATATATGACAAAATTACACTTAAAGTAAAGTAAAAATGCAAAACTAAAATTACTTAAACTAAACTTATTTAAATAAATTGAACATAGAAAGTTTTTTCTTTAAAAAGTATTCGAAGCGTAAAAACGTATTTTTCAAAATTTTGTTTTTCGCCAACCGGAGATAAATCGCCAAATAAACGAAATTTTTATTATTTTTTTACGGACGTTATAAGGAGGTTCCGCCGAAATTTTTTTTATAAACATATATAACTATACGAGAAGAACATTCTGTAATTTTTTTAGATTTTTCTGAGTATGCCCGTATGGAGACCTTCCTTGTTAGTATAATATTTATATTACAAAAGTTGCAAAATATAGGGAACTAATAAAAATAAATAAATAAATAAAGATTCTGGCATCTTTACAGTTTGAAGTTTGAGAAAATAACTTAAAACTTCACTCGCCGTGAAGGAAAATTTACTCGCCAGTGGTGAGTACAATGATGTAATTCCCCAGCCCTGTAGATGACAATAATGCCTAGGAAAGAGAAACGATTATGGTTTGTATCAAATTAGCCATTTTGTTGCAAATGCTTCTTCTCTGGCTTAAGAAAGGCATGCTTTTCAATTCATTATTATCTGATTTCTAATATATTTTTAATTTTAATTGACAACAGTTTTGTTTAGTTGAAAAGGATTGCTTTATTGTGTAAAAGTATTTTTGATACAAATATTTGTATTTCTAAATTAATGATAGATGCCAATTAATGGTGCTTTAATTTTGATAGTTCCAAGTAATTGGCACCTATTCCAATTACAAGGGAATAGTCATAGCATGATTTAAGATTAAACCACTTATTTTGGCAGTACACTAATTTAGTTATAGACTAATTTTGTTTATCAGTTTGTTTTTATTTGAAAATATGAAATATTATCAGTATTGGAATCCATTAAAGCTTTATATGACAATTACTGGGGACAGCATGGCAATTACTGGGTATTAACATAAATATATTGCATTGTTTTAAAGTGTTTTCAAACTGCTGATTTCTTTCCCTCAAAAACTTGAAATATGGCATCTTCATTTACAGCAAATTCATTTAAAGCGATTAAACCCAATGCAAAATATAAAGTATTTTTTTTATATAAACATGTACCAATTACTGGATCACAAGGTGTCATACATTGATGCTCTAGGTGCCAATTACTGGTGTCTACAGCAAATTTTTATAAATTAATTTTATAAAAATTCTTTTTCAAAAATTTTTGCTTTTAGTGGGCAAAATAGATGCACTGCACAGGTAAGCATTCTTTGATTTAAAAATATTTGCAAGTAAATATTTTATTTCTTGGCAATGAAAATTGAAGTAAGTTTAAAGACAAATTCTTAATGTGCCAATTACCCTAGTCATTTGTAAAAAAATTGAAAAAATTATATGTCTGTTGTAATATTTTTAGAGTGAAATTTTCACAGTGAGATCTCAATGGGATCAGGAGTTAAATATTACCATTAAAATAACAATTTAATTTTATCTATTTTCTTATTTACTATTATAATTTTCAGCTTTTATTTCATAACTCCTGATCACACTCTAAAAATTTCAGAATTTTAGGCTTATAATATTACAATAAAGATACAGCTTATTTAAAATTTTTAAAAATGAATGTCTAAAAAATTTTAAAATAAAAAAAAATAAATGAATTTTATTTTCATTAACTATGCATAGTCAACTTGCATATGAAATTAATAAAATTTTTCATGTTTGATAGAACTTGAGAAATTCAAAATTGAAAATAGTACTCATATGCAAGTCAAAAAATGATTTTTCAAAAATTATTTAAATTCTGAAAAAATGAAGTAAAACAATTTGTATGTATGAAATTAATTGTATGAAAATTTGTATATGTATGAAATTAATTGTATGAAAATTTAAAGCGATAAATAAAAATATGCTTATTTTTATGTCATCATAGAGAATGATCTCTGGCAGTTTTGTTGAAATCTGATATGGTCAGGTTGAATATTGAATTTTTTTTCATTGATTTGGCATCGAATAACCCTATTATTCAAATTAATTTTGATTCACAAAGGGAAATACGTCTGTGAGATTGTTTAAATATTGCTAATAAATCAATATGGTATTAAAATATAATAAGAGCACTAGTTACATCATCTGCTGGGGGAAAAAAATCTTTTATTTACTTATTTTGTCACTTAAGTTCTTTTAAACAACTTTAGTTAATATGACAAGGAATTTTGTAGGTAACTACTGAGTTACTACTTACTTAACTCTACTAACATTTCAACTAACAAGGAAGGTCTCCATTGGGGGCATACTCAGAATTTTTTGAAAAAAATACGAATTAAAGTACTCATGTAGGTAATAAAAGATCAGTGAAAATTAGCGGCGGAATTACATTATTAGATATGTAAAAAAATAAAATAGTTTGGAATAATTGGTGTGAAAAGCTGAAAGCGACGCGGGATTTGGTGAGCAGTGCATTTCCTCGCCAAAAGCAGACGATTTTAACGAATCTGAAAATTGATTTTAATTGACTTCACTGTTAAAAATCTGCAGCAGTTACTGCAACGTCACTCCACTACTTTTATAGAATATCTCTCTTCTGACCAATGAGAATGCTCCATAGCACTGTGAATTGACCGTGTCATACACTGTTAAAAATCTGCTGCATTTTGTTGCAACGCACTCCACCACTTGTATATAATATCTCTATTCCAACCAATGAGAAAGCTCCATTTCATGGCCAAGTAACCGTTTTCTATACAAGCAAGGGAGTGTGTTGCAACAAAATGCAGCAGATTTTTAACAGTGTATTTTTCAATTTGGAACAATTTTAATCAATTTAAATTGTATTTTAAATGATAAAATATATTAATTTGAATTTGTTATAAGTACATATAAACGTATATGACAAAATTACACTTAAAGTAAAGTAAAAATGCAAAACTAAAATTACTTAAACTAAACTTATTTAAATAAATTGAACATAGAAAGTTTTTTCTTTAAAAAGTATTCGAAGCGTAAAAGCGTATTTTTCAAAATTTCGTTTTTTCGCCAACCGGAGATAAATCACCAAATAAACGAATTTTTTATTATTTTTTTTACGGACGTTATAAGGAGGTTCCGCCGAAATTTTTTTTATAAACATGTATAACTATATGAGAAGAACATTCTGTAATTTTTTCAGATTTTTCTGAGTATGCCCGTATGGAGACCTTCCTTGTAAGTTTTGTTTACATTGAATTTTTATTTAGTATTTTCAGTAAAAAATCAATTTTACTGAAAAAATCCATTTTTAAAATGCACAAAGTGAATAATAATAGCTGTTTTTGTCATAAACTAATAAGTGAATGTTACATTATCAGTTGCAAACGGTTATATTATTTTATTACTTACTTGAAATAATACGCCATAACTCTGTTATTTGGTTTATTTAATTTCGAGAAGTTTATTAAAGTCTTAATAGAACATATAGTTGACACATATAGGTAAAAGTATTCGTAAATAACATAAACTGGATATTAATTCGGATATTCATTTTTAAATTGTTTACAAACATGCAAAAACCTGAAAACAACCAATATGAAACGAGTTGCCAAATCTCTTTTTCAAATATTTTATGAAAACCACGGTTACAGGTATTTAGAAGTAGTGAAGAAAACTATGGAGGAAAGAGATAGATAGAGATGCACTACATCGTAAAAACGGTTTGCAATCGTAGCATGAAGTGTTAGAAGAATGACGTCACGCTGGAGGTAAAAGACTAAAATACGCAGTCTTGATTGGTTGAACTACCCTTACCTCCACTTGAATACAATGGTTTATCAGCTGATTGCAACTTCCCTATTCGGCCTAAACAAGAGAAGTACCTGTAACAGGAAACAGGCACTATAATTGCAAAAGAAAAAGCAATGAAATACAGATTGGAATTGGCAGGCGCTTCAAAGCTCGTGATTTTGCTTGGGCCGAATGTAACGGATTTTAAATTTTTGATGTCACGCCTAGACACTATACTTCATCTCTACTCTTTCTGTTTACTCTGGGGAAAAGACAGATCGTTACCAACGACATACAAGACTAAAATGTAATATTAAAAACGTAACAAGAATTAGATCATATTTACACGATGATTAATATGAAGCAGCGCGCCTATTATTTTGTGCCAATCACAATGCACATACGGGAAATTTGAGAACAGGAAAAAACAATGGTAAACTTACTAGTCAACCACTAAAATCAGGTTTTCAAGTATTTTTCACCAAGATATGACTTGGCAGACCGATTGTATTTTAATATGCAAATCGAGTTTTAACTAATCCTAGAACAACCTTGAACTCGATGAGATGATTATCTATGCTGACGCCTCCTGGTCTATATGTGTTTCTGATATTTGGGAGCACACCAATAAGAATGAATCGCTTACTTATTTTGTAGGAAACAAGATTAAGTTTTACAACAAAAAACGTAATTAATATACAGGGTGATTCTAAATTTTTTTTACTATAAAAGAGGGGGTACACATCAAGACAACCAATATTAAACAGGAGACCAGGGGTCCCAAACATTTACAAAGGAGATAGCCACCATTAAAGTTTAGGGTCCAAAACTTCAAATAAACATAAAAAACGGAAAAATCGGACGATTGATTTGCGGTTTTCACTAAAATTATTCTTTATGTCGGCATTTTGTTGAAATTAAATTATAAAGATAAATTTTAAAAAATGCCGATGGAGGGCGCTTTAGACTTTGGAGCAACGAACAACTATTTTTTGCCGGTATTTTTTTCATTTCATTAAATGTTTTCGTAAACTTAGACTCAAACATAAATTTTGAGCTCAAAATCTGAATAGTGGGGAGTGGTTAAGTAATACAAACTGAGCTGTGTTCAGAGGGTTCAAATTTCAAATGATTATAAAAAACGGAAAAATTGGTCCATTGATTTGCGGAATTCACTAAGACGATTCCTTATGTAGGCATTTTCGTGAAAATAAATTATAAAAATAAATTTCAAAAAATCCCAATAGAGGGCGCTTTAGACTTTGGAGTAACAAACAACCCTTTTTTTGGCGATATTTTTTGTATCTTATTAAATGCTTTCGTAAGCTTAGACTTAAATTTTGAGCTCAAAATCTGAATAGTTGGGAGTGGTTAAGTAGACAAACTGAACTGTGTTCGGAGGGTTCAAATTTCAAATGATTATAAAAAACACAAAAATTGATCGATTCGTTTGCGGTTTTCGCTAAAACTAATTTTTTAATCAGCATTTTCTTGAAAATAAATTTTAAAAATAAATTTCACAAAATGCCTATAGAGGGTGCCTTAGGCTTTGGAGTAGCGTACAACTATTTTTAACCGTTATTTTTTTTATCTCATTAAATGCTTTCTAATGCATAGACTTAAATTTTGGGATCAAATTTTGAATCGTTGGGATTGTTTAAGTAGCGAAAAATTGAATTGTGTTCGAGCAAAGGGAGGGTTAAATTTCAACTCCTGATAACACTTCAGTTTGCAATTCTTAACCCCTCCCAACGATTCAGAATTTGAGCCCAAAATTTAAGTCTGTGTATTTGAAAGCATTTAATGAGATTAAAAAAATAACGGTTAAAAATAGTTGTACTCTACTCCAAAACCTAAGACGCTCTCTATCGGCATTTTGGGAAATTTATCTTTAAAATTTATTTTCCAGAAAATGCTGATTTAAAAATTAGTTTTAGCGAAAACCGCAAACGAATCGACCAATTTTTGTGTTTTTTATAATCATTTGAAATTTGAACCCTCTGAACACAGTTCAGTTTGTCTACTTAACCACTCCCAACTCTTCAGATTTTGAGCTCAAAATTTAAGTTTAAGTCTAAGCTTACGAAAGCATTTAATAAGATGCAAAAAAATAACGCCAAAAAAGAGTTGTCCGTTACTCCAAAGTCTAAAGCGCTCTCTATCGGCATTTTTTAAAATTTATCTTTATAATTTATTTTCACGAAAACACCTACATAAAGAATAGTTTTAGTGAAAACCATAAATCAATCGACCAATTTTTCCGTTTTTTATAATCATTTAAAATTTGAACCCTCTGAACACAGCTCAGTTGGTGCTACTTAACCCCCCCCCCCCCCCTCCCAACTACTCAGATTTTGAGCTCAAAATTTAAGTTTGAGTCTACTTACGAAAACATTTAATGAGATGTAAAAAATACCGGCAAAAAATAGTTGTTCGTTGCTCCAAAATCTAAAGCGCCCTCTATCGGCATTTTTTTAAATTTATCTTTATAATTTAATTTCAAGAAAATGCTGACATAAAGAATAATTTTAGTGAAAACCGCAAATAAATCGACCGATTTTTCCGTTTTTTATGTTTATTTGAAATTTTGGTCCCTAAACTTTAATGGCGGCTATCTCCTTTGGAAAACGTTTGAGATCCCTGGTCTCCTATTTAATATTGTTTGTCTTGATGTGTACTATCACCCCTCTTTTATTGTAAAAAAATTTTGGAATCACCCTGTATATTAGTAATGAAATATTGACACTAAAAAACAATTGATACAAATTTTGGAATTGGAATTGGAATTAAATATATTTGGCCTTAAATCTTTACTTTAGCAGCACAAAATACTTTAATTTCAAAATAACTTCCAAAGTTTAGCCTGACGATCTTTAATGATTTTATTTTAACCAAAATGTGTGATGTCACATTTCTTCTTACCCCCTCTCACACGCTTTTCCCAATTTCACGAACTCTTTTTCCTTTTAGCGTGACATCATTTCTGGATGGCCCCCATAGCTATAAATTATAGCTGCAATATATAAATGAAATAGAAAATATAGCTTAGCAACTGTTTATTTGGATTCAGTTTTCAAGCAAAATTTTATAGTGTAAGCATATATTATATATAATATACTGATGCATATTTATACGGAATTAGAGGTCTGCACGAGTCGGGCAGGCAGAATTAGAAAAATTTCTTTAATGGGCTGGGCCGGACCAACAAACAAAATAAACCGACCTGGCCGATAAAAAAAAAAAAAAAAAAAAAAAAAAAAAAAAAAAAACTTTAGCGGGCTTACCGGCCCAATATAATGCTTTAACCAAAGACGATAAAATATGAGCTATAGTTAATAAACATGGCTTTAATGCGAATAAGTATAAATGTGCTTCACGAGTCGATGCTAGTTTGACAACATCAATACAAAAATGTAACTTATTCAGTGTAGAAATTGGCATTGGACAGTTACATTGTGTCTAACCCGGGTTTAAAAATTTTTTAGCAGACTCGCGCGGGGCTAAGATCAGGCTTACATTGTTTTTCTACATAGTGGAAAAACACCGTAAACACTGGCGATAATTAATAAATAAAATAAATCACTTCGTAAAATCACCATAAAATGAAAATTAAAGTAAGACGCGTTTCGAGCTACAACAATAACAGCTCGTCATCAGCTAAACCAACACGTGTCCGTAGGAGCACAGAGTCAGAGATAAAATTTATTTCTGACTCTGTGCCCTTATGGACACGTGTTGGTTTAGCTGGTGACTAGCTGTTCTGCTGAAGCTCGAAACGCATACTACTTTAATTTTCCATTTTATGGTAACAAGTTAAAACCCGTCGAATTTCGACGAAAGAAAGTGTTTAAAAAGGAACTGTTTCATTGGGTTATAATATAAACCTACAAAATTAGTTATTGTTAAAAATTCATTTTATATTGGTAAGTCTATCTCTTAAACAAACGATATTTACTGTCAAGTTAATAAAATACTATTTCTATAAAACTCAGTTGTAGAAATTGTTAAATTTAAAATTTAATCGTACATGTAAGCAGTAAAAAATAATAAAGACGTGTTATTATGACAAAGTTATCAATTTAGGTTCTTATGTTAGTATATCAAAATAAAAAAAAAAGCAAAATTTATTCACCTTTGATTCAATCATAGAATTTTTTTCCCGTGGAATCTAAACCCGGCATCATTTTCATCATATCAAAATTCACAAATGCACATTTCGTATCTGTATTCACCTTTTCAGAAAAAAAAAATTGCATTTTAATTTGAACATTATCATTATTTTGAAATCTCAAAATTAATTTGAAATCTCAATGCCATTAGCTAAAACAAATATTAAACTGTTGATATTCGTTTACGTGTAAATCAAAGTTTGTAAATGAAATCAAAATTCACCGGGTTTTATGGCAGAAGATATTTAATTTTTCATTTTTTTCCTGTTTAATGAGAACATGGTAACATAAAGATACAGTAATCAATTTCTTCCCTTTTTTCTTTTGCTTATATTAGAAATGGAGTACTCCTGTTGCCACAATTAGAAAAGCGGTATTAAAAACTACAAAAAAAAATATATATATAATATTTCAAAAACAAATTAAGATGCAGCTTTCAAACAAATTTCATTTAAAAGTACATTCTTTTCCTACACGATGGTGCAAAAAATAAAAATGTGCGACATTAAAAAGATTAAAATATTATAGTAGCAAAAATTGCAATACCGAAATTACCGAAATATGTTGCCATTCGCAAAATGACGTATGCGTTACGCACAGATACGTTTGGCCTTTATAATATAGATTTTAGAAAATGATTTTCATTATTTGTTTTCTACATAGTCGAGCCGGGCTGGAACTGGACTTAATTGTTCTCAAGACGTGTAGGACAAACAATATGTTTTACAAAAATATTAATAGCGATAATGAGGTTCTGGTTAATGTAACCGTTGCAAATATACTTCTTGATGGTCGTTTTAGGTGGTTCTTAAATTTTAAAATCACTACTCAACAACTCGAAACTTTGACACATTTTTTGAATAATTTTTAATTGTAAATTTATAAAAATGACAAGCATGGCTATTGAAGAGATTTGGAATCGAATACCGTTTTCCAATTTTGGTCTACGTTACTTGTCGAGATATAAGAGATTCTTGTCACGTGGCTGCTGTTCTCTTTTTCCAAGCTATCGATTCCGGAAATTCAGTTCAAAACGCTAGTTCCGGCAGTATTTTTTCAAATATATATTGCTTGTATTAAAATAAATGAATAACGCCATTCGATTACATAGTTTCTGAATAGGAACACCTACTAATCCTATGCGTTCCAGAACAGAAATAAATTCAGAAATGTATCGGAAAGTAACTCCTTTGGGTTTGAGATAACCTTTAATAAATTATATAGAAACATTTTCTACATCTACTTTTTATCACACAGCCTCAACAGTTATGATGTTTTTCTTTATTCTAAACCATACTAAATTCTTAATGAATCTTTATTTGAATGTTGAAAGTCTAAGAATCTAAGTAATCATTAATGTTGCTATTGTGTATTTTCTGTAAAATCATCCAATAAATATGTATGTAACATTCTTTAAAAGAATCTTAATGATATGAAAAAAAAATCTGAATTTTTATGATATAGTAGAAATGTCTCGGGCCAGAACGTATTGGGCCTAAAAATGCAAAAATATAAATGGATCAGGCCGAACTTTAGATTTTTACACCAGGCCGAAACGAGCCAAAATAACTTTCGTTCGGGCCGGGGCCTGAAATTTGCCGGTCCTGCATACCTTTATGCGGAATAGTATTTCTTTTGAATATTACTACTCCATTTATAATCACCATGCCTCTCTCTGGACTCGAATCTCGGTACTCGCTATTAGAAGATAAATGCTCTGTACACTACATGAACTGTCCAGTTTCTATAATATAATTTGATAGTAGGCCAAATCATGAACTTACGAAAATTTAATTGGATTTTTTCTGTCATAAAGCTCATCTCTTCTTTATGTTACTTATTGTCTTTTAACTATACCCCCCCCCCCCCCAAAAAAAAAAAAAAAAAAAAAAAAAAAAAAAGACGTGTGGCACTCGGGGACTGCCGCGGTAAAGCTATTGCATAGCATTTTTTATCCACTTATGCAATCATAATTATTTATTTACTTTTTATTTATGCAGTTTTTTTGTCTTTGATATTAATTCAAGTTATACTTTTTGAGCGTGATCACCGATAACAAAACATTTTTTTTTCTCTTTTATTGAATAAATGAGAAATTAATATCGTTTAAAATATTTTTATTATCTTAAAACACATGTAGGTTAATCAGGAATTTTTATAATTGAAAATATACGTTTATGGTAGCTGAAATAAAAAACATAAGTTTGAGACTTGATATTCTCAAGATATCTGAAAAATACCGCTTTAATGTCTGCCGAAGTCTACCGAAGGATACCGTGCCGAAGTCTGTCAAACTCAAGCGACGTTAGTCGGAGTGTTAGGTTTTTCTCGTTACGGAATTTCTAGATTCTTTCGCCGCGCTCAAAACCCGCGATAAAAGATATGCCAAACAAAATTTACCAAACAAAATTTGGCCGCGCTACGAAAATTAGATCGCGAGTTACAAGCATAATAAATTTTCCGATCCTCACCGTGGGGGTCTCCTGTCACCAAAAATTAACATTGTCTTATTAAAATTACGAAACGAAATTTGGCCGCGCTACGAAAATTAGATCACGAATTATAAGCATTTTAAATTTTGCGACCTTCACCGTGGGGAGGGGGGGTCTCCTGTCACCAAAAGTAACACTGTCTCCTAATAAATTATCAAACAAAATTTGGCCGCGCTACGAAAATTAGATCGCGAGTTATAAGCGTTTTAAATTTTTCGACCCTCACCATGGGAGACCTCCTGTCACTAAAATTAACATTGTCTCACTATAAATTACCAAAAAAAATTTGGCCGCGATACGAAAATTAGATCGCGAGTTATAAGCATTTTAAATTTTTCGACCCTCAACATGGGGGGGGGGGGTCTCCTGTCACCAAAATTTAACACTGTTTCATAAAAAATCATTAAACAAAATTTGGCCGCGCTACGAAAATTCATCGCGAGTTAAGCATTTTAAATTTTTCGACCCTCACCGTGGGGGGTCTCCTGTCACCAAAAGTAACACTGTCTCATAATAAATTGCCAAACAAAATTTAGCCGCGCTACGAAAATTAGATCATGAGTCATAAGCATTTTAACTTTTTCGACCCTCACCGTGGGAGGTCTCCTGTCGCCAAAATTTAACACTGTTTCATAAAAAAATAATTAAACGCAATTTGGCCGCGCTACGAAAATTGATCGCGAGTTATAAGCATTTTAAATTTTTCGACCCTCACCGTGGGGGGTCTCCTGTCACCAAAAATTAACAATCTCTCATAATAAATTACCGAACAAAATTTGGCCGCGATACGAAAATTAGATTGCGAGCATTTTAAATATTTCGACCCTCACCGTGTGGGGGTTCCTGTCACCAAAAATTAAAACTGTCTCATAATAAATTACCAAACAAAATATGACCGCGCTACGAAAGTTAGATCGCGAGTTATAAGCATTTTAAATTTTTCGATCCCCAAGGTGGGAGGTCACCTGTCACCAAAAGTAACAGTGTCTCTTAATAAATTACCAAACAAAATTTGGCCGCGCTTTGATCTCGAGTTATAAGCATTTAAAATTTTTCGACCCTCACCGTGGGAGGTCTCCTGTCACCAAAAATTAACACTCTCATATAATAAATTACCAAACAAAATTTGGCCGCGATACGAAAATTAGATTGCGAGTTATAAGCATTTTAAATTTTTCGACCCTCACCCGGGGGGGGGGGGGGTCTCCTGTCACCAAAAGTAACACTGTCTCATAATAAATTGCCAAGCAAAATTTGGCCGCGCTACGAATATTAGATCACAAGTTATAAGCATTTTAAAATTTTCAACCCTCACCATGGGGGATCTACTGTCACCATAAATTAACACTGTCTCATAATAAATTACCAAACAAAATTTGGCCGTTCTATGAAAATTAGATCACGAGTTATAAGCTTTTTATCTTTTTCGACCCTCACCGTGGGGGGTCTCCTGTCACCAAAAATTAACACTCTCTCATAATAAATTACCAAACAAAATTTGGCCGCGATACGAAAATTAGATCGCGAGTTATAAGCATTTTAAATTTTTCGACCCTCACGGTGGAGGGTCTCCTGTCACCAAAAGTAACACTGTCTCATAATAAATTGCCAAGCAAAATTTGGCAGGGCTACGAAAATTAGATCACGAGTTATAAGCATTTTAACTTTTTCGACCCTCACCGTGGGGGGGTCTCCTGTCGCAAAAATTTAACACTGTTTCATAAAAAATCATTAAACAAAATTTGGCCGCGCTACGAAAATTGATCGCGAATTATAAGCATTTTAAATTTTTCGACCCTCACCGTGGGGGTCTCCTGTCACTAAAAGTAACCGCGCTACGAAAATTAGATCGCGAGTTATAAGCATTTTAAATTTTTCGATCCCCAAGTTGGGAGGTCACCTGTCACCAAAATTAACACTGTCTCATAATAAATTACCAAACAAAATTTGGCCGCGCTATGAAAATTAGATCACGAGTTATAAGCATTTAATCTTTTTCGACCCTCACCGTGGGGGGTCTCCTGTCACCAAAATTTAACACTTTTTCATAATAAATCATTAAACAAAATTTGGCCGCGCTACGAAAATTGATCGCGAATTATAAGCATTTTAAATTTTTCGACCCTTACCGTGGGGGTCTCCTGTCACTAAAAGTAACCGCGCTACGAAAATTAGATCGCGAGTTATAAGCATTTTAAATTTTTCGATCCCCAAGGTGGGAGGTCACCTGTCACCAAAATTAACACTGTCTCATAATAAATTACCAAACAAAATTTGGCCGCGCTATGAAAATTAGATCACGAGTTATAAGCATTTTATCTTTTTCGAACGTCACCGTGGGGGGTCTCCTGTCACCAAAATTTAACACTGTTTCATAATAAATCATTAAACAAAATTTGGCCGCGCTGCGAAAATTAATCGCGAGTTATAAGCATTTTAAATTTTTCGACCCTCACCGTGGGGGGTCTCCTGTCACCAAAAATTAACACTCTCTCATAATAAATTACCAAACAAAATTTGGCTGCGATACGAAAATTAGATCACGAGTTATAAGCATTTTAAATTTTTCGACCCTCACGGTGGGGGGTCTCCTGTCACCAAAAGTAACACTGTCTCATAATAAATTGCCAAGCAAAATTTGGCAGGGCTACGAAAATTAGATCACGAGTTATAAGCATTTTAACTTTTTCGACCCTCGCCGTGGGGGGGGGGGGGTCTCCTGTCGCAAAAATTTAACACTGTTTCATAAAAAATCATTAAAAAAAATTTGGCCGCGGTACGAAAATTGATCGCGAATTATAAGCATTTTAAATTTTTCGACCCTCACCGTGGGGGTCTAATGTCACCAAAAGTAACACTGTCTCATAATAAATTGCCAAACAAAATTTGGCCGCGCTACGAAAATTAGATCATGAGTCTTAAGCATTTTAACTTTTTCGACCCTCACCGTGGGGGGGGGGGTCTCCTGTCACCAAAATTTAACACTGTTTCATAAAAAATCATTAAACAAAATTTGGCCGCGCTACGAAAATTGATCGCGAGTTATAAGCATTTTAAATTTTTCGACCCTCACCGTGGGGGTCTCCTGTCACCAAAAGTAACACTGTCTCATAATAAATTGCCAAACAAAATTTAACCGCGCTACGAAAATTAGATCATGAGTCATAAGCATTTTAACTTTTTCGACCCTCACAGTGGGAGGTCTCCTGTCGCCAAAATTTAACACTGTTTCATAAAAAAATCATTATACAAAATTTGGCTGCGCTACGAAAATTGATCGCGAGTTATAAGCATTTTAAATTTTTCGACCCTCACCGAGGGGAGTGTCCTGTCACCGACAGTAACACTGTCTCATAATAAATTACCAAACAAAATTTGGCCACGCTACGAAAATTGATCGCGAGTTATAAGCATTTTAAATTTTTTGACCCTCACCGTGGGGGGATCTCCTGTCACCAAAAATTAACAATCTCTCATAATAAATTACCGAACAAAATTTGGCCGCGATACGAAAATTAGATTGCGAGCATTTTAAATATTTCGACCCTCACCGTGTGGGGGTTCCTGTCACCAAAAATTAAAACTGTCTCATAATAAATTACCAAACAAAATATGGCCGCGCTACGAAAATTAGATCGCGAGTTATAAGCATTTTAAATTTTTCGATCCCCAAGGTGGAAGGTCACCTGTCACCAAAAGTAACAGTGTCTCTTAATAAATTACCAAACAAAATTTGGCCGCGCTTTGATCTCGAGTTATAAGCATTTAATTTTTTCGACCCTCACCGTGGGAGGTCTCCTGTCACCAAAAATTAACACTCTCATATAATAAATTACCAAACAAAATTTGGCCGCGATACGAAAATTAGATTGCGAGTTATAAGCATTTTAAATTTTTCGACCCTCACCCGGGGGGGGGGGGTCTCCTGTCACCAAAAGTAACACTGTCTCATAATAAATTGCCAAGCAAAATTTGGCCGCACTACGAAAATTAGATCACGAGTTATAAGCATTTTAACTTTTTCGACCCTCACCGTGGGGGGGTCTCCTGTCGCCAAAATTTAACACTGTTTCATAAAAAATCATTAAACAAAATTTGGCCGCGCTACGAAAATTGATCGCGAGTCATAAGCATTTTAACTTTTTCGACCCTCACCGTGGGAGGTCTCCTGTCGCCAAAATTTAACACTGTTTCATAAAAAAATCATTAAACAAAATTTGGCCGCGCTACGAAAATTGATCGCGAGTTATAAGCATTTTAAATTTTTCGACCCTCACCGTGGGGGGTCTCCTGGCACGAAAAATTAACACTCTCTCATAATAAATTACCAAAAAAAATTGGCCGCGATACGAAAATTAGATCGCGAGTTATAAGCATTTTAAATTTTTCGACCCTCACCGAGGGGAGTGTCCTGTCACCGACAGTAACACTGTCTCATAACAAATTACCAAACAAAATTTGGCGACGCTACGAAAATTGATCGCGAGTTATAAGCATTTTAATTTTTTCGACCCTCACCGTAGGGGGTCTCCTGTCACCAAAAATTAACAATCTCTCATAATAAATTACCAAACAAAATTTGGCCGCGATACGAAAATTAGATCGCGAGCATTTTAAATATTTCGACCCTCACCGTGGGGGGGTTCCTGTCACCAAAAATTAAAACTGTCTCATAGTAAATTACCAAACAAAATATGGCCGCGCTACGAAAATTAGATCGCGAGTTATAAGCATTTTAAATTTTTCGATCCCCAAGGTGGGAGATCACCTGTCACCAAAAGTAACAGTGTCTCTTAATAAATTACCAAACAAAATTTGGCCACGCTTTGATCTCGAGTTATAAGCATTTTAAATTTTTCGGCCCTTACCGTGGGAGGTCTCCTGTCACCAAAAATTAACACTCTCATATAATAAATTACCAAACAAAATTTGGCCGCGATACAAAAATTAGATTTCGAATTATAAGCATTTCAAATTTTTCGACCCTCACCGGGGGGGGGGGGGGGTCTCCTGTCACCAAAAATTAACACTCTCTCATAATAAATTACCAAACAAAATTTGGCCGCGCTACGAAATTTAGATCGCGAGTTATAAGCATTTGAAATTTTTCGATCCTCATCGTTGGGTGGGTCTCCAATCACCAAAAGCTACATTATCCTACCTTATTTTATCTTAAGACGATTTTTTTCTATACACATTCTATCAGGAATTTTCATCATTGAAACTATAGATTTATGGTAACTGAAATAAGAAACATAAGTTTGAGATTTGATATTCTCTAAATATCTGAAAAATACCGCGTCAATGTCTACCGAAGTCTACCGAACGATACCATGCCGAAGTCTGCCGAGCTGAAACGACGTTACCCGAGTGTTAGGTTTTTTCGTTACCGATGTGTTAGGATTTTTTCGCGTTACGGAATTTTTGGATTCGGTCGCCGCGCTCAAAGCCCGTGATAAAAGCTATGCAATAGCTTAAAAAAAAAAACAGTTATAACGAAAAATATCATAAATTTTTACGAATTTTAGAGGGGGGAGGGTAATAATAATATGTTTAATTTTCTTTTATTCATTGTTTCAGTTATAACTAAGATACAACGAATAAAGAAATCAAGAGTGAACAATATCCGACCGGACTTCAAAATTATGGCAAGACTAATTTTGCGAGATTAATTTTGTCGTACAATATTTAAACTTCTTCTTCTTCTTTTTACATTTTAACACATACTTTTTATTTTTAGAAACATTAATAAATATGTGCAAAACAGTAGTCTAAATAAGGGAAATAAGGAATTTTCAAACACTTTTATTTTATTTTATTTTATTTTATTGAATTAAATACTATTCAAGGGCATCCTTTATGCATTATGTCAAACGTTTATCACACAAGAAATTATTTAAAAAAAAAATATCGGAGGGTATTAAGTAATTTCCTTGAACATTTTAAGCGTATAAAGAGCTTTCGAAAATGCCCTTTGTGCTTTCCATATCAATAAAAAACCCAATATTTTTTAAGTTAGTTTGATTTCCATAAGCAAATAAAACTGTGCATCTAATTTTAAATATTTGAACATAAAGTTAAGTAAAAAAGAATTTTTTCTAAATTTTATGACATTTTCAGAATTATTGCATCTTATTTATGCACTGAACTATCTTTAATATTGTCAATTATATTTAATATTTAAAAAAAAAAAAAAAAAAACTATGCACAATTTTATTTGTAGAGAGGAAAAGGTCCAAATACCGGCTACTACGTGTTAAGAGAACTCAGCGCAGCAGTCTCATGGTTGTAGGCAAAGTTTGTAATTTTAATCGAGAGAAGAAAGTTTTGAAAAGAACATCGCTGAAGTTTGTCTCCTTTACATACAGCAAATGCAAAAGTGTTGAAAGGCGTAATCTAGGATATCAAAAGTTTTTCAGACATGAGTGTCTCATTTATTTAAAAAATACTCATCATAAATTGGTGTGAATAGATGATTAAAATATTCTCTAAACATATTTAGCTCTCAATTGTCACACACACGTTATTGGTGTTTCAATTATATGAATGAATAATACCATTTTTAGCTTAAATGTAATATTTTTCTGAATACCGGCTACCTAGAATGGTCTAAATACTGGCTAGTCGGTATTTAAACCTCTCTGGGTTTGCTTTGCATGAAAGGCTGAATCAAGGCTAACTTATGATATTATGATAAGGGGGCCTTGGGCTGAATAAACCTGTTTGTAAAATTTTAATTTAAAGGGATCATGTCTTCAAGAAATAGTTCCAGTCCCATAGACGCTTTCAGTTGTGACGTCATTTATGACATTTTGCTTGGAAACTGACACCAAACAAATGGTTGCTATGCTGTATTTTATATTTTATGTTACAGCTACTTTTTTTTAGCTATATATTACAAACAAGTGTTTAATGCTTTATATGCAATGATAGCATCTTCTACGATTTACATTTAATAAGAAATGAAGCCTAGCAACCATTTGTTTGGAGTCAGTATCGAAGCAAAATGTAATGACCGATGTCAGACTGAAAGCGTCTATTTCGCTACATTGAAAAAATAGAAGCGCGGCCGCAAGTCTTCAGAAGTGACATTGGTTACCGGATCCCTTCACAAAGAAGCGCTGTTCGACATTCCAAGATGGCTTGCAATGCATAAATAAGAAAAATGACACAGGAAAACTTAAGAGAAAACAGGAGAAAAGGGCAGAAATTGGATTTTTAAAAAATGAAATAGGAAGGTATGCAACTGAGAAAGACGATGCAATTTATGTATTCTGCGGAAATGCTTTCTCTACGGACAAGAATGGCGGTGTAGGCATATAAAAACTGTACCTACGTAGAGAGTTATTATTATGTCTGTCAGATTTCCAGACAAAACCAAATTTTAAGCAACAGTAAATTTTTAAGTAACCTTATTTTTGTTCTCTATGTTAAAAAACAAAACTAGAAACATAATGGAAAGAAGACTGTCAGAGTCAATCGTTAAGATTTTTATAAATTTGACAAACATGGTTGTTTATTAGAAATTACATATTTTTCTGTGCATAAGAAATGTTATTAATCAATAAAATTTGTTAAAAGAATGTTCTAATTGCTTAATAACTGACATTAGCACTATTTGTGTAATTCTTTTGTAAAACTTAGATAGCCGGTATTTAGACCTCATTTTCAAAACTCAAGATTTGCAGACTTTCGAAATTTTGCTTTTTTATAAATAGAAAACGCCCTTTAAGCAGATTTTTTTTTTCTCTAAACAGATGTAAAACGTCTCAAAGTATCTTGCTGTTACAGTTTCTTTTATTAATTTTCAAAATTGTAAGATCTAGTTTGAAAACAAAAGTGGTAGCCGGTATTTGGTCCTTTTCTCCTATGTAAACTAAACTGGCACACGCATAAAAAAAAAAAAAAAAAAAAAAAAAAAAAAATTGGGGATTTTAATTGATATAGAATACGCATGAGGCATTTTGTAAAATTCTTCAGAGCGCAGAAAAAATCCTTATTTTGCTCAAATTGTTTCTAAATTTCTTGTGCGGTAAATATATGCCATAATTCGAATAATGTGTCGTTAAATAGTATTTAAAATGCAATTAAAAAATAATAAAATAAAAAATGAGTTTGAAAGTCTCATTCTCCTTAATAGCAAACTTATTAATTTTCGGAGGAACTTCAATCCATTTACTTCATTTTAGACCGGGAGGCGACAGCATAGACAGTCACCTCGTCGAGTTCATGGATGAAAATCTAGGACTAGTTAAATCTTGATTCACATATTAAAACGGAGTTTAAAGCACTTAAAAGCATGAAAACATGAAGGATTGGGAGCAGGAAAACAATGATAAGCTTATGAGTTAACCGCTAAAATCAGGTTTTTAGGTGCTTTCCGTCTAGAAAGGATTTGGCTGACCGATTCCGTTTTAATATCCGAATTGAGATTTAACCAATCCTAGATTTTCATCCTTGAACTCGATACAACGATTGTCTGTGCTACCGCCTCTCCGTCTATTTCAGACTTATACTACGTCCCAAAAATCTGCTTAACCCGAGAGAGCACGTGTTTATCCAGAATAGAAGTGGTTTTAACCACGGTAAGTAGAAAACACGGTAGGGTCCACGAGATGAAGCGCAGTAGTTCGTGACGTCACTGGCACCCTGCGTCCAGCACTTCCTGTATCTGGACACTAAAAGTCCTATTCAGGGAGCTTAAGCTGCTATTAGACCCACGGACTTTAGACGAGACAAACTTTTCAGCAGATTTTAACTCCAACATTTTCCCGTTCAAAGGGGGATAAAGGTTTGGAATTGTCTTTGAAAAATTCGGAAGAAAAGCCGTAAAACCAGTTTCCACTCGTGCCAGGCGTTAACATTTATCGCCTACTCGTATCAATCGCTTATATCTGATTCGTTGAAACGTTCGATGTTGGATGAAAAATCTAAGCTAGGCCAGATTTTTTTGAACGTGTGAAAAAAAGTCTGGGAGACATTGCAGCTTGCTATTACACTGGATGTTGGGAGGATATCTCCCGAAAAGTTGGAGGAAATCGAGTGTTGACTCAAAAGTCTTACTAAATGTTGGTGAATCTGATAGCGACTTGGTATATGGAGGAGACATGTGTGACGTCACTTGAAGCTTTTCCTACCCCCTCGTTACAACGCCTCGGCCGCCATATTTGACCTGGGTAAGCTGCCTTTTTCCGTCTGCTACCGATCGTCGTATTGAGGAAGCTCCTCGCGGCGCAAGTCAACTACGGTAAAAGTCAAACATGGCGGATATAAAAGAGGGGGAAAGAACTGGTTTTTCGGCGTCAGGGTTCACCATGATGCTAGATTGATATGTCTCCTCCATATGCCATCTTAGCTCCATGGTCCTATTACACGTGTGGTCGAAGACGCGTCAAATTCCAGGCGTCTCCATGTTATCCTATGGGACCAGGGGAGTCGCTTGGTTAGCGCGCGATTCTCTTATGTCGGAGCGTCTTTGACGCCTGGAACGAAGCGAGTCGCCAGTAAGATCCAATCAAATGCTTGGAAATCCAAATGATGGAAAGACTCTTCTCGAACAGCCAATGAACTAAGAACACGAAAAAACGCAGACGATTTTTGTCGCTTGGAATTTTTACGTGTAATAGCACTTTAATTTTTACTCCTCTCTTATCTTTTTCTGTCTTTGCGATAAGGAGTGCTTTTTTTTTTCATAAAATCATTTTATGCCTTATGCTATTCCATATTTTTTGCAAGCGGTATTTAATTAATTAAAATAATTAAAGATGCCTTGTTGTGCCGCTTCTGGTTGTACTGATCATACCAGAAATTCTAAAGTTCATGGAATTTTATTTCATCGATTCTTAGTAAATGACGCAGTGCAAAAACAATGGCTACAAGCATGCAAAAGAGATGACAATTTCTGCATTGATAATACAAGAGTCTGTTCAATTCACTTTGAAAAAGCAGATTTTGAAAGAGATTTGAAAGCGGAACTGCTTGATTTAAAGCCTGGACGAAATTTAAAGCTTAAATCAGTTCCCCACTTAAAAACACCCAGCTTTTTATCCAATAATGAAAATACTGGAAGAAGAGAACAATCTGAAAAACCAGATACCTGAAAAGAAATAAACCTCTTGTTAAATAAGAAAGAACGTGATTCTGCTTTGTTTTTGGACTCTCCAGAAGAAGAATATAATGAATTGGATTCAATAAAAAGAGAAAATCAAGATTTAAAAGAATTAAATAAAGAAATTTTGCGCGAAATGAAAGATGTAAAATTAGAAAACTCCCATTTAAAAGAAATTTTAAAGCAATACGAGTCTCAATATTCATCTTCGCAGCAACAGATTATTTTGATAATTTAAATTTCTGTATTAGTGTATGTAAACAAATTTAGGGAAACGTTTTTAAAAATTATGTAAAGTTTATGGTTAATGTTTTTAAAAAAATGTTACTATTTTTTCTTTAAAATATTAATGCATTACAAAAATACCAAGTTAAACAGGCTTTTCTTAAATTTATCCGTAGTCGCGTTGAAAATTATACGTATAGTATTTTTTAAATTGTGAAAAAAAGTAAAGCAAAGTCTAAATAAAAGGAAATATATTTTATATTGTGATTTTTATGCACTCAAGAAAGAACATTTTAATAATTATCAATAATTTTATAATTAAAATTTCTGTATTAGTGTACGTAAACAAATAAAGAGAGATATTTTTAAAAATTAACTCAAGTTTATGGATATTGTTTAAAAAATTGTTACTGTTTTTTCTTTAAAATATTTATGAATTACAAAAACTTTCAAGTAAAAAAAAAAAAAAAAAAAGATTTTTTTATATTTATGCAATATATTCAATATACATATTCATATATACATATTCAATATACATTATATACATATATATGCAATATATATGCAATATATATGTTCCTATATATATTGCATATATATATATATTGCATATATATATATAGGAACGTCCACCGTAACTGTTGCGACCACTTCAGCAAATTTCCTAAAATAATCCCAATTATTTTATTTTAAAACATAATTAAGATAAAAATTGACATAGTTAGTAAAATATTGTTGTAGTCTACTCTCGTAAAATATATCTAATTAAATACAAAATGCATTTTGCCTGTCTATATAATAATTTTTTTTTTTTTTTTTTTTTTTTTTTTTTTTTTTTTTTTTACAAATTAACTACATTTTAGGAGAATAGACCACAATATATTTAACTGGTTATATCAATTGTTATCTTAATTATAATATAAAATAAAATAATTGAAATTACTTATGAAAATTTGCTGAAATTTCACAAAATTTCTGAATGGACGGTCCCATATATATTAATTTATAAATGTATAATACATATATTTGAAAATATGTAAAATAATTATAAGTGCAATTATCTCAAAAATCTATGAATTTAAGCTAAAGTTTTCCGATTTTTCTGAAAGTATTTTGGATTAAAACTAAATTGTAGAATATTATATTGAAAAGATTGTATCTATTGATGAAATAGAACTGAAAAAAATTGGAAAACGTCTTTTTGCGCGTCTTTTTTTATAAATAAATAATTAATAAATGTGCCGAAAGTTAATACTTTGAAAAACTAAATGTAAGCATAAGATTGACCCTTTAAAAAATTCTAAATAATAAAAACATACAAATATATTAACTCTAATTTGAATAGAAATGTTTCTAAGTAGTTTAGTAGATGTTCCGAATGTCATTCATCTCAATAATATCTCATACAGAATTTTAAATAAAAGCTTAATATATTTTTTATGAACGGAAAGCTTTCTGCAAAGCAAAAAGTGTGTTACCCAAGACTGGAGATGGGTTCCAGTGACGTCATGGGAGAAAACGAAACCTGCGCGTGGACCCTACCGTGTTTTCTACTTACCGTGGTTTTAACTTTGTCACCAATAAAATAAACTAT
The DNA here is from genome assembly GCA_964019185.1 of Maratus speculifer. NCBI lineage: Eukaryota > Metazoa > Arthropoda > Arachnida > Araneae > Salticidae > Maratus > Maratus speculifer. The sequence continues at coordinate 277,864,630 of OZ025300.1, forward strand.
AACCGTCATTTTATTTAGGCGGCGATAATCCTTACAAATTTTGCGATAAAATAAGTTGAAGATTACTTTTAAAAGATAAGTGGTTACAATTGCAAAAATCATACGCACACCGGATCAAAAAAAAAAAAAAAAAAAAAAAAAAAAAAAAACCCCGGCGCGTGTACTCTCGGGTCTATTTGTCGAATTTGTGCTATGTTTATGTATTTATATTACCGAATTATGAAAATTTTAGATTCTAAAGCATTTTACGTAAACTGTTTAAACTAAAATAAAAGACTTACATAATCATTTAAAAAATTTTTCAAGGATTTTAGAAGGATTTAGAAGGATTAATTTAATTTAAATTTATAACCCCACTCAAATCTTTTATTTTAAATTATTTTCTTAATATTTTGTAGAATTATAAAATGTACAAATATGACTTACAATATAAATATGGAAATATTTCCGAGTTAAAAAATCCACACACCCCTCCCTCAGCACCAAGAAAGCTGAAGAGATGCAAAGGCAACAGAAATCATCCTTTTAAACATATTTTTGTTTTGAGCAACCAATAATGCTTTTGTAACAAAATAAAGTAATGCATCTGTAACTCATTCTAAACAGTAATACACTAATAGACGTATTTAAAGAATTTTATAATAAGCAATTTTAATGGTACTTATAAGTACCGTTGGTAGATAAAGTGTTAAATTGTCACTCCTGACAAGATTTTCAAAACTTTCCTTTGTCTTTATAGCAAAAGGAAAAATGATATTCGATTTCTTTGTATCATGATAGAAATATCAGTCAAATCTGTGCATTTAAAAATAAAAATGACTTCGGAAATATTAGAAAATAGTCCGTTTGGATAAGAACAAATCTTAGTTGAAAAGAAAATATTAAAGGGCTGTGCATACATAACGTTATCATTTTAGGGGGGAGGGGTCTGGCACATGATATCGCACGATATCTCTAAGAGGAGAAGGGGCTGTCTCTTGATATCGATATAATTTTTCATTCAATCAAAATTTTTTCTTTTTATTTGTAACATCATCTTTTCCTACAATATTATGTTATCTTTTTTTTTAGTCAGTTTTCTATTTTTACGAAAGTATTATGAAAAGTTATTATTAAAATTACTAAATTATTATAAAATTACTTAATTATAAAATATGGAATATCCCAACATTCCTATTCTTCTTCATATGTGAAGCCCTATATAACACTGTTCAAGAAACCATATGTGAATAACAATTGAAATGAAGCTTGGGTTTACTAATAAATAAATGAGAAAGAGAAAGAATGTTGTTAATTTGTTTTGTTGATAAGAATTTCTATTTTCCCCAACCTCTCTTTTGTTCGGGCTGGTGCAATAAGATCTTATTACAGTTGAATGCATTTTATGAAATAAAGCTATATAAAGTACTTTTAAACAGTAACTACTTATTTTAAGTGTTAATTATAAAGTGATATTTTATTGGTTTCTCTCTTTTCGAATCAATAAAGTATGCGAAAAATAAATGTAACCAATTTTGTATACCCTTCCAAAATAAATAAATAAATAATAATAATTCTAAAAATCAAAATATTTTTTCGCTTTGTTTACATTAAGGGGGGGGGGGGGGTGTTTGAAAAGATGATAACATATGATATTGGAAGTCAGGGGGGGGGTGTTCCAAAATTACCAAAAAGTTGATAACGTTACATTTGTACAACCCCTAACGTCACGGTGCACTAATATAGATTGTGGATCTGTAGCTCCAGCTATAGATTGTGAAATTTACGAATCTTTATGAAATTGAGATTACATTGTGAAATTTACGAATATTAGAATCAAACTAAATATATGGACTTTTTTTCTTCATTCAATTATTTATTTTTAAAAATACACAATAAATAACATAACAGTTTTGATTGTCATTCCTAAAAAAATGTGAATACAATAATCTGATAACTTGAAAAAATGAAAATATTGACATTCTTCATATTAAAACATAATTAAACATAAAAAAATAAAAGAGCATAATATTACAACATAATAATCACATTAAAAAAATGTATTGTAGAAAAAAAGACAATTGAAGCAATGTGAAGACATCAAATATTAAACAAAATACTTTTCCTTCACTTGATTATTATTTTCAAATCAATACTAAATGAAATGTACATGATATATAATTTTGATAAAAACACGACAAAATAAAATAAAATAATAGTTTGACTCTTGGGTTACAAATTTTTACATTTTTCAAAAAACTTATAAATGTATATTACTTTTGCGGTCAGCTCATGGACTATTTTCAATGTAAATTGTTTAAAAAAAATTAAAATTTATTTAAAAAATGAAATTTTAAAATTGATGCAATTTCTGGAATTTTAATTAGACAGAAAACGCTTTAAAATATTTCGTTGAGGTTAATCCCAATCCCATAGAATAAAAAGGAAAAATAGAGATGAAATATAATGGCTGCGGGTGGCGTTAAAAATGTAACCCTAAAATTCGATACATTAGGCCCAAACACAACCACGTCTTTTCGCAAAAAAAAAAAAAAAAAAAAAATACAGTTTTTTATTTATACTGCAATAAAATTCAATTTTAGAAGGCCTAAATATTTGCAGATCATTTTCAGTTAGAGAAAAAATGCACGTTTGATTTCAAAGAATCCAGACCCTGTTCTACGTGATAGTTTTGTTTGGGTCGAATGAGGACATTTAAATTTAAGCGATAATTCGCACCATATTACATTACAAGCTCATTTTATGCCATACTACACTTCCATCTATCTCTTTCCTCCATAGGTTAATCCCGTGATTTTTTTTTCTTCCACTTTAATAAAGTATAAATTTGGACAGAAGTTGAAAGGAAGTACTCCTGCATATCCAGTAATTAAAAAAATTATAAAAAAAACTATAAACTGAATATAATTAAAAATTCCTAAAATTAAAAAAGTTATTACCGCACAAGTGGTTAGACTACGTTAATGGTTGGATTGGGTAAGTACATATTGGAAAACGGACAATATCAAAAAATAGAGGGCGTTATATATTCCCATTGAAACAATTCTTTATTGTAAATGTATTTAAAAGTTATAGATATTCAAATCCGTACAATTTTTACTTCTTCACATAAGATAGAGCACAAATGTCACTGGAAATTTGAAATTGTGCAAAAGAATAATTATTCTGAACAAATTTAAAATGCATGTAATGCAATGTGCTTACAAGGCACTATTCTGAAGCGAGAAGTTTGAAGTTTGAGTTGTTCGAGCGTTTGAATCGCCAATGATATGCACTTCATTTGTTAAAAAGATCTAGAAGTGGTTTTTAACAATTCTAGAAACATTTAAATTATTTTAAAAGATGCTCTTTAGTGTCTCCTTACAGGCGATATCAGGACTGAGGAGGCTAATCGTTGATTTTCAGTCCTCAACTCGATATGGTGATGGTCTGTCTTCCGGTTTAGGATGCTTGGCATTTAAAATAGCTTTATCATAAATAATAATAAAACACAGTCACTAATATACCGCTTTATCAGTTTTCCAGCATTTTTGTTGTGTTTTGACAATTTTAAATGTTTGCAATTAATTTATTTTTTAATTTTTAACGCAGTAGATTATATTGCATTCAAAAATTATGAGACCTAGAAAGGATTTGAAAAAATGCTAAGAAAGGTAGGACTCTGCCTATCTCATCCCCGACTCCTTACAGCCTTGACAAATTCTACATTTTTAAGTTCAGAAAGGAATACATATTGTCTTCGAGATTTACAAAAATATAAAATAAAAGGGAAAATAAAATAAAATAAAAATAGATAAATAATTTTTCAAAGGAAAATAAGTTGTGTATCTATTTTTTTTTCTCCTGTTAGATAGTGTAAAAATTGTATGCGATGTTTACGTGCCAAAATAATTTCCAGTAAAAGCGAAATTTATGGGTCAGGTACTGCCATCGTCAAAATAACGTCAATGGCTACGCAGGGACATGTTTCTTTCTTTCTTTCTTTCATTTTTTTTTTTTTTTTTTTTTTTTTTTTTTTTTTTTTTTTTTTACAATATAAGTGTCAGTAAATTATGAAACATAAATGGAATCGTAATAATAAATGAATAGACACATACTATATGAAGATAGTAATAAAAATAATTACTTTGAGGTAAAATAATATTCAATAAAAATACATGCCCTATTAAAAGAACGTTAGAGTCGAAGGCTTAAAAAGTGTAGTGGCACCAAAAAAATCAGTCAGCCATTAAATGCCATTTGAGTTTATAAGTGGAAGTGCAATATTAACCAATAAGCAAAATCTAAAAAAATACATAGAGAAAAATATTAAAAGAGATCAGTAGTTAAAAAAATAGATATTCGTCATTATATAAAGCAAAAGCCTCCTGCTCATCAAAATGTACGCATTTGTTAGCTACATTCATGAAATAATCTTTTCTCCTTACCCCAACAAATATGTTTCATGTAATGTAAATGCATTTTTTTAGCTGATTTTAATATTTATAAAAAAATATTATCAATGCGTAAAAAGATTACTCAAATATTACTGAATTTAAGATATTTTTTATTTTTAACATATTTGAACATTAAAATTTCTTCAGGTTGTTATAATATGCACTTAAGAACTAAAGGGAAAAAATGCATATTTTAAATTTACATCCCAGTTTTTTTATTGTTTATCCCATAATAACTTTCTATAAAAATTTCCAATGTTAAGTATCTTGATTAACTTATGCGAAAATTTTATACTTGCATAATTAAAAATTTCTGCCCCGGTTCATTTTGTCGATACCCGTGTACTTGAGCGGATATTTCACAACTCAGCTGAAAAAGGAATATCAAAAAGTGCTTGTAATTTAATTAGATTATTTTTCAGGCATCTGACATAAAATATAATCCGACATTGCATAAGAAATATGATGTTTTTCAAAAAGCAACTCAATACAATATGCATATTTTACTGATTATTACTACTCAGTACACTGAGTATTATTATTCAGTTTACTGAGTAGTAACAATATTACTTAGTAGTTATTATTACTTAATTTACTGAGTATTATTACTCAGTACTTAATATGTATAAAAAAACATTAATGTGTAAAAAGATTACTCAAATACTACCGAATTTAAAATATTTTCGATTTTTAACATATTTGAAACAGTTTTTTTATTGTTTATCCTATAGTAACTTTCTATAAAAAACTTCCATTGTTACATATCTTGATTAACTAAAGGTGTTATCAGATTCACAAACTTTAAGCGCGACAAACTTTTCAGCCGAATTTAACCCCAACTTTTTCCCCATTCAAAGAGAGAAAAAGGTTACATTTGTCTTTAAAAAAGTTCGAGGAAAAGCAAGAAAACTAGTACTACTATACTACCAGCCGTTAATATTTATCACCTATTCGTATCAATTGCTTACCTCTAATTCGTTGAAATGTTCGATGTTGGATGAAAAATCTCAGCTAGCGGAGACTTTCTTGGAGCTGCGGTAAAAAGTGGAGGGACATTGCTGTTTGCTATCACGCTGAGTGTTGTGAGGATATTTCGCGAGAAGTTGAGGAAATCCTGTATTGGCTCAAAACTCTCTGGAAATATTGGTGAATCTGATAGCAGCTTTATACAGAAATTTTCTACTTGCTTACAAGGAAGGTCTCCATACTTGGCATACTCAGAATTTTTTGAAAAAAATACTAATTAAACTACTCATGTGGGTAATAAATGATCAATCAAATTTAGCGGCAGAATTACAAAAGGAAATATGTAAAAAAATAAAATACTTTCGAATATTTGGCGTGAAAAGACCAAGTGGCGCGCGATTTGGCGAACAGCACTTTTCCCCACCAGAAGCAAACGATTTTAATGTAACTGAAAATTGTTTCTTAATAGATTTATTAAATGCATTTAAATTGTATTTAATGAATTTAACCATAAACAATGAGAGAATTTAAAATATTCTATACATATATAGAGTTCCATATGTGTATTGTTTATTGCTGTAGTTATTTAATTTACCTCTGGAAAAATTTATTTTCATAAATAAAAGATTCATATTGAGAAACAATAATTTCATAGATTCAAGCGTATTCCAAAATAAAAGTCAGCTGTTTCCATGGCAACAAAATCGAGTCGACAATGTTCAATTGGACTTTGAGCTTGAAACAATTTTAGTCAATTTAAATTATGAATTTCGTTTTAAATCGCAAATTTTGATGATTAAATTTGAATATAAATACATATAAATATCGATATAATAAAATTATAATTAAATCAAACTAAACCGGTCAAAAATAAAATTATTTAAATTAAATTTATCTAAACAAGTTCAGCATGACACTTTTTTCCCTTTAAATGTATTTGATGTGAAAAAGTATTTTTTGAAATTGCATTCCGTCGCCAACCGGTGATAAATCGCCAAATAACGAAAATTTCATTAATTTTTTAAGGACACTGCTATGAGGTTCCGCCGAAAAATTTTTGATAAACATATATAGCCTCATGAGAAGAACATTCTGTATTTTTTTTTTTTTCAGATTTTTCGGAGTATGCCCGTATGGAGACCTTCCTTGTTAATTAAAAATTTCTCCCCTGGTTCATTTTGTCGATACCCGTGTACTTGAGTGGAAATTTCAGTACTCAACTGAAAAAGGAATATCAAAAAGTGCTTGTAATTTAATTAGATTATTTTTCAGGCATCTGACATAAAATATAATCCGCCATTGCATAAGAAATATGACGTTTTTTAAAAAGCGACTCGGTGGATTTAGGAAAACTTTCAGAATAATCAAGCACCTTTCTAATTTTGCATCTACAAATATGTTGTAATCTTCTCGGACAGTAGAATTCAGTGGAATTATCAGGAAACAACTCTACAAAGTCATTGCACAAATCCTCGACAGTCTCAAGCATACCAATGTAGTTGTGTCCACTCATAAGTGTGAGAATCAGTTTCTTTACTTCCCTTTTAGTTATAAACGGTTCGGGAACACTTTCGAAATACAAATTTACGCAGTCGACGTATCTCGATAGGGATCTGCATCGCCCTCTCTTGCGCATGACAGCTTCGAGTCCTTTAATGACGTCAAACTTACGTCGCCAAAATTTTTCTTGTCCTCCGAGATAGCTTTTCAGGTTGTCTTTAACTTCTTTCAATGTTCTTGTGGGATTGTTGTGGTATTCATCGGACATCCATTTTCTGTAAGAATAAAAAAACAGAAAAAATATATTAAAATAACTTATGAAAAGAGGGGGGAAAAACATGCATTGAAAATTAATCTCTATATGGGTGATTCTACGATAAGAGGTAATTTGTACGGCAATCCATTTAAAACAGATTTTTACTTTCTTCTATCTTTACAAGAATAAAGTATTGGATTCATGAAAATTTTCGACTTCTGGTTTTCGACGGATTTATACGTTTTAGAAGGTCCTGAACACGTTTTTACTATTTTTAGAAAATGTCTGTCTGTGAGTCTGTCCGTCTGTCTGTCTGTCTGTCTGTATGTGACAAAAAATTTGTGGGCGCTCTATCTCAAGAACTAATGCTCGAAATTTAATAAAATTCTATATTCAATTAGACCTTGATATGAATTAGTGCCTATTGGTTTTTGGTGAAAATTGGCCTGCAGGTGGCGCTGCTATACTACGTTTTTCATGATTTTCAAGATTGCTATATCTCGAGAACTAATGCACAGAATTTCACCAAACTTTAGATTCTGTGACCTCTTGATATACATAGACGCTGATTAAGTTTTGGTGTAAATTGGCCATCAGGTGGCGCTGCTATGCCACGTTTTTCATGATTTTCATGATAGCTATATCTCAAGAACTAATGCACAAAATTTCACCAAACTTCAGATTCCGCGATACCTTGAGATACATAGCCGCTGATAAGGTTTTGGTGTGAACTGCCCAATAGGTGGCGCTGCTATGCTACATTTTGCACGATTTTTGCGATAGCTATATCTCAAGAACTAATGCAGAGAACTTCATCAAATTTTAGATTCTATTACACTAGAATATATAACATAATTAGACGCTGATTACATTTTGGTATTAACCTTGCAACAGGTGGTGCAGCTATGCTGCATTTTGCACGATTTTTCCGATAGCTATAACTCAACAACCAATGCACAGAATTTCATCAAACTTCACATTTTGTTACAAAATGACATATAACATAATTACATGATGATTACGTTTTGTTATAAATCCTTCAACTGATGGTGCTGCTGTGCTATATTTTACACGGTTTTTTAAAACTAGCTATATCTCAAGAACTAATGCACAGAATTTCATCAAACTTCAGATTCTTTTACACCATAACATAATTAGACGCTTTTTTACGTTTTGGCATAAATTGTCCAAGATATGGTGTTGCTGTGCTACGTTTTGCAAACTTTTTGTTATAACTATATCTCAAGAACTAATGGACGAAATTCCACCAAATTTCAGATTCTGTTAGGTCTTGACATAAATAGATGCTTATTAGGTTTTACTATAAATTACCCAACATGAGGCACTACTAAGCTCATTTTCTCAGAATATTAATTAAATTTTGCGTTTTAGGCTTTTCGGATACCAGAATCTCATTAGGCTAGGTCAAATGTTCGAGGAAATTCGATAGTGGGTAACTTTGGGGTCACCACGAATTTTTTTTAATATTAAAATGTACTTATGAGATAGAAGAAAGTTTTGGGATTGACACATCCAACTAGTTTATTCTATATGTTGCTATTTTTTGCAATGAATCACATCATCTTAATATACTTTATTAAATAACATCACGATTGAATGCCTAATTAAAATACATTTTTCTGAAATTTCTTACAAAGTCTAAAAAAGTCTCTACCCTGGCATGTCCCCTTGCTGGTTTCAATTTAACTTTCAAACAATACATATATTTTTTCCATCAGATGCTTAGCTATAGTATGTTTAATTGGAATTTAAGTAATTATACTTACGTATTATAAAATAAAAAATAAAATAATTTTGTTAATTTCAAATAATTTTTAAAATTAACTTTTGTCCCGTGTTTTTGTGTATCTACCCTGTCAAATTTCGTTCCGCTGAAACAAATATAAATTCAAGGATGACTGTATTGGAAGTAGCGCTTAAGGAGATCTATCGGCTTGAAGTTAGCAATACTAAACGCGCAAGCCATTTTTAGTTGTTGCGACGCGACCGTGCGGTGTAATGATTTCGCAAGGTGATCGTGTATCTCTCCTGGTAAGTCATAAAACTTATAATATTCATTTAATTCAATTGCATTTACTGCCCTAATTAAACAATACAGTAATAATTAAAAACTAAATCAGTCAGTTAAAAATTTTGAATTTACATGAAAATGTCTCTCCCCTGCCGTATTTCCCCTGTCAAGATAACTGCCAGGGGAGAGAGTCACTGACCAGAAAAAGTTATAAAATATGTATAAAGTGACTTGCCCTTATATGAAAAGGTAAATAATTGGGACAAAAATCATAATTTAAAGATTTTTAATCAGACTCAAGCTTTTCTTTTTGGCCGTATCCTCTATGTACTTGAAACCTCTTATCGTAGAATCACCCATATAATAAAATGCCGTTTAACGCATAGCGCGCTAAACCGGTTTTTCACACCAAAAATTATCATTGACGCTCCCACCGAGACCGTCATGTCGTCTGTGGCCATCCGAAGCTTGACAGCAGAAACAGAAATTTGCCAACAAAAGGGAAAAATGACAATCTTTTCTTTTTCGGGAGGGGGTGGGGGGGGGGGGGGGAGAGACGAAAAAAATACAATTACAAAATGCTATAAAAATAGTAATAATTGATAGTATTATTTAAATAGTTGCAACAGACTTTTTTAATTACGGAGTTTTATTGCATATTTGTTAAAATTTTGTTTTATAAAGAAATCTTAATTTTGTTATGGTATATTAGCCGCAAAGCCTGGTTTACCCAGAAGTATTGTAAATGTTAATAGTGTGTTTATTAGAACATAAACTAGCCGGACATTGCTCATCCAAGCGCTTGCATATTGTTAATTATTTTTATCAGTTTTTCATATTTATGTGAAAAACACAATTTTAACCACCGTACTAGGAAGGGCATCTGCACTAGTAATGTAATATTTTTTAATCTTTACTATAAAAACCGATTACTTAAAGCCTTTTGTGTTTACACCTTTTTATTAAAGGATAGTGGAGATATATTAAAAAAATATTGCTGCCAAGTTAAAAAAAATTAAACATTGTATTATTATTATTATTTTCATAAATAGGGTCAATAACTCTACTGATTGAACCAATTCTATTTTGAAAAATCATTAACTAACATAAAATGAGTCCTGACAATTTATTTTCAAAGGTTAAAAAAAAAAAAAAAAAAAAGATTTTACATTTTAATGAATGAGAAGGGGAGGAGGACAGATGGAAATTCTTATCAATAAAACAAGTAGACAGCTTTCATTCTCTTTCTCTTTTATTTATTAGTAAACACAAGCTTTGTTTCAAATGTACTTCAGATATAGTTTCTCGAACCGTGGTTAGGGTAACATCCCCAGTAATTGGTAGGAACCAGCGATTGGCACATCCCACAAAAATGTCCTAAAATAAGATTTATATCCAGTCTTTTAAAAATGCAAGACCATATACCACTTATATGCTCATTTACTTTACAGATTATAACTTTGATTTATGCTACTAAATGACAATAGTGCCTAAGAAAGAGAAACAATTATGGCTTGTTTCAAATTAGCCATAATTGTTGCAAATGCTTCTTTTCTGGCTTAAGAAAGATATGCATTTTAATTTATTATTATCTTATTTATAGTATATTTTAAATTTTAATTGACAACAGTTTTGTTTAGTTGAAAAGGGTTTCTTTAATTGTGTAAAAGTCTAAGTGCCAATTACTGGTGATTACAGCAACTTTTTATAAATATGATTTTATAAAAATACTTTTTCAAATATTTTTGCTTTTAGTGGGCAAAATAGATGCATAGATATGCACTCTTTGATTTAAAAATATTTGCAAGTAAATATTTTATTTCTTGGTAATGAAAATTGAAGTAAGTTTAAAGACAAATCCTTAATGTGCCAATTACTGGGGATGTTACCCTATATAGGATTTGACATATGAAGAAAAATAGGAATTATTGGAATATTCCATATTTTATAATTTAATAATTTTATAATAAATTAATATTTGAATAATAACTACGTATTTTGAAATAAATAGATAACAGGCTAAAAAATTAATAATAACATGATATTTTGAAATGAAGACTACGTTAGAAATAAAAAGAGAAATTTTGATTGGATCAAAAATGATATTGATATCAAAAGAAAGACCCCCTCCCCGTGGATAATTCTTACGATATCATACGTCAGACCCACTCCTCCCCCCTAAAATGATAACGCATGCGCGTAGCCAGGGGGGGTGCCCTGGGTGCCCGGGCACCCCCCCGCTCGCGCATATCCAAGATTGATTTTTTTTTAAATCAAAATTTAGAAAAGAAAAAAGAAGAAAAATGTAAGCAAAGTTAGTTCAATTAATTAATCAAAACTATCAGTTTATGTTTTGAAATGTGATAAAAGAAGAGACCTTGATTCTTTCTTTTTTTCTTTTTAAGAAAATTATTTTATTCATCTTTTTTAAAACTAGAATATTTACTAGAATCTGTATTAATCACAGTAAATCAAAAAAATTGGTTTAATAATCCCAATTTGATGTCGTTTCTTTATGGAATTTTTTTAACACCTGCCTATTGCATGCATATTTCCATAAAAAATTAGAGTAAATTCTCGACAAGGATAGAAACTACTATTTATATCTTTGCTTTTGTTATCATCTAAAATCTAGATAGGATCAAAAAAAAAAAAAAAAAAAAAAAAAAAAAAATGAAAGGAAATACAGATGTGAAACGATAATTCCACCATGTGATTAGCCTGGAGAACGGAGGGGGTGGAAGGTTGTACAAATTAGAGATGAGACAGGCTCAGCCCCAGCATGAAAGCCCGAGCCCAAACCCGGGTCCGAAGCGGGTACGGGCTCTATTTTCATTTCAGTGTTCGGGCCCGGGGGGGGGGGCTCGGGCTCATTCTTTCTGAGAATTAAAAAACATTTATGTGTAGAAGAGATTGAAATAACTACTATTTTCCTTTTAAAATTATTTATTCTTTTTCGAGTCATTTCAGGGTCATTCCATTTCAATTCAACCAATTTTTCCCCCATTTGTAACCCGACCGACAGGGATTTGGATGAAACTTTGTGTACACACTAATTCTATCCTGAAATGATTCCATCAGAAATTTTTCCTTCCTAGACCTCATGGTTTGTGAGATATGGGGGGTCCAATTCTTGGGGGTTTCTCAAAGCTCACATTTCTTAGTCTGTATTCTGAGATTGCAGTTCAATCTTCAAAAAATTGTTTCCCTGGATCTAAAACGTGAATCATCTTAAAAATATCACTGTAAGAAGATAAAATGATGCAGATTTTAATAAAAAATATTTAAAAAATTTACTCGTAATATTTAGGATAAAAAAAAGTCAGCCAAAGTTGAGAGTTATGGTTATTTTTCCAAATTTTTGTGACTTCACCAAAAAGGCTGTACACAAAAAGGCAAATTAAATTTCCAATTTCTTTTTGTTTTAAATAAAAGTTTACACTTTGGGCTTTCTATCTATGAAATAAAAATGATGTGTTTCGCATGGCTTATGCAAAAAATTTGGGTACTTTCCAATTAGCCGGATAAGTGCTTTATTTTTATATATTACATATGCACACAAAAAAGCAAATGAAATTTTCCATTTCTTTTTGTTTTAAATAAAAGTTTACACTTTGGGCTTTCTATCTATGAAATAAAAATGATGTCTTTCGCATGGCTTATGCAAAAATTTTGGGTACTTTCCAATTAGCCGGATAAGTGCTTTATTTTTACATATTACATATGCACACAAAAAAGCAAATGAAATTTCCAATTTCTTTTTGTTTTAAATAAAAGTTTACACTTTGGGCTTTCTATCTGTGAAATAAAAATGATGTCTTTCATATGGCTTATACAAAAATTTTGGTTACTTTCCATTTAGCCGGATGCGTGTTTTAATTTTACATATGTACATATGTATAGATCTATATAAATACAGATGTATTATACATGTACATAGGTATGTATATATACAGTATATTGATATATATATATGTATAACACTGGTGCCCGTCTAACCGAAAAGTACCAAATTTTACCTTGTTTTGAAAATCTGCACTAATTAAGGGGAAAAAAAATTCAGACTAAGTTTAGCTGTGGTACTTAAATAATTACTGGAGTTTCTATGAGTTACTGAATTTAATGTTATTTAATACAAAAACAAATTGGAAATTTCATTTGCCTTTTTGTGTAGAGACTTTTTCATAAAGTCACAAAATTTTGGAAAAATAATCATAACTTTTAACTTTGGTTTACTTTTTCGGCCGTATATAAATCTCTATTAACTGCCCTAATTGCTTTTTTCACTTGCTTTTTATGCCGCTTAAATGGATCTCCACATTTATATAATTTATATTTCATTAAGAGCGAAATTCTGTGATGCTCACATATATTAATCAAACGGTTTTCACTTAATTTTTGTTTTATAAATGCAATAGTCCTAACTAATAAAAGTTCTTTTTCTGAATCACAGAAATTATCAATTTAGTCTATTTCTCTATTATTTCTATAGCTAGTTTTGTGACATTCTAAACCAGTTAATATTACAATACTGCAAGCCTGAAGACTAGTAGAAGGTTTAATATCAGGCTCCATATTAAAACAATAAAGCAAAAAAATATTTATACATATCATAAACTATAAAGTATGTAACAATCAGATTATATTTTTAGTAGCACAGTAAAAGTTAGATCATTCTTCCAGTGGCGTAGCTAAGGGGGGCGTCCGCCCCGGGCGCGAGGCCTAGGGGCGCCAAATTGAGAGAAATTGTTATATATCTATATTGGGGTGGGGGCGCAAAATTTCTTGATGGCCCCGGGCGCCAAAAAACATAGCTACACTATTGCATTCTTCTATGATAAGAAACAACAGAATGACAATAATTTCATTAAATTGATTCAAAACATCTGCTTTCATACTAACGAACATTACCCTGCCTTTATCAGAAGGTGTTTATACAAGGCAGGTGCAATTAAATCTTTCAGACTATAGAAACAAATATAAGTTCTGTTAAACATTTGTGTATTCAAACTTGCCAATATAAATATTTAAACTGATTAAAATTAACCAAGGACAGGAAATACAAGGTTTTGGGCATTTTTTAAACTCGAATAATTAATATATAAGCATTCGAAAGAAAGAATGGAAATCTGAGGAGAAAAAATTCTATTTTATACTGTACAAAAAAAATGTTTTGAGTTTAATTATTGAAAATAAAAGTAAGAGATTCTTTAGATTAGCAAAAAATGTCCATTATTAAATAACTAAATGAAATATATGGACCATTCACTAAATTTAATGGGGTAACATATTACAGTCAGATTTTTTTTTAATCAGAAAAAACAAAGCCTAAATTTTACTTTGCAAATTAAAAAAACATGCATCAAATAACATTAAATTCAATAAATCATAGAAATTCCAGTAATTATTTAAGTACCACAGCTAAACTTAGTCAGATTTTTTTCCTCTTAATTGGTGCAGATTCTCAAAACAAGGCAAAATTTGGTACTTTTCGGTTAGACGGGCACCAGTGTTATACATATACATATCAATATACTGTATATATACATACATATGTACATGTATAATACATCTGAATTTTTATAGATCTATACATATGTATACATGTAAAAATAAAACACGCATCCGGCTAATTGGAAAATACCCAAAATTTTTGCATAAGCCATGCGAAAGACATCATTTTTATTTCACAGATAGAAAGCCCAAAGTGTAAACTTTTATTTAAAACAAAAAGAAATTGGAAATTCCATTTGCCTTTTTGTCTGCATATGTAATATGTAAAAACAAAACATGCATCCGGCTAAGTGGAAAGTACCCAAAATTTTTGCATAAGCCATGCGAAACACATCATTTTTATTTCATAGATAGAAAGCCCAAAGTATAAACTTTTATTTAAAATAAAAAGAAATTGGAAATTTAATTTGCCTTTTTGTGTACAGCCTTTTTGGTGAAGTCAGAAAAATTTGGAAAAATAACCATAACTCTCAACTTTTGCTAATTTTTTTATCCTAAATATTACAAGTAAATTTTTTAAATATTTTTTTATTAAAATCTGCATCTTTTTATATTCTTACAGTGACATTTTTAAGATGATTCACGTTTTAGATCCAGAGAAACAATTTTTTGAAGATGGAACTGCAATCTCAAAATACAGACTCAGAAATGTGCGATTTGAGAAACCCCCAAGAATTGGACCCCCCATATCTCTCAAAGTATGAGGTCTAGGAAAGAAAAATTTCTGATGGAATCATTTCATGATAGAATTAGTGTGTACACAAAGTTTCATCAAAATCCCTGTGGGTCGGGTTACAAGGTCTGGTTGAATTGACATGGAATGACCCTTCAGTGTTATTTTGATCAAAATGAAAGAAAAATAAGAATATTTTTTTTTTAATGTTTCAATAGTTGATTGTTGCTTCAAAAGAAAATTTGTGATGTATGGAGATTTATGTCTACTGCATTTCCGTCGACGATTAATTGATAAGGCGCCTACCAAATAATCATAAATAATAAATTAGCTTCTGGTTGGATTTTCGTTTAAGGCAGAAGATATTTTTTAATTCGATCGTTTATTTATTTATTTTGTTAGAGAATGATTTCTTCGTTTTTGATGCAGACTAGATGCTTGAGGTTTGCAAATTATTTGATTGTGCACGAATCGCAATCGTTCTTCATATGACAACAGCATTGCGATTTTTTTTCTGTTTGTCATCATGAATTTTGCATATTCTGATTTCCCTTCGTAAGTAAACATATTTTACATGTTATTCCTATAGAAAACATTCGATTAATGTTTCTTCTTTTCCCATAAAAACAATGGAACTTTAAGATAACTGTATCAATGTTTTAATTTGCGTTGATTTTAAGGTTCCCGTCAGTCATGGGGAATTGTTAAGAGAAATGAACTGATTATAGATAAATGTACAGGGGATGTAGTGAAGGGTATACTGGGGTATACCTTCTGGATTTTTTTAAGGAACACCGTATAACCCTCTGTTTCTCATGAAACCCATAGGATGTACTCTCTAGAATATACTCTGTGCCTTGAGTATATATCCTCTGCGTCGATCGTGTAACCTGTGGTTTTTTTACGACTACACCCCTGAAGATGTACACTTTTTATAGGAAATTGAAAACGTTTTTTGATTCTTCAGCATACAAATAGTAATTTCTATAAACTCTATCCATTTATTCATTACACTTCTTTAATATGTCCATCAAATTTTCTTCTTAAAGGACAAGAAATATGGGAATTATTTTAGCTATGAAGGATATTTTTATTTGATAGCAAATTGCTCTTTTCGTAAGCTTGAATTTAAATTTTTATTTAACAGTAAATTTTATAAGAAAATTTTAAAAATGGGATATCACATTTGAAACAATTTTAAAATATCATTAAATATTTTATTTATTTATTTTTGTATACTTTTTGTATCGGGCTCGGATCAATGGCGGATCTAAGGGAGGGGGGGGGGCGATGGGGCGATCGCCCCCCCCCTTGGGCCCATAAAGGTTTTCAAACCAACATAAAAGATCTTCATGGAATAGGACTTAGGCTGAAGGCCAATGTCGGCGCGGCGCGGTCGCCAATTCATGAATCATGCAGTGGCGGATCTAAGGTGGGGGGGGGGGGTGAGATGGCGAAGGGGCGATCACACACTCTAGGGTTGGGCTGGGTCAGGTTTTCTGACTTTTAGAGCCGGGCCTGATCTTTATTTTTTCTGATGATTTGGGTCGGGCCAGACTTGTTTTTCTTCCATGTCGAGCCCTGCCTGGAGTCATTCTTCCTAAATGTCTGTATTAGAGAAGAGACAGTGCTCGGACCCGGACTCATTTTTTCTGAAACCTATAAATTTTATTTATCAATGAATAGAAAATATTAAAAGAACTTGCCTCCCCCCCCCCCTATTAAACATTACTTGTTCCTTTTCAAATCACTGTATTGACATTTTGATTAGAATGAAGGGGAAGCAGAAATTGCGTTTTTTTCTATTTTAGCTTTAGAATGCTATTTTAAAAGTAAATTATTAGTCACTTCTACAAACCTATTTTAGCCATTTCCGACGATGTTCTGGCGCCAACAAAAAAGCGGGAATAATGAATTTGTCTGTAGTTTGGTTTTTGTCTGTAGCAGAGGTTCTTTTGTAATAGGGTTGTTTATTATCATTATTATTTAGACATTTAATGCGAAGAGGATATTTTCTTCCAATTTTAGTTTGCTTTTGGCGCATAATTTAGATTACTATTGTACACAGCGTACACTGGTCGTAATCGCTTTTCATATGGAAATAATTTTAGTGATTGTTGCTTTTTTGTGAATTCTGATGATGCTGAAGCTGTTACTCTGCAATTTACGAAGTCACTTTTGGTCGTAAGTAAATTTAATTTCCATATTATTCCGATAGAAAGCAATTGAGCAGTGTTTCCATTTTATACCAAACTTTATTTTATATACTATTTTTTACCAAACGATTCGTGCAATTCTTCACTGCGAGCCCAATTCGGGCTGGCATCTTATTTATTATTCGTAAAAAATATATTTATGTTGCACATTTGTTTAGCGAAATCTTAAGAAATGCATTTTTTTAAATTTACTTTTCTTCGTATTGTACAGCTTTACTATTCTGATTTATATTATAAGTAGAAGTTAACCCGACCCGCAGCAAAAAAGAAGTCATCCGCACCCAAACGCAACCAACAGCAAAAGAGGTTAACCGGACCCACTGCAAAAAGTATAAGTCAAATGGACCCAAATGCGAACCACAGAAAAAGTATTAGTTACAGCTTGGTGCGAAAGGGTGGGGGCGGTCGCCCTGGGTCCGGAAATTTAAACGACGCCAAATTTGTACTACGAACGCCATTTTTGCCTGTCATAAGAAAAGTAGTCTGGGGGGGGGGGGGGGCAAGCTGAAATTTTGTTCAGGCGCAGTTTTCTGTTCACACGCCTCTGATTAGTTAACACGACCAGCAGAAAAAAGTAGAAATCAAATGGGCCCAAACCCGACCCGCTCAAAAAAAAGTCGACCGGACCCAAACCCGACCCGCAGAAAATATAGAAGTTAACCGGACCCAAACCCGACCCGTAGTGAAAATATTAGCCCTGACCCGCGTATAGGATGCGAGTCTCCCAATTTTAAAAATCGCTCTCCCCCCCCCCCCCCCCTTGAGGACTCTCCAGATCCGCCCTTGGCTCGGATGGTCTCGTACTCCAATGTACTAAAAATCTTTCGGGCGCGGGTTTCAAAAATCGAGCCCAAACTCATCTCTAGTACAAATCTCTGCTTCCTCTGAAAATAAGAAATGATGGTACGCAAAATTCAAATTAATATGGAGGTTGGTTCGTTGGTTTGCTAAATTTCGTTTTTTGGGATCATATTTTGACATTCGTACGGGCTCAGTTTTTTTAACGGGAAAATTTTATTTATTTATGAGTAGAAAATATAAGAACTATTTTTCACTTTAAATTGCGTACTACAAGTTATTTCAATGCTACTTTGATCAAAATAACGGGGGGAACTAAAGTCGTGCTTATTTTAGTATTTTATTGCTGTTTGAAATGAAAACTTGTGATAATTACAGATTTACATTTACGGATATCTTTATTTTATATCTATCATGTTTTATTTATGTTTATATATCTTTTTCTTATCGATAAGCAGCGTCGTGCGAAAGGGGGAGCGTAGGGGGCAGCTGCCCCGGCGGGAATTTTATGAGGTGCCAAATGTATACTACCAACGTCATTTTGGGCTGTTGCAAGAAAAAGTTGGGTGGAGGGGGCGCCAAATTGTAACTTTGCTCCGGGAGCAGTTTTTTCTTCGCACGCGCCTGTCCATTAGATTTAGTTTTAAGCAATTTCTCATCCTTCTTCACGCAATGAAAAATTGCGTTTGGGACCTTTTTAAAAGAAGTTCTACACAATTATACCTTCCACAAAAAACCTGTCTAAAACGGAAATTTGATAGGTTTTATGGGGTTCCGTTTTATTAGGTTTTATTATATAAGATATTGTTTGTACCCAACATGTTCAGGTTAAAAAATTTGGGCACCCCCCCGTTCAAGAGGCTGGCTACGCCTATGTAACGTTATATTTGCACAGTCCTTTGATCATAAAAAAAAACATAGCAATTTTTTAAAATGCAGTTATATGATATGCAGTTATAAAATGAATGAACAGTACTCTAATAAACAAAATTTGAAATATAATTTCAATGCTTCACTTTTCTTAAAATCCTACCACAGTTTGGATAAAGATATTGATAGTTTTCTACATGTTCCATAGAACCACTTCATGTACCTTATGCATTGTATTCTTACATCCTTTTTTGTTGTGATGTTGTATTGTTCTTCACAACCAACACAATGATTCAGATCCTAATCCAATTCGGTTCCTTCGTAATCTGTAGAATCTGATAACTTAAAATGTATTCCATTTTTTTTCGCTAATGGATGTGACGCGCTTTATTTTTTTCTTTCACGTTTATTTGGTTTATTTATCAACTTTAGCTGTCTCTGGGATGAAAGTTTTCGACTTTTTCAATATTTTCTGCGACAAATACTTCGTTACGTCTTATTATTATTATTGAAATATTTATATTAGTTAAATTTTTAACAATTATATATATTAACTAGGGGGGCGCCGCCCCCCTGCTCGCTATGCTCGCCAACCCCCCGCGTAATCGCTTCGCGATTCCAAATTATTGGCTACCCCTGCTTGCTGCGCTCGCCAATACCCCATGGTATGAATAAGCAGTTGCAGACCTTTCAACTGATGTGTCACACGACTGGTGTTGTAAAGAAATTAAAAATGTGCCCCCCTGGGGGGCAGAGTGGGAGGCGACACAAAAGACATCCATAATATGAATAAGCAGCTGCAGACCTCTCAAATGATATGTCACACGATTGGTGTTGCAAAAAATTGAAAATGTGCACCCATGGGGGGCAGAGTGGGGGTGACACACAAGACATCCATAAAATGAATAAACAGTTGCAGACCTTTCAAATGATGTGTCACACAACTGGTGTTGTAAAGAAATTAAAAATGTGACCTCCCCCCTGGGGAGAGCAGAGTGTGGGGGTGACACACAAGACATCCATAATATGAATAAGCAGTTGCAGACCTTTCAAATCTTGTGTAACACGACTGGTGTTGTAAAAAAATTAAAAATGTGTCCCCCCTGGGGAGCAGAGTGGGGGATAACACACAAGACATCCATTATATGAATAAGCAGTTGCAAACCTCTCAAATGATGTATCAAACGACTGGTGTTGTAAAGAAATTAAAAATTTGGCGAAATATTACAGTTATCGCCAAGTTGGCGTCACCTTTGACAACTAATTTTGGTCGCCAAATTTGGCGATATATCGCCAAGTTGGCGACAAACTTGGCGATTGTTGGCGATGGTAACCTTTCCTCTCTTTATGGTAACCCATACGGCGATGCATAGACGGAGCCCTTTCCTGATTGGTCTATTCGGCTCATGGAAGGAGTGGACAACCCGGATTCGTTAGTTCCGGAAATCTTCCACATCAGCATCATTCCAGGAGTCATTCCTTTTAAGGCTAGTTTTTTTTTACTATAGAAGGATACAGTTATACACATAAACGTTCTATAAAAATATTTTAATTTTAATTATATTTAGTTAAAATCCTTACTCCGTATAATTTTTAAATATTGATTAAAGGTGACCATCTACTATCAGTACTGATGGTCGTTCAATTTAAAGCGTTAATAGCCGTTGCACGCCTTTGTTCTAGCTTTGGATGTAAATATTAGATTACATATGTGCCTTAAAAGTTCATAAAGCAAAAAAAATATATATATAAAAGATCATTGTGTCTAAATGAAACGCGATTTCCCGTAGTTTTGTCGTATTTAGCTTAGAATTGGCATTTTATTAAATAAATATGTATTTTATTAATCTGGAAATTCTTAAATACCATGGTTTTTAGTTCAAAACTAACTTGTTTTGTAGAAATGTAATCGTTAATTTTAATTGATATTCAGAATATACTGTAGTCGCATTTAGGCAATTTTTGTCGCATTCAGACAATTTTTGTTGCATTCACTACAGTTAAAACCTTAATGAGACGGCTAGTGACCCAAATGTGATAATGAATTTTATACAAGCAAATTCATCTAAAAACATTCATTTAACCATTCACTGCTCTGATAGAAAATGTCACATAACAACAATGAACTATCTGCAAGACCGCTCGATCAAAATATAATTAAAAAGTTCTATTATTTCATGGAATACTATTTATACATGAAATTTTTTGTAAGGATTAATTCTGATTAAATTCCGTCTAATCAAAAATTTCTACGATCTTAGAAGGTCTCTAAATGAGTATTCCAATAATAAGAGATTAACTCGATGAATACTGAGGTATCCTGGGGTAACGCCACGTTAAGGCTCTAACAATTTTCAAGACATTAGTTTTATATTGTATTTTTCAAACAAATATAGTATTTGATACAGTAAGTCATTGACTAGCTATGTATATGAAAATTATTTAACAATTATGTATTTATAAAATGTAATGGCACTGTTAGGCTCCGAGAAAACATCTGCTACAGGATTGGAATTTATGTTATTTCTTTATCTTAATATTTTATGTATTGTACCGGCTGTGTACTATAATTTTCAAGGTGACATTCTTTCTTTGTTAAAACGAGAATTGACAGGGGATCATGTGCAGGTGGTGAGATGAAAAAGAGAATATTGCCGAGAGGCGTGTTCATCCGTCAGTGATATGAGACTGATGTGAATGATGAGCAAATAAGGAACATTCTATGAATCAAGAAAGCTACCTGAAATGCGTGCATTGGAGAAGCTCCGCAGGGGGGGGGGTTACATAGGGGAAAAGCAGTGATTTGAGAAGGCCAAGTCTTGTCTGAGATTTTAGCAGTTCGTATCTGGGCTCATACCTAGAGAGCAGTGTAGAACAGAGGTCCTTGCAGAGAATGCTCTGTGTCGGAGAGCGTAGGCAGTTCGTATCTGGAGAGCAAGGGATACAGCCGTCCCGGTGTGTAGTGCTTTGGGCCGGATAGCGTAGGCCGAGTATCCATGTGTTGGGAGATTCGAAATTGATCTCCGATAAAGTTAATCTAACGTGCATTGAGTGTGTGAGGGAGAAGGAGTAATTTGAACAGTACACAGCCAACTTTTTACTGTATTTAATTTAATGTTGAACCGGATCATCTATATCCGAGGTATAATTGTAAATAGTGTATTTAGTGTGTACATAGTGATAAATAAACTGTTAATTTAGTTAATTGACAGCGTTGGTGCTCATTTACACAATCCTCACAGTGAGTGACCGATATCACCTAATAATATCGGTGGTGGTAGCTATAACTACTAAGGACTTTCTTCAAAGTTGTGCGGGCTGAGAGGAACGATCGACAGCCATGATTTCTTGACCAATGCTATTTGGCGTTAATACCCATCTATGTGGATAATAACGCCATGCAAACAAAATTATAAAATAAGACGTAGTAATCCCGTGTAGATTGCCCAATTCTAAAAATACAAACTCTACGGCCCTAGAAATTGACAAATTACACTCTAAGCGTTAGAAAATGTTCAGTTTTTTGTGAAATGTAAAAAAAAAAAAAAAAAAAAAAAAAAAAAGAAGAAGAAGGAGTGGTGGGGGGGGGAGTGGAGACAAAAGTATATCAGACTTGGAGCTTCTTTTTGCTTAAAAAAGACCGCTTAAATAGAATAATTAAAAACATTGTACGGTTTCAACTGTGTTTATCTAAATCAGCATTTATGTTTTCCATATATGCACACTTTTTTCTTTATTATTATTTTTTTTTAATTTATTTATTTAAAGTTTAACTTGTAATTTTCAGTTTAACTGTATCTACACCTGAAATTATCTTTCGTTTGGAGTCCTCGTACTATTTTTGGAAATATTTGAATAGATTAAATTCAATTTGAATTAATCCTGTACAAAAAGTTTAATGCAAAAATAGTACTTTATGAGTTTTAATCATTTAGAATACGAAATCATTTTATTTACAAGAGTTTAAAATTGTTTTTACATTAGTATTTTTTAAAGACCAGTTTTTGGGTATCGCCCCCTCCCCCCCCCCCCCCACCTTTTAATCTAACCATTTCAACAATCACAATGTTGCTATCACATGCATAACGTAAAAAATAAACCCCCTTCGTATGTAGTTCCGCCACTGTACGGAATCAACCGGGGTAATAACACCATTCCTTGGCGTTATTACCCCAGGATACTTATTTCGCAATATATTTTAAACTACAAACAATCTCGCGAACATATCCAAAATCTGCGACATTTTGAAAGTACATGAAATGCACTGCGAATTTATCCAATAAATATTTCCTGATAAATATATATTCTTCCCATCACAGAATTTAGTTCGCAAATTTTAGATCAAGCATCAATTTTAGTTGCATCTAAAAGTGATATGGCCTACAAATAAAACAAAATATCTTTAAGCTGCTGTTTATATTTTATATAACACAGAGCCCTTCTGCGCAGAGCCTATAGGTGCTATTTACCAGATTATTTCAGAATTATGCATAATATTAGCACTTGGCGTTGTTACACCAGAATACCTTATTTAAATATGAAAATTTTTTGTACAGTTTTAATTCTAATGTAACCCTATTCAAATATTTCTCATGCTAGTTCTAGGACTCTAAATTTTAGCAATAACTGTAATTAATTGGAAATTACAAGTTAAATTGTGAAAATTAAAAAGAAGCGATCAGCGAGATCGCTGTCAGTAGTTTGAGGTTAATTTTATTGGCAATATATTATACTCATAATGAAAATAATTGCATATCTGAATTAGATGTAAAACCTAATAAGGAATCTAACAGGGTTATTGATTTTTAGGTAGATTTCGTACGAAATACTACCTATTGAGGTAACTCTAGATTCCAAAAATACCATCAGTTAAAAAGGTTATATATAATTTTCATCTAGACACGATAACTTCCATAATTATGCTCAGATCTTCTTCAAACTTTTACATGAAATCAAGGGGCATAAAATCTCGCTAAGGTTCGGTAATGGACAAAATCGGACCAAGGAGGTGGAAATAGGGAGGAGTTTAGTGAAAACCGAAAAAACGCGATAACTTCTTAATTAAAATAGATATCGAGTCAGTTTAAAGTTTATATTACTTCTAAAAAATGGGCCAAAAGTTTATGCATGACAGATTTTTGATAAAGTTAAAAATTATCTTAAAAAGGCGGAAAAAAAACAGGATTTTGAGGGAGAAAAAAAATTATAACTTCGTCAATTCTTAAGATATCAAAATCAACTAAATTTTTTATAAATGTTCTAAAAATTATCTAAAACTTTTGTACTTACAATTTTTTGATAGGACCAATTTTTACCGATGAAAAAAATTAATAACGAAAAGGCGGGGGGGGGGGGGTGGAAAAAAATCCATAACTCGTCAATTCTTAAGCTATCAAATCTAATTAAATTTATTTTTAATAGTCTCAATAATGTCTACAACTTTTATATTAACATATTTTTCATAGGACAATTCTTATAGCAAAAATAAATTAAAGAAAAATAGGAGTTACAGAAAAAAAATCCCTCAAATCCGAACTTCTTATATTGTGACTCATTTTTAGGTGCGTTCGTAATTATGTAAATACGTAGTACCTATTGTTGTCGCTCAGTCCGTCCGTCTGTCTGTCCGCATATAACAACGCAAAAACTACCCAACCGAATCGTTTGAAATTTAAAATACATAATTATAACATAATTTTGTCCACTCATTTCAAATTTTATGAAAATCGGATGGATAGATCAGTTACAGGGACAATCAAAAGTATTCCGTTACATTGCGGTCAATGGGGAAAAAAGTTTAAAATGCATTTTAATCGTTTGAAATTTAAAACGTATAATTATTGAGTAATTTTGTCGAGTCATTTCAAACGTTATGAAAGTCGGATGCATAGATCATTTACAGGGACAATCAAAAGTATTCCATTACATTACGGTCAATGGGGAAAAAGTTTCGAATGCATTTTAATGATGTTACACTCATTCGAACATAATAGAATTGGCATGAATCTATGAAATATATACTAAAATATGCATTCCATACAATCTGTGATGTAAATAATTTTTATTATTAAATTAAAGGGCCACACAAAAGTATCCCACTACATAATGCTATACGGGGAAACATTGTTTGGGGTGTGTTTTAATTATATTCAACTATTTCACATTTTATGAATAAGATATACGTTGCTGAGGTGTAATAAAAGTTACTTCCTGCATATTTACAGAAACACAAAGATTTCGACTACTATACTGTATCCGAAATACGCTCTACTATATCAGCAAGATCTGAATATTTTTAAAACTTCGTTATCGTACGAACCCACCTCATTTGCTACGTTCACGTGCAATTTCCAACTTGTTAAATTCATTTTTGATTTTAAACGCATCCAAATGGCAGACCCTCTTATTTAGGAACTATATATTGTGATGTATTAGCCAGTTTTTTGATAAAGGCAGAATATATTTCAAAAAAAGGCTGACAAAAAGGGTATTTTGAACAGAATTTCCCGAAGTGATCATGATTGAAAAATTGAGCAATTATAACAATTTGCGTTTTTTCTGACTCATTTTTAAATCCATTTTCGCTCTCAAACGCATCCAATTTACAGATCTTCTTATCTAGGAACTATATAATGTGACGGATTGGCCAGTTTTTTGATAAAGGCAGAATATATTTCAAAAAAGGCTGCCAAATTGAGTATTTGGAACAAGATATCCCGAAGCGATCGTGATTGAAAAATGGAGGTATTCAAATAACAAAATTGCGTTTTTCTGACTCATTTTTAAATTCAGTATTGCTCTTAAACGCAGCCAATTGATAGGTTCTGTTATTTAGGAACTGTATAATGTGCCGTATTGGTCAGTTTTTTTTTATAAAGACTAAATATATATTTTTTAAAAGCTGTCAAAGTGTGCACTTCGCACAAAATTTCCCTAAGCGATCATGATTAAAGAATTGAGGATGTTTTCAAATAACAAATTAGTTATTTTACGACTCATTTTAAATTCAATTTTGCTCTCAAAAATTACACATTGAGTTAGAAACTTTTTTTATAATATGACAAAGACGTTTTTCTTCCTTCGTTATCTGATTTTTCTTCTCTCACACGGAAAGTCGATTCAAAACGCCCACTTCGACACTATTTTCTGAAAAAATCTATTGTTTGCAGGGAAAAAAAAGGGGAAAATCAATTTTATTTGATGGTTTTTGAACAACATTTGCTAGTTTCATGCATCTCTGAACAAAAACAAATTAAAACTTATGTTATAAAGTTGCCTTTTTTTATTTGCAAACAGCCTTAATGATTTATTTTCCAATGTAAAAATTGTATTAAAAATAATCTAATTAATAATTTTTTGTCAGGAGGGAAAGGGAGCTAAAAGCTGTGCTTTAAGTATATTTTGGTCTTCTCCCTTTCCCATTGTAATTTTTTTTTTAAATCTTTATGCGTTAAAATAAAAAAAAGAATTTTGGGAAACAGACCTGCTCTACCCCCCCCCCCCCAAAAAAAGTACTTATTCCAATTTTTTTTTAAATATCTGACAGATAATGGCTAACTGTATTTTTAACGCGTTCGGAGTCTGGTGTACTAATAGTATAATTGTCTTTATGTCTTTTCATCGAATGTAATTTTGACTTAACATTTATTTACCTACCCCTGTTATTATCTTCTTGTAATAATGGCAATATATGTCTTTCTTATTATGATTTCATTCACGTTTTGGCATTTAGCAATAATAATATAAAAAAGTTTTATTAATTCTCTTTACACCGTTGGGGATTCTTTTGTTTCAAATATATATTTTAAATTTAAAATAGTAGAGGTTAGTTTCCTGAAAGAATCATCTATGATAAAAGATAACAAGTTGGAAATTGCACGTGGACGTAGCAAATGAGGTGCGTTCATGCGATAACGAAATTTTAAAAATATTCAGATCTTGCTGATACAGTAGAGCGTACTTCGGATACAGTATAGTAGTCGAAATCTTTGTGTTTCTGTAAATATGGAGAAAGTCATTTTTATTACACCACAGCAACCTATATCTTATTCATAAAATGTGAAATAGTTGAATATAACTAAAACACGCCCAAACAATGTTTCCCCGTGTAGCATTATGTAGTGGAATACTTTTGTGTGACGCTGTAATTTAATAATAAAAATTCTTTGCATCACAGATTGTACAGAATGCATATTTTAGTATATATTTCATAGATTCATGCCGATTCTAATGTTCGAATGAGTGTAACATCATAAAATGCATTTGAAACTTTTTTCCCCATCGACCGTAATGTAATGGAATACCTTTGATTGTCCATGTAAATGATCTATTCATCCGATTTTCATAAAATTTGAAATGACTCGACAAAATTATGGTATAATTATGTATTTTAAATTTCAAACGATTCGGTTGGGTAGTTTTTGCGTTGTTATATGAGGACGGACGGACAGACGGACAGACAGACAGACAGACAGACAGACAGACGGACGGACGGAGCAACAACAATAGGTGCTACGTATTTACATAATTACGAACGCACCTAAAAAGTATAAGAAAGCTAAAATTTTAACATCTGTTAAATCCCGTTGTAATTGTACATTTTCCAAAACGTCACCAAAAACTCTTCTTTAGTCTATTACCACATGAATATCAGATTAATAGTTACGCAAAATAACTGTATTCGTTTGATTTCGGACAAATGCTCGTTTAAGGTAGTCCGTTACACGTTTTAAAATATTTTTTGTTTATTGAGTTAAAATTTTGAAATTGTTTGTGATGTTAACCATATCATTCACTGGTAAACATTATCACATGATAAAACTTATCATAATTTTTTTTTATTGAAATTTAAATTTTATTAAAAAAAATTGGGTATTTGAAGTCGTTATACCTTAGTAAAATTTAAATTTTAAAAAATATTGATTTAAATAAAAATAAAAAAAAATTCAAAGTAAAAATTTGAAAAAAAAATGTAACTTTTAAAAAAATCGTATTTTTAAAAGTAAACAATTTTTTTCAATTTGTTTATTTAAAATTAAAGTAATGCAAGTGAAAAAACATGTTCCAATCTTTCATCTTAAACGGTTCTTGAGTTGTAACAATTTAAATAGGAAGAATGAAGAAAATACCCATCGTGAAAAAAGCGCATTTTCAAAAGAAGTCGCTTCCATAACAACCATTGCTTGAAAGCTAGATCTTAAAAATAAACTGAAGCATAAAAATTAATATTTTCTGGTCTATTTAAGATGGATACATGATTTAAACCTCTTTTTAAGCAGGAAAAAAAACTTAATGCAATTTTTTTTTTAATTCAAGATTTTTGCGTGCCGGACCCTCTTAACCCTTTCGGGTCCGATTTTTTTTTTCAATTTTTAGAAAAAATTACTTTTATGTTAATAACATTAGTACTAGCTATCTAAATAGATTAATTAGTGTTTAACGAATATTTCACTGTGTGAAAGATAACGCGCATTATCTATATTATAAAGGCCAAACGTATCTGTGCGTAACGCATACGTCATTTTGCGGATGGCAACACTTTCAAATTTGAAATGCAATTTCAATTTTGCAATTTTTACTATTGCAATTATTTTAAATTCTAAAAATCGCACATTTTTAGTTTTTACACCGTCGTATACGGGAAAAATTTACTTTTAGATGCAATTTATTTGAAAACTTTATCTTAATTTATTTTTGAAATATTAATTTTTTTGTAGTTTTAATACCATTTTTCTAAACGGGGCAACAGAAGTACTCTATGTCTATTCAAAGCAGAGGGAAAAAATCCGGAAAAAACAGATTTCTGTATCTTTATGTTGCCATTATCTCATTAAAAAAAAATAATAAATAAATAAATAAAAAATAAATTAATGTACGTATCAAGAATATCGCCTCTTATAAAACCTGTTATATTTGTTTTGGATTCATTTATTTGGTATTCATTTATACTTAAAAATATATATAAACGGAAATTTAGTATCTCTTTTAGTTAATAGTATTGAGACTTCAAGTTATGAATTAAAATGACTTCAAAATGATCAAATTAAAATACCGATTTTTTTAAAAAGATGAATATAGATATGAAAGGTGCATATTCAAATTTTGATACGGTGAAAATGGTGTCGGATTTAGATTTCACGGGGAAAAGTTCTATGAATGAGTCAAAATGGAAAAAATTTTGGAATACTAGCATAAGAGCTTTAATTGATAATATTATCATAATAACAGATTTTTATTATTATTATTTTTTACTGCTTACATGTACGATTAAAGTTTAATTTTAACAATTTATACAATTGAGTTTTATAGAAATAATATTTTGTTAACTTTAAGTAAAATATCATTTTTTTAAAAAATTGGACTGACCAATATAAGGTGCATTTTTTATTGTAATTAATTTTGTAGGTTTATTATAAATAAATGAATAAACATTTTCTTTCGTCGAAATTCGACGGGTTCTGCCTTGTTCAAATGATATCCATATAACAATAGTCTAAGACAGAATTTTCGGAGATGTTTAGAAAATGTTGTGCTACAATGATATCTAACTTATATTACAACTTTCTAATACTTTTTGCGCTTTATTGCACATGACGCTTTCAGGAAAGTAACTTTTATTTTAAATTTGAAGAATGAAATATATGTTTAAAAAAAAAAAAAAAAAACTCAAACGGCGCAAAGAAAATTAAGCAAATAATAATTCTAATTATTATTATTATGAAATGCCTAAACGTATATATGAAGTGATATTGTAAATGCATAGACTTACAATAACATTACTACATGTAAATAGTAGCAAAAGTATTTCTTAAAACAAAATTATTCTCCATTAAAAGATATATACTATTAATAGTACACCAGACGCGAAAGGGTTAATTTCCAAAAATTAAATTGGATAGCTACTATTAAAATTAACGTAAAAATATCCCCCCCCCCTCAAAACTGACAAAAAAAAATCGTACCCGAAAGGGTTAAATAGCACCAGGGCCGTAGCTAAGGGGGCGCTATGAGCGGCTCAGCCCCAACTAAAATATTTTGCCCCCCCCCCCTGGAAAATATTCCAAGGTCACTAAATAAACTTATCTTCCGAAAATTCAAATGAAATTCTGTTCAAAAGACTAATTTAGTTTTGAGACCCCTTCAGAGATTTGCAATATTGTAGCTAAAATAAGTGTTTCAACATTCCCTCATCTTATTTGTGCATATGAAGCTAACATGTTTAATTTTGCACCAATTATGCACTCAAAAATTTCGTCATCATATAGTTTTCTTAGCATAAATTGAAGCTATTACAACAGTTTAATACGAAACATAGTACCTACAATGTGAATATGCACTCATTTATCTATCTGCGTCAAAGAGAGAGAGAAAAAAACTTTATGAGCCCCCCCCCCCCCCTTACTGTTCACTTCTAGCTACGGCCCTGAATAGCACTCATCAGAAAGTATATAACAAAATAATAATAATAATAATACTTACGCAAATTTCTCGGCTGTATCTTTAGCAATTTCATACTCGTCAATGGAAGGCAAACACTGCAAACCATATCGTAATAACACTTGCAAAAATTTACGGTCTGCGAGGTGAATACTGTTGAAAATGTACGCATTGTGCAATATCTGACACCGAAATAATGCTTGTCTTCGCTCTTCACAACACTCTTTGTGCTCTTCGAAAATTTTATCCACTTCCGCCGAAATCTGGTATTCGGGTCCTAATTTGGCATAGAAATAAACTACTATAATACAAAAAACTGTAGTCATACAATCACAGTCAAATTCGTATAAAAGAGTCATTAAGGCGATTGTTACAGATTTGAAATACTTTTCGTTTGTCGATTCAAATTGGGAATCAGAACGCAGGTCGTCGATTACTTCATCCCAATCGAAAACTTTTCTCGGTTTTGCCACCATTGATTTGTAACAATACAGAGATGTTATAAACATCACATGTGGGTTATCCGGTGATAAGTAATCTTCGAGCAGGGGGCGATACGGATAACTTAAACATAACAGTCTTTCTTGGGCAGTCGATTGCTTGTAGAATATAAAAGCCATTTAATAAGATTTTAAACTTCAAAACTAAAACCAGAACATCAAAATGCTAGTTTCGCTTAGCGTCATGGAAGTTTCTTCGCTAAAGCGTGCTGTTTGTTATTGAACGTAGGGAAACTGAAAACTCACCTGCAATAATAAACAAAACAAGTAAAAGTTGTTTTCAGACCTGAAACCTCCCCCTATCTACGTTTCATTCAAAGAAAAGCTTGTGTGGACTTGCTATAGTATTAAAATAAATGGCAACCTTTTGTAATCAAACTTGGGGAGGCATGAGGGGATTTCATGGTTAGGGGGTTGGGGGTCATGTTTGGCATGATTTCCACTTGTAGAAGGCAGTTATTTGGCGAGGTAGCGTGTTGATGATATAGTGACCTTTCTCAAAAGACTTAGGGTATTATTTTCATTGCAGCTGTGAAATACATGGTATAATTTTTATATTTATACATTTTATGCATAGATATTTTCAGTAAAAATTAGTAATAAACTAGAAACGTGTGTTCTTTCCCCGTTAATCACAAAAATTAAAATATACAAAAAATATGAAAGAACATAATTATGAAAAATTATGACTATAAAAGTTTAAAATAAACAAATCGTAGTATTAAGGCTATTAGTAAAGGAACTACCCAATTCCCTTCGTTAATGTTAAATCTATGGGCATAAAGGCATTCGTATATTTAAATTATCCCCTCCGTTAATTAACATAAATTTTTTTCTATGTAAACTCTTCTTATAGGACGTCTTTTTATTTCACAATTCTGAAAATAATGCAAAAAATCTATGCTTAGTTTAATATTTTATAAAAATAATAATAATTTGGAGCATATAGAAGTACAGAGGGGCTTTAAAAAGGGCAGTGATTTTGTTGATTTTAAGAAGGGTGGGGTCGGGGTGATGCGTCCTAAGTGATCTTAAATTAAAATGGACAACTTAGTGACATAAGTTTTAATTTATTTTTATTCGGAAATGCATGGAAACTAGCAGATGTTGCAATTCAGAAACTATCTAATCGCACCTATTTCTTTTAAGACAGTGTATGAGGTTTTTTCGAATCTTGTCTTCAAAAATGATCTGAATGAAGACACAGAAAAATCTTACACTAAAATAAAATGTCACATTCAGCTGAAGACAGGATGTTATTATACTGCGTATTATGAGGGGAAGTTTTACATTATGAACGTATCTTTAAAATGAATAAATGAAACGTTGTACAGTGAAATTTCAACAAGAAAATAGTGGAAAATTCCTACTTGTGTTCATCGAAAAAAAGAATGTTGTGGTTTAAAAAAACTATTTTCTAATAGGTTTTTAACTCCCATAATTTTTTTTTTTTTTTTTGCTGCTATTACTATAAGAAGATAGAAACAGAATACGCCAAAGTAAACAACAAACGGCTGTTCTCTAATAAAAAAAAAGGTAACTTTATAACAAGTTTTAATTTATTTTTGTTCAGAAATGTATGAAAGTAGCAAGTGTTGAATAGAAACTATCGAATCATACTCATTTTCAGGGGGTTTTTTCTTTTCAAACGCAATAGATTTAAAAAAAAAATAGTGTCAAAGTGGGCGTTTTGAACGGATTATCTGCGCGAGAAGAAAAACCAGTCAACGAAGGGAGAAAAACGCCTTGTCACGTGAGCAAAAAAGCCTATAACTCAATGGGTAATTTATGGATCAAAAAATGGAAAATTCAGTTAGATTCCAAATCGCTTCCATGGTCAAGCTTTGCAAATTCACATATTTTCGTTAAAAGTTGAATTCGTAAGTATGTCAGAACGTTTTACGCTTGTTGAGCAGAACAGTTACGCGTATTTTTGTATCGTTGGCAGTTTGTTTTCGTCGGGAAATTCAGTTCCAAACGCCGATTTTCAGAATATTTCCTGAAATATTTATTGCGTTTACAGATAAAAACTGGAAAATGAATGCAATTCGATAGTTTCCAAACAACAAAACGTGCCAGTTTCATGCATTTCCGAACAAAAATAAATTAAAACTTATGTCATAAACTTGACCCTTTAGGTTTGTGAACAGCCTTAAATAACATTTCAATAAATGTATTAAGTTTGCTTAAAATTAAAGGTTTAATTTTACAATGCTACAGTTGCTAAAAAAAGCTATATTAAATGATTTCAAACGTTAATTTCTATTTTTAATTAAATTAAAAATAAAGCACTAAAAATTATAAGTGTTTGTTTCAAAATTTAAATCTCGCTTTTTATAATAAAGTATTTTGTTTTTATAATATAGATTAACATATTTTGAGTCAAGTACACTTTAAAGAATTCAAGAATCGATTTTTTTTTAAAGGTTATACCGTATTTACTTGTCTATAAGGCGCACCCCTACTTTACAGTAAAAATGGCGATTTCTTAAAATCTCGTATATAACGCGAACCATAAATTTGATACGCTAATGAAGAATAACCAAATAAATTTCAGTAAAAAAAAAAAAAAAAAAAAAAAAAAAAAACATTACACCAGACCAGAAAACAAGACGAAAATGTATTTTTAGACAAGAAAAGATTTTTATGCAAGAAAATGACGGGAAATAGGAATGAGTGATGAGAAAGAGTGTTGCTAAATAGCGTTTAGATAATGTCACTAGCTCTGTTGTATAAAAAATTGCAAGGAGTTAAATAAATATGCAGTAAAACTTCAATTAAGTAACATTTTCCGAATTTTAATATCTTTGAATAATTTCTTGTTTCATATGCAAGGGCGCCCATATGATAAATTTTAGGGGGGGGGGCTGAGGAAAATTTCAACTTCCCCCAAAGCTATCACTTATTATAGTAAATATTTAAAGTTCTTTGCGTTTTTTCGCGACTTTTGAGTCCCCCCCCCCCGTTTTTTGACGAAATATGTGTTTTCGCGATCCTTTTAAGAAATATGTATTTTTTCTACGAATTTTTGATGAAATTTATGTTTTTTTCTCAATTTTTTGACAACAATTGCTTTTTTGGCAATTTTTTGTAGAAATTTGCATTTTTTTGTGATTTTTGAACAAAATGAGCATTTTTTTCGAGACACTTAAACGAAATTAATGTTTTTTCCACAAATTTCGGGGTTTTTTTTCTATGCTTTTTGAACGAAATCAGAAATCTTTTTGCTATTCTTTGACAAAATTAAAGATCTTTTCGCGATTCTATAACGAAATTTGCGTTTTTTCAGCAACTCTTTGGTGAAATGTGCGTTTCTCTTTTCCTTATTTGACAAAATTTGCTTTTATCTGAATTTCTGTGGCAAAAATCGCATTTTTCCTGTGATCCTTGATCAAAATTCGCGCTTATTTGTGATCGTCACTAACATGGGTTACTAAATGACCTTTTTGCAGTGAAATTTTGGGGTGGGGCTTGTTTGGCTTAAGCAAGGGCGGATCCAGCCCAACCTCCAGGGGGGGAGGGTCACAACTTTTGACAGATGATTTAATGAAACAATTTTAAAATACAGTAAATCTTGTGAAAACGGAATAACGATAAAAAGTAGCAAATGTCGCCGATCGGGCATGCAAAAAATCGTGAATTTTGTCGATTAGGCACTGAAAAATCACGAATTTTGTCGATCGGACGCAAAAAAATCACGAATTTTGTCGATGGGACGTAAAAAATCTCAGATTTCGTTTATCAGGCAAGGAAAAAAAAATCGAAATTTTTTTATAATACTTGAAATTTTGTTCATAGGTTGCGGAAAAGTCGCCTGTTTTGTCTGTTTACAGCAAGAAAATGCAGATTTCATCAGTCAGTTAAGAATCGCGAATTTTATTGTTCGATGCGGAAAAATGCGTATTTCATGGACCAAGAACAGAAAAAGGCGTGAATCTCGTCGATTGGGCACGGAAAAATTCGGAATATGGTCGATCACTTTCGTAAAAAGCGCGAATTTAGTCGATCGGGAACGAAAAAATCGCTTTTGGTAGGGCACGGAAAAATTGCGAATTTTGTCGATCGGGAACGAAAAAGTCGTAAATATGGTCGATCAGTTTCGTAAACAGCGCAAATACAGTCGATTGGGAATGAAAAAGATCGCGAATTACGTTTATATGGCTAACAAAAATTGACAATTCCATCGATTGGGAAAAAAATTATCACGAATATGGTCGATCAGTTTCGTAAAAAGCACGAATTCGGGCAATCGAGTACAAAAAAATCGCTAATTTTGTTGATAGGGCGTTGAAAAAACGCAAATTTTGTCGATGATGCGCGGAAAGATTAAAAAAATCTTTGAGCGGCAGCAGAACAATCATGAGTTTCGTCAGTTTATCGCGAGAAAAAAATCACGGATTTCATCAATTTACGGCAGGAAAAAAATGCAGATTTCGTCAGTCAATTAAGAAACGCGTATTTCATAGTTCGTGTTAAAAAAAATTCGTATTTCATCGAACAAGAACGGAAAAATATCCTAATTTTGTGGTTTGGGCACGGAAAAATCGTGAATTTTGTCAATCAAGTGAAGAAAAATCGGAAATTTCGCTGACCATTCGTTGAAAAGTTTTCAAACTTCGTCGATTACACCCCAAAAAAATCGCGAATTTCGTGGATCGGCTTTGCAAAAATCGCGAATTTCACCGATCGGGTGCGGAAAATTTTTGAATTATGTCGATCAGACGCGGAAAAGTTGCGAATTTTCTCGATCAGTTTCGAAAAAAGCGCAAATTCTTTCGATTAGACGTTATTTTGCGTTCCTGTTTTAGCACTTTTTATTTACATTGTACATCCCTCTTTGAAGAGCTCCAGAGGGGGGTCATGACCCCCCCCCCTTGGATCCGCCACTGGGCTTAAGCCAATTGGTAAGCCTCCCCACCCTGCCTGATATCTGCAGTGAAATTTTTTGGCGGAAATGGGTAAAGTAGTTTCTGATATTTGATCATTTACCATGACATTCTAACCAGTTTTTGCTTTTCTACAAATCAAGCCATATTCTTGCTTCTTACTCCGAATTCCCAATTTTTTTAAACAAGGGCGGCGCCAGAGGGGGGTCCGGGGTGGGCATATGCCCCCCCATCGGGGTCAAAAATGCAATATCGTCGGGGAAACATTTTGACTTTTGATTTTCAACCCTTTTTTTAAAGTTGTATTCACCAAACAAATTCTTTTGGTTACGAGTCGGTTTCTGATAGAATTTTCATTCTTGCAGGTTAGAATCAAAGATCGGGTTCATACCCTATCTTTCGGGGGGGGGGGGGGGGAAACCGAATTTCTTAAAATAAAAATCTAAACGGATGACCTACATTCATAGGATGATATATGAATGACTCTGTACAAGCTTATTTTTCAACAAAAAAGGTAAAATGTATACTAAAGTTATGATCAGATACTTTTTTTTTTTTTTTTAATTACATTAAGTTGTGGATCAATCTGATTTTGGATTTAGTCGACGATAACTTGGTAGGAAGAATTTCTGGTTCTGTTAGGAATACGTAAACGAAAATTATTTTGTCGGGGATAGGGGGGGGGGTTATCTTGGATGACAAGTAGAATGTTCCATCTTGTCGGGCAAACTGAACCTGACCCGACTCGCAGTCTGGATCAGATCGGGTTGAGCTTAATCTTTGATCGTTGCGGGCCGGATTCCAATTGAATCAATTTTAATTGTTTCAGATTCGGGTTGGATGCTGACACTTATGATTACTTATTCGAGATGAATCGATCTCTCAAAAGAATTTACAAAATTTATTTTAAGATGAAAAATAATGTATTTGAATGTTGTTGAGTTTATGAACGTTGGTTTTTTACTTAAAAGTCAAAACTGATACTAGAGGTAAAGTTGTAGATGTATTTTTACATAACTGCTTTACAGTATGGATATATTTTTTCATCAGTTAGTGTTGGGGTCTGGTTGAGGTTGAAATATTTCGGGTTCAGGTCGAAATATGGAGATTTCGGACTCAGATTGGGTTTCGGGTAGAGTCGTGCATCACTTTGGAAATTAAACCCAATTCGACTGGCATTTGAGTCGAATCTGGCTAAAGTTAATATTTTTTTTCGGAAAGACTCGGATTGACTTCGAGTCGGGTTAATTTTCGGGGCCCGAGCCCGGCCCTGTCAGCGGGTAGGATTCGGGCTGATTTTTATTTACGGCATTCGGGCCGGGCCGGGCCCCGAAAATTAACCCAACTCGAAGACCGGGTTACTTCTGAAGACTCGGGCCGGGCCGGGTATAATCACTAATCTTTTCGGGCCGGACCGGGCATTAAATTTTTTTCTGGAGTATCGGGCTGGAACTAACTTATTTTTTCCGTACGAAGCCGAGATTGATTTCATTCTTCCTAGTCTTCATGGGCCAAAATAATCAGTTTCTGTTTAATCATCCCGTATGAAAGTCCTTTTCTCGACGTGGCCAAGTCTGTTCATAAATCAGTAAAATTTGGCTTGGTCCAAAATTTTGGTAAGAAAGCATAACTTTTAAGTTGTCATTATTGTACAATTAAATATTAGAATTTATTCTTTTTAAAGAATAGTAGATTATTAGGTGTTTTAAAAAATACATTCAAACACATAAAAAAAAAAAAAAAAAAACATTATTATGATGGAATTTTCTTTTAATCTGAAAACTGCAAATTTCTTTTAAACTGTTCATCTATGCAAAATGAATACAGCAATATGCGGGGAAAAAATATATTAAACATTTACATCTGCTAAGAAGGGAACGTATTTTTTTCCTTCCAATGCGATTCCATATTAAAAAAATTTTCTTTTACCATATACTATTTTTTAGATTTTCTTGTCACCATTACATGGAATATAATGGAGCCTAATTTTTAACTTTAGCCTAATCGGGCCTAATTTTTAACTTTTTTCCGGGCCGGGACGGGCTCGTGCCGAAATTTTAATTTTTGGATCGGGCCGGGCCTGGCCAATATTTTTTTCTTCACAAGGCCCGGGCTTGATGCGGGATCGGACTCTATTATCATTTTAGACTTCGGGACCGGGCGGGCTCGGGGCATTTTTTCTGAAACCTGAAAAATATTTATTCGTGTTTAGAAGATGATGAAGATACTCCTCCCTTAAATTTATTTATTGTTTTACAAAACATTTTAATGCTATTAATCAAAATGAAAGAAGGACACAAATCGTGTTTTTGTATTTGAATAGTTGATTACTGTTTCAAAAGAAAATTGCTTGGAGATTTGATGCTTGGAGATTTATGTCTACTGCATTTCCGGAGACAATCTATTGATGAGGCGCCAATCAAAACAAGCACAAATAATAAATTAATTTCTAGTCGGATTTTTTTTTTGTGATAGAAGATATTTTTTTAATTCGAGCGTTTATTTATTTAGTTAGTTATGTACTTATAATACTTGGAGAATTATTTCTGCGTTTTTTATTTGACCAGAAAATTGAACTTTGCAAATTATTTAATTGTGCCTGGGTTTTTTGAAAATAGCATAGTGATTATTTTTTCTGTTTGTCATCGTGAATTCTGATTATGGTAAAGATTTCCCTTCGTAAGTAAATGTTTTTTCTATGTTATATTCCTATAGAAAGCAAACGATCGGTGTTTATTTCTTTTCCTCTAAAAGCATCGGATCTTTATGATAACTGTATCAACGTTTTATTTTTTGTTGATTTTCAGGTACAAATCTATCACATGGAATTGTTATGAGAAATGAATTAATTATAGTTAACAATGTACACACTTTATAGGAAATTGAAATTTTTCTTCAATTCTTCAGCATACACAAACTTTATTCATTTATTCATCACACTTCTTTAATGTGTCCATCAAATTTTCTTGTTAAAGAAAAAAAAAATTCGGTAATCCTTTTAAGGTTGTTCTCAACTGCTCTGCTCAACAAGCACAAAAGGTTTTGACACATTTACAAATTCATTTTTTAGCGGAAAGATATGATATCCGAAAGCCTGATTATGGAAGCGGTTTCGAATCGAACTCAGTTTTCTATTTTATGATAACAAAATTACCTATCGAATTATAAGCTGTTTTGAGCACGCGATTTTCTCTCTTTCGTCGTCCGATTTTTCTGCTTTCGTCGTAAAATGCAGTTCAAAACGTCAATTTTGATGGCTTGTTTTAAAATATATGTTGCATATTTAAAAAAAAAAAAAATTAAAAAAAAAATTGAGTGTGATTAGATTCTGAATAACAACATCTGCTAGTTTCACGGATTTCTGAACAAAAATAAACTAAAACTTATGTCACAAAATTGCCCTTTTTGATTTAACAACACCCTTAAATATGAAGTACATTTTTATTTGAATATTTTATTTCATTTTTATTTATTTTTATATTTTTATTTTACCAAAGTACTCTTTTCATAAGATTGAATTTAAATTTTTATTTAACATCAACTTTTATGTAAGAAGCTTTCGAAAATGAGGTATCATATTTGAAACAATTTTTATATATCATGCAATTTTTTTTTTTTTTTTTTTTTTTTTTTTTTTGTATTGGATTTGGGTGGGCTCCGGCTCTGATCACAAAAATTCCTTCGGGCTCGGGCGGGCCCGGGCTCCGAAAAACGAGCCCGAACTCATCTCTAGTATGACTGACATTTTAGTGTATATCGCCTCACATATAGATGCTATTTTATGCTGTATTTTTTTCCGAAAATTTTATATCTCTGCACCTATTTTATACTTTAAGTTTTAAAACTAGTGTATTTTGTATCGAAAATATTTTTTCGATGTATTTTGTTTTGCTCAATTCTTGTTTTAGTGTTGTGCTTAGGATGTCCCAATTTTGATAAACAGCGTCAAGCCTTTTCTTTCCCTTTTTTTTTTTTTTTTTTTTTTTTTTTTTTTTTTTTTTTTTACAATATTAGATCTTGCGATATTATTATTCACAACCGTCTGCTAAAACATTCTTCCCAAACACATTCCACCTTTATTTAAAAAAAAAAAATACACACACAAAAAGAAAAAAAAGGAAAGAACCAGAGAAATGTTGTTTGTCCCTAATTTTCTTTACTAATAAACGTGAGATGTTACAACGACATCACCCACGGAAAAAAAAGATTCTTACCCAACACAGATTGAAACTAATAAAATAGACTCCTGGTTCGGCCAAAAGCTATAGAAAAAATGTGCAATGACCTTTAATACCTGTCCTGAGAAGAATAAGTTTCAGGGCCGGCAGAACTTTCAAAAAATAAAATTTAGTCCGAATCTTCAGATAAAATTAAGTCCGACCCGAATTTAAGATAAGAAAAATTCACAGAGTTCCTGCTTCTGGATAAGTTACAATAGAGATCTGCATTGCCCGGCCTGTTTTCTTTGAGGACACTCGGGCTGAACCATGCCTATATTTCCAATCTTTTCACGGTTTAATTACTTTTTCGATACAGAGCTGAGACTTTCTTCATTCTTCCTAGGACTGTGCGGGCCTAAATTTTCAGCCCGGTTTCGATCCAGCCCGTATGGAAATCATTCTCTCGCAACTACCTGGTCCGCGCAAAAATCGGTAAAATTTGGACCGTTCCAAACATTTCTTTGCAAAAAAAATGTATATATTTTTATATGTTTAACTCGTCGTTATTCTACAATCAAAACCTGTTAAATGAAACCAACATATGGCGTAATCCTGTAATAATGGGACTCTTCACTCACTTGAAAATATCCGTTTCTTAATGTTAAACCGATGGGGAGGTTGTTTTCAAATTTCACGTTTAATTTCAATATTTTTTAAACGATTTTTTTTTTTTTTTTTGCAATGGATAGTTGAGCTCAATCTCCAATGTGACTATTTTTTACTTTTTCGATTTTTTTTTTTTTTTTTCAAAAGTACTTCCAGTTTCAAACCGGTTCCGAAAGTGAAAGTACCTTTTTAAAAAAAATTGCAACCGAAATCGAAAAAGTAAGAAATAGCCACATGATAAAGAGCAAACCCAGCTATGCTATTCAAGAAAAGGCGTGTTTAAAAATATTCAAATTTAAACGAGAAATTTGAAAATAACATGTACATTGGTTTAACAATAGTAGTGGGTGTTTTCAAGTAAGTGAAGAATCCCCCTTAAACGCAAAATATGTTGATTCAAAATTAATATAATAATACATGAGAAAAGAATGAACGCCTTCTAAGAGGGCAATTTGACCGTAACGCATTTTTTTTTCTTTTCGTTTCAATGTGATTTCGTTTTAGAAGATTTTACTGAGTAGCCTTTTTTTAGACTTTTAAGCAGGGGCGTGCGAAAAGAAAACCGCGCCCAATGCAAATTTTAAATTCGGCGCACTCTACCCGAACTTTTTCTTGTAACAGAAAAAAAATGACGTTGTTTTGATTGGCGCACCCCTAAATTTCCACGGCCGGGGCGACAACCCCCTTCGCCCCCCCTTTCGTAGGGCGCTGCTTTTAAGACTCCATTACATGAAATAAGCATTAACGATAACTGAATGATAACTGAAATATTTACATACAAATAGAGATTCATTAAAAATAAATAAATATTGCAGCCTACAACATTTCTAAAAAATATATAAATTAATAATAATAAAATAAGTAAAAATAATATAAAGATTAATTATTTTTGATCAGAACTCATTGTGCAATATAGTTTATTACCTTATTGAAGTAAAAATTTATGTTTTGTAGAAATATTATCTGGTCACACCGAGAGTTAAACTTTTTAAGGGGAAGGGCGAGGGCGGAGGTACTTGCTAGAACGTAGGCCAAATTTTTTAACTTTTATACCGACCGGACCATTAATTTATTTTTTACGAATCGGGTCGGCTCTGGGCCAGAAATTTTTGTCCACGCAGTTTTTTAGACCTTGGTCCAGCACGTGGGAACCTCTAATATGTATTATGAACTTGGCCCCCCTGTCGGGGATACAGTGCCCCCCCGTCGGGCAAATTCTGGTGCCGCCCTTGTTTATAAATCTGAGATAATTCCTTGATTTCTTTTGGGAAAACTTTTTTCCGTATTTTTCATCAGATAGGAATAAAATCGCTTTGACTGACGTTTATTATGCCTCCTTAAACGGAAAACTGTTTCAAACGGAAATTTCTTACGATGCCTACTTTACAGGATCAAGTTAGAATTTTCATATCTTGCAACTTATTTATATTTCAAAAAAGTATGACAAAACCAAAATCTAGGGGGGGGGGGCTCAAGCCCCACCTTGCCCCCCCATATGGGCGCCCATGTTCATATGTATATAGTTCGACTGCAACCAACAGTAAAAAATTACTCCGTGTATAAGGCGCACCTGGAGTTTTGTCCTAATTTTTTGAAAAAAAAGTGCGCCTTATACACGAGTAAATACGGTAATTAAATAAGATTCTTTGGGAACATTTAAGAACAAACCCCATACAAAAATTCGCATTAGAAGAGATGCTATGTTTAAGACACTTTGAGCTTCTTCTGTATAATCAATAGGGATGTAATCTTTAATTCTTTAGGGTTTGGTGTACTATTAATAGTACATGGCATTCCATAGAGTATTATTTAGCTTTAACAATTACTTTTGTTATTTCTACATATAGTACATCTTTATTTAAGTGTTGAACAATAAAAAATTTTAGGGATAGAAAATTGTCAACAAACATCTTACAACTTTATTCTCTTAAGTTTAGATTCAAGAGGGAGAAAAATACATATCTTGCTCAGATAGTATTGTGCACACAAAATAGTGCAGCTTTGTATACTTATTCCACTGAAGCAGTACTAATGTATTGCCATAAACATATTTTAAAAAATAATTTATTTGAAGGAAAATATTTAGAGTGTTCAAAAGGTACCCCCAGTTCAAACGTGCCCCCCTCTCCCCTACTGTATGCCTACGCCTTTCTTATTAAGGTTTCATTTACCGGGTGTCCCAAAAATGACTGATGGATTTTAAAATTCAATAACTTGCAAATGGTGACAGCTATTTAAAATTTTTTTGCAGGAGGGTTATGCATAATGTCAGGAGTTTTTTTAACTTAATTTTTTATTTTAGTTCGAATTTCAAACAATAGGTGGCGCTGACGGCGATTGAAGGCCAGGTCGACGCTTCACTCAGCACTGATCACCTGGCGCCACCTATTGTTTGAGATGCGAACTAAAAAAATTAAGGTAAAAAAAACTCCTGACATTAGACATAACCCTTCTGCAAGAATTTTTTAAATAGCTGTCACCGTTTGCAAGTTATTGAATTTTAAAATCCATCAGTCATTTTTGGGACACCCGGTATATTTGGGCACTTAATAGTAATAAAAATTTGCTTAATTCTCATTGCACTGCTAACGATTTCTTTATTTTATGGATATATTTTACTGTGTAAATATAAAAAAAACTTTTCTAAACGAATCGTGTATGATAAAACTCAAAGAACATTAGAAAGTAGTAATATCTGTTAAACCCTGTTGTAATACGGTATTTCCCAAACACTCTTCCTTAACCTACTATCATATAAATATGAACGAAACACTACACAAAATAAGAACTTACGTTAGATTTTAGATAATGACAATTTTTAAAGTTCAGTTAATCTATTTAGACAGCTAAAATTAACATTATTAAAGTAAAAGTAATTTTGTTCTCAAAATGAAAAAAAAATCAGATCCGAAATACTTGCAGTAAAACCTCGTTACAACAATATTTTGGGGA
Source organism: Maratus speculifer (assembly GCA_964019185.1). Classification (NCBI taxonomy): domain Eukaryota; kingdom Metazoa; phylum Arthropoda; class Arachnida; order Araneae; family Salticidae; genus Maratus; species Maratus speculifer. The sequence goes on from OZ025300.1 coordinate 277,908,491, forward strand.
CCAGATAAATATCTTGTTGTAGAGGGATATATTGCTGTATCGAGGGCCTATGTATTTTGGGCAAGCAAGTTTTAAGTATGAAATATTTAAAAGTTTATGCATGGAAGAAATTTATTAGCAGAGTGCTAATAGTTGAAATTAAATATTAAAATATATAAATATATATATGAAATAAATTCAGAAATAAGAAAAAATAAGCTTAAAATATTTACATAATTTTATTGAAAATAAGACAATATTTTGGTTTTTTATTCATTTTTAGACCGTTAAGTCAACCATTATTTAAGTCTTGTTATCCGAATCGATGAAAAATTTGGCAAAATGTGATAAGATTTTTTTTTTCCGAGTATTTGAAAATCAAAATATCATAAAAGGAGAAAATAACATTGAATTTTAAAAAGTTGAATCGTTCTACAGGGGTTTATTGCTCTAGAGAATATCACAATATTGAGGGGGAAATATATTAGTTTATATGGAAATTCCTCGGGACCACAAAATATTATTATAGTAGAGGGAGTTGTTGTATCCGATATCGTTGTAGCGAGAGTTTACTGTAGTTAATTTTCTCAAAGCAGTTATTTTGACAATTGCGCGCACGACTTCCGAAAAAAATTTTTAACGAGAAATTCACAAAATTTTCGTTGAAAAGATTGAATATATAAAAGGCACAAAATGACCTATTATGTTTCTCAAGTAAGAATTTTAAAAATTTACTACTTTTAAATCATTTTGAAAATTCATTATATCTCTACTCAAAAAATAAAAATCATGGTTCGTTTTAGCCATTTAAATGTGAAAAATAATGCGCGAAATGCATGCAGGAATTATTCTTTCGTAAAAATTTTATTATCTTAAAAAAAATTAAAAAGCAATGAAGTTGTTGATCGTTATTTATGAAAGAAGTTTGTAATAAAAGCCATTTTTCAAAATTTTCTAATCAATTTTTCAATGTTTCTGTAATTTCTTTTCCGAATCAAAAACTAGTCGTTGGGGGCCACCGTAATACTTACCCATCATGGATGGGCATATGAAAATAAAACATGTGAAACTATTTATACAATGCATTGCAATTCATAAACAAAATTTAAATATTGTTAATATACATAGTAATGCTCTATTAAAGAACTGCTGATGTACCCATTTCGACAAATTATATAAAACGCCAAACTACTCATGTAGTACCGAACTGCGTAAAAGAAACATCCTTATAACTCCAAAAATAATTATAATATAAACTAACAATTAACTGTGTCGGATTAAGAGTCTCATTTTCAATTTAAATATACCTCTGAATTGAAATTTGAATGAAATACAGGGTCGTGAAAAATCCAAGAATGTGGAAAACAGGATTACAAATATCTTGGCAACTAATAATCCGATCGACTTCTTTCTATATGCAAAATGTGTGTTATTTTATTGCCTTTTACGTCCATTCCTTAAAACAAAAAAAAAATCGAAAATTTTTATATACCTTTCATCAGAACGAACTTTTCGAGGGTCCGAAAAAAATAGTTCCGGATAATCGAGGTTGCTGATATTAAATAGGCTTCGTCCCATTCTTACATACTAACTACATACAAAATTTCAAGTCTATCTCAATTTGTTCGGGAGATAGAGCGTTTACAGACAGACGGACGGCAAATTTTTTTTTCTAAAAATGTTTTTCGGAATCTCCACTATCTAAAACGTGTAAATCCGTCAAAAAAAAAAAAAAATTCGATTTTCAAAACGATTGCAAGACTTACCCTATACTACGTATGATGGGTAAGTAATAAACCAGAAATACGAGTTAAGCATAGATTATGAAACACTTTCCAACTATTCCTGAAATCTTTAACCTTCGTTATTTAGAGTAATAAGATGTTAGTGTCCGTAGCCAAATACGAATTTCAATACTTTTGAACAGCCATGTATTGGATCTGTCGGTTGATATATGTATACTATATAATGGGGAAATTTAGTAAGAAAACACCTAACAGGTTGAATTTTCTCTCAGCAATTTATATTAATTGATAGAAACGTACTTTAATACTTTTGTCCAACCCATGTAAGTAGTAGGAAAACAACAGTACGGGCTCAGCCGCAGGAACAAGGATCCGTGCCGCCTGCGGTGCCTCCGGCTGTCCCTGCGGCTGTCCCTCCTGTGGCTGTCCCACCGCCACCATCCCTCCCGGTCCCTCCTGCGGTACCTCCTGCCCCCTCCATGCATCCCCCTCCACGAACGCCCCCTAGTGGAAAAAAGGAACATTCTATTATAATAGGATAGGTGAACAACCTTCCCTAATTAAAAATATTATCAATCACATCTCAACTCGGAATCATACTATATGATGAAGATTAAATTTATATTTGAATTTTGAACAACCATAATTTTAATGAGTATTATTAATTAAGCGAAACAATTAAAATCTCAGTTTTAACCATTTTATTTAGATTTCTTCAACTACAAGATGAGATTATCAATTTAACACAAGAAAGTTAAACATATATTTGAATTTTGCTTGATAGACATCTTAATGAGTAGTATTAATTAAATAAAAACAATAGAAAATATCAAGTTTTATAGAAAAAGACTGATTTCTTATGATTTTTATCAACTATATGATCAATGTAACGACTTAAAAGTTCAAAGTTAAACGTACATCCTAGTTTTTCAACTGCTATAACCCTTATGAGTATCGTTAATTAAGTAAAAAACAATGGAAAATATCAAGTTTTATAGAAAAAGACTGATTTCTTACGATTTTTATCAACTTAAGAGAGAAAACTTAATCGTACATTTCAGTTTTTCAACAGCTGTATCCTTAATGAGTATTGATAATTAAGTAAAAAACAATGGAAAATATCAAGTTTTATAGAAAAAGACTGATTTCTTGCGATTTTTATCAACTGCAACATCAGTGTATCGACTTACAAGTTGAAAGTTAAACATGCATTCTAGTTTTTCAACAGCTATAATCTTAATGAGTATCGTTAATTAAGTAAAAAACAATGGAAAATATCAAGTTTTATAGAAAAAGACTTATTTCTTACGATTTTTTCAACTCAAACTTCAGAATATCAATTTGATAGAAAGAAATTTAAGCATGCATTCCAGTTTTGGACAACCATTTCCTTCATGAACATTATTTATTAAGCAAAACAACGGAAAATATTAAATTTTTAACTGATTTCTTCATATTTTTTTTTAATATAAAATCAGGATACACAACTTAAAATAGAAATTTAAACATATTTTTTAGTTTTTGAACTGTCGTTACCTCAAAGAATTTCGATAATTGAACAATTAACAAAGGAAACTAATGATTTTTTAACGAAAAAAGACGAATTAAACGAATTTGGTTAACTTTTACTCTAAATGGAAATTTCATCATACTTTTATATACTAACTAAGTAGAATTTTAATGCATAAACGAACACATTTCAGTAAATATTCAACGCACACACAAATATGAAAACAACACCTGCTTCTTGTGACGTCATATTGAAACCAAAACTTATTCCTTGGAAGTCCCTCACCATGCCTTTTCACCCCCATCTCCCCCAATTTTTTACCACAGTTAGGGAAATGGACAAAGCAATGACCTCTCTATCTTGTATATTTAGAAGTCTGGGAGAAAAAAAGAGACATTTTATGCACTCCAATTTCATAACAATTACCGCAATATCCCAAAATTTGAATTTTGGAAGACATAATTAGTATAATTAATTAAACAAAATAATAAAAATATTATTTTTTAAGGGGAAAAGGTGAATTTGAGCGAATTTGATTAGTTTTACAATAGTCTTTTGAACTGCAACTTGAAAATATAGATTTCTAACAGAAGAATTAAACGTATATTTTAATTTTAACAACAAAAACTTAACAAGTATCATTAATTTAAGAAAAATAAATATAAATTTTAAAGAAAAGACGAATTTGAATAATTTTACACTAGTATTTTCAAAAGCAACCTAGAAATATCAATACTTATTCACATATTTCACTTATTCACTGTATTCAATACTATATTTAATAAATTTGGATACACTTTAAGAATTTTCTAATGTATAATTAAATATTAGCTGTATATTTAATGTTACCCATGTTTTCAACATTAGTTCATAATCGTGAATTTTGTATTTTAAATACCATGTATTCAGGTTCAGATTATTTTCACTTGAAATCATACAGAATTTTTTAACAGAGTTTGTTTTTGAAATCATTGAAGTAACTGTATTTAATATTTTTAACACCAATTTTCTAAGATTGTCTAACATTTTCCGATTATACATTCCCCATAAGTACATTTCTAAATGCTACAATCACTTTACATATCGAAAAGATATCATTGAAGCAACTGTATTTAATATTTTTAACACCAATTTTCATCATAATATCATTAATTAATTTCATTTAATATCATTAATTAAACAAAAAATAAATATCAATTTTCAAGAAAAGACAATTTTTTACACAAATTTTCAACTTTGAAATACATTTATTTACATATATTGTTACAATATATTACTAAACTTTTTAAAAAGTTTGAATGTTTTTACAAAGGATTCATATTTATATTTTTCACGTCTTGACTGCATTCGAAATCTTACAACAAAAGTATACTTTTATTATTTTTATTATTATTATTATTCTAGAAAACCTAAAAAGTCATTTCTTGCTGCTTTAAACACTTGACACATTAAAACTACTCTGAGATATTCTACCCATATAATTAATCAAATTAGGACATGATTCATCTTACACTTCAAAATTTCTGAATTTTTACAATACTTATTTTCATCAAACTTTATTCGTGATCCTATATATTTTAGGAGTACAGAATTTTAACATCTGTTTTTATCTACTTATCAGAAAATTATTAAAACACCCAACAACATTTTCCAAATATGAATATTATCTTTACAGTTTAATAATACAAAACATACACGAATACAAAGTTTAATTTTTACAAACATTTCATATTTCAAACCAAACTTTTCGAAATTTTCACATCATAAGAGCAAACATTAGACGAACTTTTTAACTTTTTTTATTGCTTACAAGGAAGGTCTCCATACGGGCATACTCAGAAAAATCTGAAAAAATTACAGAACGTTCTTCTCATATAGTTATATGATTATATAAAAATAATTTCGGCGGAACCTCCTTATAACGTCCGTAAAAAAATAATAAAAATTTCGTTTATTTGGCGATTTATCTCCGGTTGGCGAAAAAACGAAATTTTGAAAAATACGCTTTTACGCTTCGAATACTTTTTAAAGAAAAAACTTTCTATGTTCAATTTATTTAAATAAGTTTAGTTTAAGTAATTTTAGTTTTGCATTTTTACTTTACTTTAAGTGTAATTTTGTCATATACATTTATATGTACTTATAACAAAATGAAATTAATATATTTTATCATTTAAAACACAATTTAAATTGATTAAAATTGTTCCAAATTGAAAAATACACTGTTAAAAATCTGTTGCATTTTGTTGCATCGCACTCCCTTGCTTGTATAGAAAACGATTACTTGGCCGTGAAACGGAGCTTTCTCATTGGTTGGAATAGAGATATTATATACAAGCGGTGGAGTGCGTTGCAACAAAATGCAGCAGATTTTTAACAGTGCAAGACACCGTCAATTCACCATGCTATGGAGCATTCTCATTGATCAGCAGAGAGATATTCTATAAAAGTAGTGGAGTGACGTTGCAGTAAAGGCTGCAGATTTTTAACAGTGAAGTCTATTAAAATCAATTTTCAGATTTGTTAAAATCGTCTGATTTTGGCGAGGAAATGGACTGCTCGCCAAATCCCGCGTCGCTTTCAGCTTTTCACGCCAATTATTCCAAACTATTTTATTTTTTTTTACATATCTAATAATATAATTCCGCCGCTAATTTTCACTGATCCTTTATTACCTACGTGAGTAGTTTAAATCGTATTTTTTTCAAAAAATTCTGAGTATGCCCCCAATGGAGACCTTCCTTGTTAGTCCGCATTAGTAAAAAGATCTTTTCTAATGCATTAAAATGCATCATTGTATTTAATGCCAATTATCACACAATTTCTTGAAATTTAACAAAGAATTGACTATTACTTATCTGTTATTATTCTTATTAAACACTTATCTACATCAATATCGACTCTCGATAGTATATAGATATTTCATCATTACACACTTACAACTCTTTTCAAACGTTTATCAGAAAAATAAGTCAATCAAAGTCTAGTAGTTATCACACCTGTTCCTCAGAAATATTACTATCATATGAAACAGTAAAGAAAATTAATAGATATTTAATATTTAATAACCTCATACGTGAAATTACTGTCGAATGAGAATACTAATTATCTATAAAATCAACTGTTGAACAAAAAAATAGTACAGATTACCGAAAATTCAAATGTTTTTTCTGCAAAAGTTATAAAAATTAACAAATGAATGACAAGTTAGAGAAATAATTAAAAAAGTTAATGAACATATAGTTAGAGAAATAATTAAAAAAGTTAATGAACATATTGAGAATACTAATTATCTATAAAATCGACTGTTGAACAAAAAAATAGTACAGATTACCGAAAATTCAAATGTTTTTTCTGCAAAAGTTATAAAAATTAACAAATGAATGACAAGTTAGAGAAATAATTAAAAAAGTTAATGAACATATTTACAAATTTATTAAAATCACACCTTTTTCTGGATTACAAACCGCAATTTCTTGAAAAATTTATCACCCAATTTGTAAGATTTTAGTCCTAGTATTACATACACTCAATAAATATTCAAAATTAACAAAAATATAATTTTTTAGTCTCATCAATAAGCAGAAATTCTATATTAAAAGAATATTTTCATAGTAGTACTTATAAAAATGAGAGTTTACAAACTGATTTTCATAATTTTATCACATTTAAACTTAATATTTTACATAAAACATTATTTAATCAAATTTTATGCTTTCTAATTCAGTAAAATTCAATACCTTTTTAGTTTTTAAACAATACCACAATATTTATTTACATCAAACTTGATTCTTCACCTTTTATATTTCCACATTACACACGTGAGATAAATACTAACTTGGATCAGGAGTTGAAGTCAATTGATTCCATTCGATTTTCATCATGTACGCATTGCTCCTACACGAAATTTCTTACTGCTATAATCATCTAATGTATTAAAACTAATCTCCTCATATTTTTAATCAATTCACCAGATGTTTCATCTCGCACTTCTGAATTATCGTGCATCAAGTTGCTTAAAATATAAATACTATCTTTATAGTTTTAATGATATATAGTATACATGGGTTATCTTGAGTTAGCACTTCCATACTATTAATCAGATTATATGTTTCATTTTGCACTTGATCTTAATGATTTCATCTTGCATCTGAATTATCGTCCATCGAGTTTTTTTTTAAATAATAATATATTTATAGTTTTTGATTATACATAGCATGTACAAATACAATCTTTAATTTTAACATTTCATATTTCAAATAACCTATTTCCGAAACCAAGCTATGTGAATTTTACCACAATACTTATTATCATAGAATAATTTGTGTTTCACACTTTTCTAAAAATTATCAGATATGTACCCCTCAGAGAAATTACTATCATATGAATAAATGAAGAAAATTTAATTTATATTAAATGTACACGAAATTGATTGCAATATACATGTATTTAATAAAAATAAATAAATAAGCGATTATTTATACATTAAACCTTTACTAAATATATATTTCTTTCATTATACAGATGTTTCAACAAGATGAACCAAAACAGCAGCAAACTTCAGAAATTAATGATCCGAATTATTCATCCCTAGCACATGTAGCGTTAACGAATAACACATATGTGAGTACTTATATGAGAAATACTAGAATTTTTATATGAAACGTAATTAGAGTAAATACAAAATGATTTATCTTACTACCTACACTTTAACAAGTGCTTTTTACCTATATTATTGAAGAGAATCCTAACTGTGTCTATTTATTTCTACTACAGATGTGCTCTATTTGCTACAAACACTTCTTAAGTAAATGGAATTTAACAGAACATACAAAAATCTATACAGATGAAAAACCTTACACTTAGAAAGATTACCATAAATGCTGTTTTCAAGGAGACGTGAATAAAAAATGCACACATCATCATATAAAGCATCGTCAGATATATGTAAACTTAGCGAAGATATTCAAAAATTAGTCAGACTTTTGTAGAATTTAGAAATAAAGGAAGATATTTAGGCTATTTATCCATCATATTTTCACAACACTTACCACAATATCTCAAACTTAAAATTTGGAAGACATACACACTGCTGAAAAGTAATTTTGTGATTCTTCTAACCAGTATGAATGTATAGATATTATTTTGCAGTGTATTCTTTGAATGCTCACATTAAATATTCTTTTATATGCCTATATCGTTGTGTTTATTTTTCTAATACCTATTACATTAATGAAATACATTACATTTTAAATGAAATAACACTCTCACAACTTAAAAAATGCATAAGAACATACAAAAAATAAGCAGATGTATGAAAAAATATGCAAGTTTACAAAATAATTTCATTGTTTTCTAGAAATATTAACAAAAAATATTTACAATATGAAAAATTTGCAAAAGTGAAAAGAAAAAACACAAATGTAAAAACAAAAACCTAAAAGTGAAAAACTCATAACAAAGTTTTTGAAAAAAATATTTACAACAAAATTTTTTTTTTACAAAAACCAAAACTTCCAAAAATATTTTTTTCAAAATTTTTTTTTTCAAAAACATTTTTTACAAAAAATTTTTTTTTCAAAATAAGTTTTTACAAAAGTGAAAAAAAAAGAAAATCACAACGTTAAAAAAAATGAAAAATTTTTGTTAAAAAAAGTGTAAAAAAATTGCAAAAAAATGTTGCAAAAATTTCAAAAAAGTTATGAAAAAAGCTTCAAAAATTTCGTTGGTTTTAATGCAGTATGCAATGGCGAAACCATTGCATTTGCTATTAAAAACAACAAAATTTTTGAGACTTTTTTCATAACTTTTTGAAATTTTTGCAACATTTTATTGCAATTTTTTTACACTTTTTTTAACAAAAATTTTTCATTTTTTGTAATGTATTTCATTAATGTAATAGGTATTAGAAAAATAAACACAACGATATATGCATATAAAAGAATATTTAATGTGAGCATTCAAAGAATACACTGCAAAATAATATCTATACATTCATACTGGTTAGAAGAATCACAAAATTACTTTTCAGCAGTGTGTATGTCTTCCAAATTTTAAGTTTGAGATATTGTGGTAAGTGTTGTGAAAATATGATGGATAAATAGCCTAAATATCTTCCTTTATTTCTAAATTCTACAAAAGTCTGACTAATTTTTGAATATCTTCGCTAAGTTTACATATATCTGACGATGCTTTATATGATGATGTGTGCATTTTTTATTCACGTCTCCTTGAAAACAGCATTTATGGTAATCTTTCTAAGTGTAAGGTTTTTCATCTGTATAGATTTTTGTATGTTCTGTTAAATTCCATTTACTTAAGAAGTGTTTGTAGCAAATAGAGCACATCTGTAGTAGAAATAAATGGACACAGTTAGGATTCTCTTCAATAATATAGGTAAAAAGCACTAGTTAAAGTGTAGGTAGTAAGACAAATCATTTTGTATTTACTCTAATTACGTTTCATATAAAAATTCTCGTATTTCTCATATAAGTACTCACATATGTGTTATTCGTTAACGCTACATGTGCTAGGGATGAATCATTCGGATCATTAATTTCTGAAGTTTGCTGCTGTTTTGGTTCATCTTGTTGAAACATCTGTATAATGAAAGAAATATATATTTAGTAAAGGTTTAATGTATAAATAATAGCTTATTTATTTATTTTTATTAAATACATGTATATTGCAATCAATTTCGTGTACATTTAATATAAATTAAATTTTCTTCATTTATTCATATGATAGTAATTTCTCTGAGGGGTACATATCTGATAATTTTTAGAAAAGTGTGAAACACAAATTATTCTATGATAATAAGTATTGTGGTAAAATTCACATAGCTTGGTTTCGGAAATAGGTTATTTGAAATATGAAATGTTAAAATTAAAGATTGTATTTGTACATGCTATGTATAATCAAAAACTATAAATATATTATTATTTAAAAAAAAACTCGATGGACGATAATTCAGATGCAAGATGAAATCATTAAGATCAAGTGCAAAATGAAACATATAATCTGATTAATAGTATGGAAGTGCTAACTCAAGATAACCCATGTATACTATATATCATTAAAACTATAAAGATAGTATTTATATTTTAAGCAACTTGATGCACGATAATTCAGAAGTGCGAGATGAAACATCTGGTGAATTGATTAAAAATATGAGGAGATTAGTTTTAATACATTAGATGATTATAGCAGTAAGAAATTTCGTGTAGGAGCAATGCGTACATGATGAAAATCGAATGGAATCAATTGACTTCAACTCCTGATCCAAGTTAGTATTTATCTCACGTGTGTAATGTGGAAATATAAAAGGTGAAGAATCAAGTTTGATGTAAATAAATATTGTGGTATTGTTTAAAAACTAAAAAGGTATTGAATTTTACTGAATTAGAAAGCATAAAATTTGATTAAATAATGTTTTATGTAAAATATTAAGTTTAAATGTGATAAAATTATGAAAATCAGTTTGTAAACTCTCATTTTTATAAGTACTACTATGAAAATATTCTTTTAATATAGAATTTCTGCTTATTGATGAGACTAAAAAATTATATTTTTGTTAATTTTGAATATTTATTGAGTGTATGTAATACTAGGACTAAAATCTTACAAATTGGGTGATAAATTTTTCAAGAAATTGCGGTTTGTAATCCAGAAAAAGGTGTGATTTTAATAAATTTGTAAATATGTTCATTAACTTTTTTAATTATTTCTCTAACTTGTCATTCATTTGTTAATTTTTATAACTTTTGCAGAAAAAACATTTGAATTTTCGGTAATCTGTACTATTTTTTTGTTCAACAGTCGATTTTATAGATAATTAGTATTCTCAATATGTTCATTAACTTTTTTAATTATTTCTCTAACTATATGTTCATTAACTTTTTTAATTATTTCTCTAACTTGTCATTCATTTGTTAATTTTTATAACTTTTGCAGAAAAAACATTTGAATTTTCGGTAATCTGTACTATTTTTTTGTTCAACAGTTGATTTTATAGATAATTAGTATTCTCATTCGACAGTAATTTCACGTATGAGGTTATTAAATATTAAATATCTATTAATTTTCTTTACTGTTTCATATGATAGTAATATTTCTGAGGAACAGGTGTGATAACTACTAGACTTTGATTGACTTATTTTTCTGATAAACGTTTGAAAAGAGTTGTAAGTGTGTAATGATGAAATATCTATATACTATCGAGAGTCGATATTGATGTAGATAAGTGTTTAATAAGAATAATAATAGATAAGTAATAGTCAATTCTTTGTTGAATTTCAAGAAATTGTGTGAGAACATGGTTTTTTACATTAAGTTTATGTAATTTCAGTTACAGTTTTTCGACAATCAACGTAAAAATGGATAATTATCATAATTAAAAGTTATGATGAAAAGATCTAACAAGGAAGGTCTCCATTGGGGGCATAATCAGAATTTTTTGAAAAAAAATACGAATTAAACTACTCATGTAGGTAATAAAGGATCAGTGAAAATTAGCGGCGGAATTACATTATTAGATATGTAAAAAAATAAAATAGTTTGGAGCAATTGGCGTGAAAAGCTGAAAGCGACGCGGGATTTGGCGAGCAGTGCATTTCCTCGCCAAAAGCAGACGATTTTAACGAATCTGAAAATTGGTTTTAATTGATTTCACTGTTAAAAATCTGCAGCATTTACTGCAACGTCACTCCACTACTTTTATAGAATATCTCTCTTCTGACCAATGAGAATGCTCCTTAGCACGGTGAATTGACCGTTTTCTATAAAAGCGGTGGAGTGACGCTGCAGGAAATGTTGTAGCTTGTGCAATATTGCATTTTGTTGCAACACACTCCACCGCTTGTATATAATATCTCTATTCCAACCAATGAGAAAGCTCCATTTCACGGCCAAGTAACCGTTTTCTATACAAGCAAGGGAGTCCGTTGCAACAAAATGCAGCAGATTTTTAGCAGTGTATTTTTCAATTTGGAACATTTTTAATCAATTTAAATTGTGTTTTAAATGATAAAATATATTAATTTCATTTTGTTTATAAGTACATATAAAAGTATATGACAAAATTACACTTAAAGTAAAGTAAAAATGCAGAACTAAAATTACTTAAACTAAACTTATTTAAATAAATTGAACACAGAAAGTTTTTTCTTTAAAAAGTATTCGAAGCGTAAAAGCGTATTTTTCAAAATTTCGTTTTTTCGCCAAACGGAGATAAATCGCCAAATTAACGAAATTTTTATTATTTTTTTACGGACGTTATAAGGAGGTTCCGCCGAAATTTTTTTATAAACATATATAACTATATGAGAAGAACATTCTGTAATTTTTTCAGATTTTTCTGAGTATGCCCGTATGGAGACCTTCCTTGTTAGTGCAAAATGTTAAAACTTGGGCTGCATAGAAAAACGGGGGGAAAAAATCCCTGTCTGTTTTCGGCGAGTTGTTTTCTTGGTATTGATGTTCGTTTCGGTTACTTTTTCCTCTGTTTTACATTGTATTGTTCATTTATATTTTATTTTTCTCATAATTTTATTATTCTTAATATTATAGTGTGAGGTGTTAATATGGTAGCGCATTCCTATATCAGAAATACTTTTTTCCTTATTTAAAAATTAGCATAAAATTTTTGCCTCATAAATATTAGAAAAATATTTCAAAATTTTATCGCGTATTTTGTAACAAACTTATACATATTTTAATAGTTTGATTCCTGCGTTAGTAACCGCGGCATTAACCAGTTTTGGCCATTTAAAAAATTTCTTCTGTGCGACTTTCGTGTATTCAGAGATGTTTCTTTGGGTTTTAGTGTCGTTAATGACAGCAGATTTGACGAGTTTAGTTGTGGCACGATGAGTTGCGTGCATCTAGTAATGTTTTTGTTGTTGTTGTTGTTTAAATGGGCAAGCAGCGCGTTGACCGCACTGACGAGTTTCATGCATCCAGTGATTTTTTTTTTGTTGTTGTTGTTGTTTAAATGGGCACGCAGCGCTCATACGTACGTTAGTGACTGCGGCATTGACGAGTTTCGTGCACTTTAGAGATTGCTGCACAGTGAGTTTTATTCACTTTAGAGACTGCTGCACGGCGAGTTTTATGCATCCAGTGATGATTTTTTGTTTTAAATGGGCGCGCAGCGCTCATACGTACGTTAGGGACTGCGACATTGACGGGTTTCGTGCACTTTAGAGATTGCTGCAAAGCGACTTTCGTGCACTTTAGAGATTGCTACACAGCGAGTTTATGCACTTTAGAGACTGCTGCACAGCGAGTTTCATGCATCCAGTGATGCTTTTTTCGGTTTAAATGGGCGCGCAGCGCTCATATGTATATTAGTGATAGCGACATTGACGAGTTTCGTCCATTTTAAAGCTTTCTGCTCATTCAGTTTCTTGTGCCCAATGATGATTTTTTTGTTGTTGTTTCGTTTTAATAGGCGCGCAGCGCTTAGGAATCATCATTGAAACTGTTCACATCGTTAATTGTCTGCCGAAAATTCCGTGTTGTGATTGGGGAAAATTTTTAGGTTTCTGAAAATTCAGTTCGCTTGAGAGTGCTTGTCACTAAAATCGCCAACATCCAGTGTCTGGTTTTGTTTAGGATTGTGTCATTAATATTTGAAGAGGATGTGCATTATAATTATTAATATTCTAATATTTAAAATATTATATCATGCTTTCATTGTACATTTCTATAAAACAGTAATTAAAATCATCATTAAAAAATAAAATTGAAGAAATATTTTCATTATAACCTTTGTCTAAGTTTATAATGTATAACATCACTTTAAAATCAATACCAAGAAACAACTTGCCTAAACCGTACAGGGATTTTTTTTTCCGTTTCTCTATGCAGTCTAAGTTTTAACATTGTTGCATTAAGCTGCCCCTATCCGCTACTAAAAAGAAACCCTTATTTACTATTATGTGGCATTATTTATTTACCCCTTTGTAAAAAAAATGCATTTAGAGGAAAATAAGGCAGGATGGCCCATTGAATATTTAACGAAGCGGATTTTGTACATTTAAATTTTGGTGAAGTGTTACTATTACAGGAAATTGAAAATAGCAGCAAATATTTTAACATAGATGAAGCAGAATGGAAAAGCAGAAGTTAAGATTATTTGCAAAATTTCGTCAATAATTATGAAAGCTTTACATCAGCGGCTATAAGAGATACTGAAACAGAGTTTGATGATTTGACAGTTTAAAAAGAAAGAAAGGATGATGAAATGATGACACTGATAACGTGATTATCCATTTTATGCTACTGCTTTAACAGCCGTCAACACTTCGAGATGTTACCTTCAAAATGCTGATGTGGCATTAAATACAATGATGCATTTTAATGCATTAGAAAAGATCTTTTTACTAATGCGGACTAACAAGGAAGGTCTCCATTGGGGGCATACTCAGAATTTTTTGAAAAAAATACGATTTAAACTACTCACGTAGGTAATAAAGGATCAGTGAAAATTAGCGGCGGAATTATATTATTAGATATGTAAAAAAAATAAAATAGTTTGGAATAATTGGCGTGAAAAGCTGAAAGCGACGCGGGATTTGGCGAGCAGTCCATTTCCTCGCCAAAATCAGACGATTTTAACAAATCTGAAAATTGATTTTAATAGACTTCACTGTTAAAAATCTGCAGCATTTACTGCAACGTCACTCCACTACTTTTATAGAATATCTCTCTGCTGATCAATGAGAATGCTCCATAGCATGGTGAATTGACGGTGTCTTGCACTGTTAAAAATCTGCTGCATTTTGTTGCAACGCACTCCACCGCTTGTATATAATATCTCTATTCCAACCAATGAGAAAGCTCCGTTTCACGGCCAAGTAATCGTTTTCTATACAAGCAAGGAAGTGCGATGCAACAAAATGCAACAGATTTTTAACAGTGTATTTTTCAATTTGGAACAATTTTAATCAATTTAAATTGTGTTTTAAATGATAAAATATATTAATTTCATTTTGTTATAAGTACATATAAACGTATATGACAAAATTACACTTAAAGTAAAGTAAAAATGCAAAACTAAAATTACTTAAACTAAACTTATTTAAATAAATTGAACATAGAAAGTTTTTTCTTTAAAAAGTATTCGAAGCGTAAAAGCGTATTTTTCAAAATTTCGTTTTTTCGCCAACCGGAGATAAATCGCCAAATAAACGAAATTTTTATTATTTTTTTACGGACGTTATAAGGAGGTTCCGCCGAAATTATTTTTATATAATCATATAACTATATGAGAAGAACGTTCTGTAATTTTTTCAGATTTTTCTGAGTATGCCCGTATGGAGACCTTCCTTGTAAGCAATAAAAAAAGTTAAAAAGTTCGTCTAATGTTTGCTCTTATGATGTGAAAATTTCGAAAAGTTTGGTTTGAAATATGAAATGTTTGTAAAAATTAAACTTTGTATTCGTGTATGTTTTGTATTATTAAACTGTAAAGATAATATTCATATTTGGAAAATGTTGTTGGGTGTTTTAATAATTTTCTGATAAGTAGATAAAAACAGATGTTAAAATTCTGTACTCCTAAAATATATAGGATCACGAATAAAGTTTGATGAAAATAAGTATTGTAAAAATTCAGAAATTTTGAAGTGTAAGATGAATCATGTCCTAATTTGATTAATTATATGGGTAGAATATCTCAGAGTAGTTTTAATGTGTCAAGTGTTTAAAGCAGCAAGAAATGACTTTTTAGGTTTTCTAGAATAATAATAATAATAAAAATAATAAAAGTATACTTTTGTTGTAAGATTTCGAATGCAGTCAAGACGTGAAAAATATAAATATGAATCCTTTGTAAAAACATTCAAACTTTTTAAAAAGTTTAGTAATATATTGTAACAATATATGTAAATAAATGTATTTCAAAGTTGAAAATTTGTGTAAAAAATTGTCTTTTCTTGAAAACTGATATTTATTTTTTGTTTAATTAATGATACTTATTACATTTTTGTTCTTAAAAACTAAAATATGCGTTTAATTCTGTTAAAATTGATATATCCGTGTTGGAGATGAGAAAAAATATTGTAAAACTAATAAAATTTGTTTAAATTCGCCTTTTTATTCTTAAAATTAATATTTTCTATTGTTTAGAATATATACTTTTGAGGAATGTATAACCGGAAAATGTTAAAAAATCTTAGAAAATTGGTGTTAAAAATATTAAATACAGTTGCTTCAATGATATCTTTTCGATATGTAAAGTGATTGTAGCATTTAGAAATGTACTTATGGGGAATGTATAATCGGAAAATGTTAGACAATCTTAGAAAATTGGTGTTAAAAATATTAAATACAGTTGCTTCAATGATTTCAAAAACAAACTCTGTTAAAAAATTCTGTATGATTTCAAGTGAAAATAATCTGAACCTGAATACATGGTATTTAAAATACAAAATTCACGATTATGAACTAATGTTGAAAACATGGGTAACATTAAATATACAGCTAATATTTAATTATACATTAGAAAATTCTTAAAGTGTATCCAAATTTATTAAATATAGTATTGAATACAGTGAATAAGTGAAATATGTGAATAAGTATTGATATTTCTAGGTTGCTTTTGAAAATACTAGTGTAAAATTATTCAAATTCGTCTTTTCTTTAAAATTTATATTTATTTTTCTTAAATTAATGATACTTGTTAAGTTTTTGTTGTTAAAATTAAAATATACGTTTAATTCTTCTGTTAGAAATCTATATTTTCAAGTTGCAGTTCAAAAGACTATTGTAAAACTAATCAAATTCGCTCAAATTCACCTTTTCCCCTTAAAAAATAATATTTTTATTATTTTGTTTAATTAATTATACTAATTATGTCTTCCAAAATTCAAATTTTGGGATATTGCGGTAATTGTTATGAAATTGGAGTGCATAAAATGTCTCTTTTTTTTCTCCCAGACTTCTAAATATACAAGATAGAGAGGTCATTGCTTTGTCCATTTACCTAACTGTGGTAAAAAATTAGGGGAGATGGGGGTGAAAAGGCATGGTGAGGGACTTCCAAGGAATAAGTTTTGGTTTCAATATGACGTCACAAGAAGCAGGTGTTGTTTTCATATTTGTGTGTGCGTTGAATATTTACTGAAATGTGTTCGTTTATGCATTAAAATTCTACTTAGTTAGTATATAAAAGTATGATGAAATTTCCATTTAGAGTAAAAGTTAACCAAATTCGTTTAATTCGTCTTTTTTCGTTAAAAAATCATTAGTTTCCTTTGTTAATTGTTCAATTATCGAAATTCTTTGAGGTAACGACAGTTCAAAAACTAAAAAATATGTTTAAATTTCTATTTTAAGTTGTGTATCCTGATTTTATATTAAAAAAAAAAAATGAAGAAATCAGTTAAAAATTTAATATTTTCCGTTGTTTTGCTTAATAAATAATGTTCATGAAGGAAATTGTTGTCCAAAACTGGAATGCATGCTTAAATTTCTTTCTATCAAATTGATATTCTGAAGTTTGAGTTGAAAAAATCGTAAGAAATAAGTATTTTTCTATAAAACTTGATATTTTCCATTGTTTTTTACTTAATTAACGATACTCATTAAGATTATAGCTGTTGAAAAACTAGAATGCATGTTTAACTTTCAACTTGTAAGTCGATACACTGATGTTGCAGTTGATAAAAATCGTAAGAAATCAGTCTTTTTCTATAAAACTTGATATTTTCCATTGTTTTTTACTTAATTATCAATACTCATTAAGGATACAGCTGTTGAAAAACTGAAATGTACGATTAAGTTTTCTCTCTTAAGTTGATAAAAATCGTAAGAAATCAGTCTTTTTCCATAAAACTTGATATTTTCCATTGTTTTTTACTTAATTAACGATACTCATAAGGGTTATAGCAGTTGAAAAACTAGGATGTACGTTTAACTTTCAACTTTTAAGTCGTTACATTGATCATATAGTTGATAAAAATCATAAGAAATCAGTCTTTTTCTATAAAACTTGATATTTTCTATTGTTTTTATTTAATTAATACTACTCATTAAGATGTCTATCAAGCAAAATTCAAATATATGTTTAACTTTCTTGTGTTAAATTGATAATCTCATCTTGTAGTTGAAGAAATCTAAATAAAATGGTTAAAACTGAGATTTTAATTGTTTCGCTTAATTAATAATACTCATTAAAATTATGGTTGTTCAAAATTCAAATATAAATTTAATCATCATATAGTATGATTCCGAGTTGAGATGTGATTGATAATATTTTTAA
Source organism: Maratus speculifer (assembly GCA_964019185.1). Taxonomy (NCBI): domain Eukaryota; kingdom Metazoa; phylum Arthropoda; class Arachnida; order Araneae; family Salticidae; genus Maratus; species Maratus speculifer. The sequence goes on from OZ025300.1 coordinate 277,926,990, forward strand.
TTAGGGAAGGTTGTTCACCTATCCTGTTATAATAGAATGTTCCTTTTTTCCACTAGGGGGCATTCGTGGAGGGGGATGCATGGAGGGGGCAGGAGGTACCGCAGGAGGGACCGGGAGGGATGGCGGCGGTGGGACAGCCGCAGGGACAGCCGGAGGCACCGCAGGCGGCACGGATCCTTGTTCCTGCGGCTGAGCCCGTACTGTTGTTTTCCTACTACTCATGTAGTTCACCTAGAATTTTTACTACACGCCAGTATTTTGGTAAAATTTGGTTCAAACACATTCGCAAAACTACTTAAATGACATTTCCCGAAATTATCCATAAAGTAACCACATGTATCCAATTCCTTGCGCAACTACCATTTTATCTGTATGCTACAAACCTTTCTTAGTAAACTGAGAGAAGTTCAACGTAAAAATGCACAATTTATTTAAAAACCACCTTTAAATTACACACATTCAGTAACTTTTACGAACTCTTTTGGGTGTAACCCTGTTTATAAATTCGATCATTTATACACACCATACTTATAATATTCATACATTTAGTGAAACAAAAACGCATATAATTAAGCATGCATTTCATCTATCCATCAGAATTCATCAATAATATACAATACTTCGGATAAAATATACTATTTTAAATATTTTGTGTGTCCCTGTAAATGTTATGCACTTCATATGCGTGAAATATCAATCTTCAGTGGTGTACACGAAATCGTTTAAACCCTTTGAAGGGCAAAGCAGTTCTATTCATTGCATGCCGAAATGATCGAATGACACCAGAACTTAAAAGGAAATTTATTTCAAGATAGTTAAACGTTTATCTTCGCGTACTTAACATTAAAATTTTCATTTCAAAATTCTGGTGTCAATGTGGAATTTTTCAAATAAAATTAAGTGGTATATATTTTATACCACCGCTCTTCAAGGGGTTAACATAATTAAAATAAATCTCAAATAGTTCTCCCTTTTGTTATTGAGCAATGGGATTCTTTTGTGTAATCCTGTTAATCTATAGCTATTAATTTTTTTTTTCACCGCATATTTTACAGAATGCATACTTTAGTGCATTTCGGAAATGCATATAAATTTTAATATGTTTGACAAAGTGCAAAACCTCCAAAATTCATTTGAAAATGTTTTCCCCCCCACATAGGCCGTAATGCAATGAATAATTTGACTGTTCCTGTAAATAAACTAATCGTGCTAAAAATTTCTTTTGAAATAGGGTTCGTGCTAGGATAAACGTCAATAACATCCAAATATTCCATGGTAATCCGGGTATATTTACGAGAGTTGGAGCACGGACAGACAATCCGAAAGCATAAAAACTTTTCAATTTTGTTGAAATGTTAAAAAATATTCTAGTTGGGGATTTGAATAAGAAAGAATTCTTAAGGAGACAGCTTATCTCAAAATTGGTCAAAACAGATTTTCTTTAATATTAAATGAAAGTTCAATTGTTATTTTGACATTTCATTTTTACACTAAACGGAAATTATATCGCGAGATGTGTAAATCTTGTTAATGAAAATCTCTAAGAAAAATAGTGTTTCAGTTCCTTTTTGCACTTTCAGTTATGTATAGCCAAGGCTTCACTCGATCTTACAGGCTATAACAGTTGCGCGGAATACAATAGGAGGGAAGGAATCAAAATATAGTTCCGGCTGCGGCCGCTGCTAGAATTTGGCACTGCATGCCCACCTCAGTCAACACCGGCGTCAAGGCGTCAAGTTCGAATGAAGCCTTGTTTGAACTTGTTTACGTTCGCTATTAGCTTTTACAAATGATTTAGTATTAAGATTAGTATTATTTATTTTATTTTTATAATAAAGATGTTATATTATTGTGTACCATATTGCCGCTCATCATCTAGGAATAAAGGTGTTTCGTTTCACCAGTTTCCTGCAAATTCGGATCTATTTAAAGAGTGGCTGAAAGTTATTTCCCGGGATAATTTTACGGTAAATGATAAATCGCCCATCTGTAGTATGTGGTAAACATTTCAAGTAAGAGGATTTTATTCCTGGATTGAAAATTAAAAAACTAGTCTCGAATGCAGTGGCTTCCATTTTTGAAAACTATCCGTCATATAAAATTCCTACATCATAGGCGTAGGAACCGGGGGAGCTGGGGGAGCTGTGGCTCCCCCTGGAATATTTGAGACCCCAGAGCTCCCCCGAGAGAAAGTCTCGCACCACATCTTTTTACGATGCATTGTTGAATTTTTTAAAAAAGTCTACTTTTTCTAGGAAATTCACATAATAAACAACAAAGAGAAGAGAAAGAGGGTGAACACACCTCATTCTACTTTCATCCTTTTTCTTGTCGTTTATAACCTTCTCAATTCCCCCCCCCCCCCCAAAAAAAAAAGAAAAAAAGAAAAAAAAATATTTGGAAGACATTTGTAAACAAAACAACAGAAAGAAATCTTAACTGTTGAGTTGGACAATCCTTAAATTTGAATATTGTATTCGGGATCGTCCATAAATTAAGTTTCTATGTGTCAAGTATATCTAATAAAAATTACTTTAACTGTATTAAAGAGTTGCTGATCTTTTGATATGCGTCTATTTTACATTCCTGTTTGTGAAAAGTGCAACAGTGTGAAGAAATCATCCGAAATGAATAAAATTATGAATGAAATGATTCCCGCTTCTAGCTTTCCACAATATGCCCCAGTTACCCCTATTTGTAGAAAGTTCCTACGCCACTGTCCTACATTGAAAAGCAGACGGCAGTTGATTCGTAATCACACTACTGCGGAAATAAATAATCCTAAAAGACCCTACAGTGTGGAAGCTAAACTTAATAATAAGCGTCAAAAATTAGTGAAATTCTTATACAGAAACTCATGAAACCTCCACTAATGATATAATAGATCATAAAGCAGAAAAATCATCTCAAAATAAATCAGGAAAGACCAGTTTTCCAACAGGCATCAAAGCAAATTTTTATAAAGACATAATCAGTATTTGAATGGGAAAGCATTTTTTTTTTTCTTGTAATTGATATATAGTAAAGAGTTATTTTCTGTATTTCAATTGAAAAAATTCCTTCTATAATTAGTTAATTGTAAAGATTTTTTTTTTTTTTTTTTTTACCTAAAGTTATTTTATTAAAAGGAAATGCAGTTTAAAAAAAAAAAGGTTTAAGGTTGTTGTTTTTTTTTTTGTTTTTTGTTTTTTTTTTCTCATAACAAATATTAAATTAATTGAATAGAAGGAAAAAAAAAAGTATTTTTACTGGAAAACGCTTATTCAACTATTAAATTTGTTGATTAGATTAAAATTGATAAAGGTTATGATACAGATGATGTTAAATACTGTGAATTTCAAAGAGTATCTGTAGTTTCTTGTTTCCTGAGTTTTTTTTTTTTTAAAGCAAGAAATTTGAAGATTGAAAGAAAGAAAGAAAGAAAAAAAAGAAGTGTAAATTGTTTAAACTAAATATCATTTATTTATTTTTCTATGAGAAGGCAATAACAAATTGTTAATAGTCCTTATATATAACTAAAAAAATTTGGATTGAAAATACTAAATAAATATTTCTAATGCTTAATTGTTCTGTGTAAATGAATGGAGCAAAACTCTTCAAACATATAAAATTTTGTGCTTAGATTGTTTTTAATTGTCATTTAATAATATAATAAGATGTCATTTAATACGCAGAGTATGTTCCATTTTAGCCCTTTAAATCGTACTGATGAGGTGAGCAATCAGCGCCATCTATCGATTTATTTGACACTTTAATGATTCCAGCGAAAACTGGTGTTTGTTAAGGCCGTATAGCGCGTTATCGAGTTCGGCCGTGGTATAGCTAACCGTTGCTTTAAGGAGACTTCACTCACTTGCAAGCATCCACTTCATAAATGTTAAACCAATTGATTGTTATCGAATTTCTCATTTCAAATGTCAATATTTTTTGTATAGAATACCAGAGATTTTTAAATATGGCTATTTTTTTTTTTGCTTTCGATTTTTTTTTTAAAGGGTACTTTGTTTCGAGGTCGGTTCCAAAAGTGATAGCATTTCTATATAAAAAATACCTGCAACCTAAATCTAAAATGTAAAAAATGGCTATATTAAAGAGACCTCAGCTATCCTAATTAAAAAGAAAAATCTTTAAAATATTCAAATTTAAATGAAATTCGAAACCAACCTGTCCATTGGTTTAACAAAACGGAGCGGGTATTTAAGAGAGTGAAGTTCCTCTTAAGCACTGTTGATCTTATATGATTATTTGTTTAATGTACGAGTCTAAGATAATTTATTTTACATTAAGCTCATTTAGAGCTAGCATTAACTCTTTGTGGCCGCATCTCTATTCAATCACCACAGCTTTTTTAAAAGCTCCAGTTGTACGTTTGCTCTCTGGCTTTACTACAGCAAAGAACTGTACTAATTTACTAAATCGGCAAACTTCGGGGACAGGTTCAATTCGAAATTTTACAAATTGCGTTTAACCCTTTAACGGTCAAAGCATTTTCTTTGCTAAGATGTTGAAATAAATTAATGACACCGATAATTGTGAACAAATGTATGTAAATACGAAAAGGCGATTTTTCTCATGCATAATAAAATGGAATTCTTAAAATAAAAATTCCGGTGTCGTTGTTGCATATACGAATTAAAATTGTGGTTTCGTAGCGAAACCAATGTACGTTAAAGGGTTAAATGTCATTAGGCATTTTAATTTTAAAAAATACTCTAAAACGGCAAAAAAATTTCAGAAATACCGCGAAATTGATAATTTAAAAGATACTAGGTGTTAATAGTAAAGTCTATTAAACAAGTTCAAACAAAAGTCAAAAGCTGCCTATTGTATACTACTTTGAAAGGATGCAGAACTATACAAGATTGAGAACCAAAATATTTTCCCATAAAATTAAGAGTCGTATATACAAAGTTTGTAATTTGTTTTTCCTTCATAATCTTGCATATTACCTATTACTGTTCGTTCCATGAAAATTAATTCGATCAGCACGTTATCTATATATAAATTTAATACGCCCACAAAGAGTTGAGATTTTTTTTTCAAAGCTTTTGAATAAATTTTTTTGAACACTTCACATTTTGATCGCGTAGCGGTCCCAGTAAATTTCATTTGAATTGGGTTGCCAAGCATTAAGCTACTATCAGATTCACAAAACATTGCGAGCAACCAATTTTCCAGCCGATTTCAATTCTAGATTTTCCCGTTCAAAAGAAAAGGGTTACAATTGTCCTGGCTAAAATCAAAGGAAAACTACTACCAGCCATTAATATTTATTGCCTATTCATATCAATTGCTTATCCCTGATTTATTGAAATGTTGAAAATTAGAGGGCGAGGGGAAAATCCGCGGCTAGCGGAGAATTTAGAACTGCGGAATAAAGTTGGGTGATATTGTTTGCCTCACTCTGGATGTTGAGACAATATTTCGTCAAAAGTTCGAGAAAAATCAAGTGTTGGCTTAAAAATTGCTCGAAATGTTTGCGAATCGGATAGCAGGTTTCGGGAGCAGGGGGCTCAGCTTCTTCGTATTTTCATATTACAATTTAAACATGAAAATGAGGTTTATATGAAATTCTTATTTTCTATACCACATTTTTTTATTGAAAATGAATTTTAGCAATAGTAATTAACTATTTTTGCAGTAGCGAGCATTTTGCTTGAAAATTTAACAGTACGTTGTATCTTGCGGATTGGCAAAATTCTTGGTAAGATTTTCTGAAAATCTCCCACCCCTGGTTCAGAAAATACAAAACTCCATTGTTTAATTCATTTCTAGCCCAACTTAATATGGTAAGGTTAATGAGATCACTTCAATGCATTTTTAAACAGTCAAGAGAAAACCAGTAACTTACATTTTATTTGATAGTTTAGGTAAAACATCAATAAAAGTAAATTCGAATAAAAAGTTAAAATGTATAGCTAAAATATTTCGCAGTTCAATATTTACAGCAACATTTTGTCCAGTTTATTCAGTTTCAGACTTCTGGGAAGCTTCGGCGTCAGGTGTACAACTCAAAGTAGCAGGATCTTGTTCGCTATCAGTTCCATTTTCTTGGCACTCTGGCTCAACAGCATCCGTTACGATGTCTGAAGAAACCGCTAAACCATCCAAGTTCTCTCGCAAGCTTTCAATAGCTGCTGGGTCAAGATCTGGCATGGGAAGGCAAGAATCGTTTTCCAACGAATGGGATAGTTCCGGATAGTGAATAGTCTCGTCCTCCAAACTCATTTGTTCATAATCAACAGAAGAATCTTTCGATATTTTTCTCTGTGGTAAAGGTTCAGAGCAAACCGACATATCTTTAGACGTCTTCCTTTTCGGCAAATCTCCCTCAGGCGATTCTCCTGCGTAACACGAATAGCCGGCAAGTGCAGACTTGCTCCTTATTTGTACAAGCTCTGTAACGACACCAGATCTCCGTTGTCGAACAGGCTTTCCTTCTGCTGAATTTTCAAAGTTTGTAGATGACGGTTTATCACCTTCGGAAGATTCAGGGCCCAATGGCTTATCACCTTCCGGTGAATCAGAATCGGGTGGTGGAGATGTTTTAATGTTACCAGAAGCATCAGTTGGTGGGCGAGATGAGAAGGATGGGAACGACGACCCCGGTGACAATCCTCTACTATCATCTGACGGTGGCCTACTAAAGGTTCCTCCGTACAAGTCCCCTATGCGTGCAGTTTCTATACTAGAAATCGAACGATCAGAACCTTCTTCCCTTGGGATAAGAGGCAACGACTGTCCGAATTCTGTACCAAATCTCTTAAAATCTGCTATTTCTTCTGCTGGAATGTTTTTTCCTATAATAGCCCCTGCTTGATTCAAAACAGGCCCCGATGAAGTACCTGCATCTTGTAAACACCCTAAAGGATTCGAATCTGAAAGTCTGGAATCCTCAGATTCATGTCTTTTCCTCACCCTTTGTCTCTGGGATAAATGTCTGCGTCTATCCAGAATTGGCGCCCCCAAGGGTTGATCATATTCTTTATCAAAGAACTTCCTGAACAGATCCTCTTTTCCAGATTTTATTCGTCGCCGATTGGATCTGGCGTCATTCATTACATCGTTCAATACACCACCAACAGCTCCTTCCAGTGGGGAGTCGTGACCAGAGTCTCGTGAACCTCCGATAGCACCGTCAAGAGGCGAATCATGACCAGAATCGCGCGATTGAGTTTCAATAGGGTGGCGCTCAACTTCCTGAACTTCAGCTTCTTGCATTTCGTCTTCTCCGGAACCTGATGCAGATTCATCTTCATGCAAATTATCTTCTGGAACATGCGGAATATTCCCATCTTTAGAGAATTCTTTTTCAGACATGATGGCCAGAGCAGTGCAATGCAGCAACCTGTAAACAGATAGGAAAAGTCAAGAATTTCAAATTATTTTAGGATTGTTAGTTAAAAATACCGAGAGTTTCATTCAGCATACAATATATAATTATGACAACAGCCCCTTAGGGACGAGCGACACGTATACGTGCCGCAAAAAGGCTTAAGAATCCTTGTTTATCCCCATCAGTAAAAATTGAGAAATTTGCCTGAGCATTAATCCGAGTATTTTCTAGATTTAAAAAGGCCACAAAAATTTGTTTTTAAAACAGGTGACAAAGCATTAAAAATTTCGTAAAAGGCTCCCGTCACGAAGATGTTAAGTTTGAAACGAAGCAATACAGGGCATCTGTTTGAGACACGCAAAAAGCTCGCATAAGTTCCGAATAATTGACAATGCTACAATTAAAATTTTTAAGCAATAAAAGGATATTCAAAATATTGCATTTTCACAGCTTAATACTTTATTTAAAATCACTTTCAGATCAGTACTCTTGTGAATGTATACTTTGCCATGGCACGATAAAGCCAAAAAGAAGCCCGAGACTATCCAATCGGGCTCCACAATCGCCTGCCTTCCCAAAATTAATTCCATGCCTTGGAATATTTGTATGAATATATATAACTCATTTAAACATTGATTTTAATCTTATCTTACTCTAAAGTTAGGAAACTTATAATCGGCACAAGGTTAAAGTTGTTTAAAATATTAGCTTTACAATGTATGGTTGTCCACATCTAAACAAATCGAATTCAGTGAACGTAAAAAATGCAAAGCATGATGAATAAATTAACCCGCTACAGCCAATCTGTTAAATTGAAGCTTTATAGCCATTTGGAGCAAGTGGTAGTGCCCGTATCTACCCGAAGAAAGTCAAGATTCAAAAGTTTTAGAACTCTCAGAATTGGCCATTTAAGATAACTTAAAATATCCAGTTTGAACAGAATACAAGAAAAAGGGAGTAAAAAGACACAGCAAACTATTTCAATGTCTGATGAAGGGAATATAGCTGAAAAACTGCAAGCTTGAAAAACAGACGGTGCAACCCATGGATAATTTTAGCGGCTGCCCAAGGAGCCACCGGCAGGAGTGTGTGACCCCGAGTGTCTATACAAATCTAAGTAGTATTCTGTAAAATCCTTTTCGTAAAAGGAAAAACATTTTAAAGACTTTAGCGCAATAGGTTTAGTATATTTTTGTTACAGCCAAAGTTGATAATGTCAGGGAGTACATAAATGAGGATCCTGAAAGTAACCGTAAACGCAAAAATTTTAATTTACTAAAGGTAGATTTAAAAAATATATACGAAAGAATTTACATCCTATTTTTCATACTCCAAGTTATTCAATGATAGACAATTCTCAAAAAATTAGTGGAAGTGTTAAAGGCGTTGACTAAGCGGCTCTTGATACCATTTTATAAAGTGCATTCGAAATTATAAAACTACGTAGCAACTATAGTGGTCGTTCAATCCGTCCGTCAGTCTACAATGCAAAGACTACGCAAACGAATCGTTTGAAATTTAAAATATAGAATTGCATAATTTTGTCGAGACATTTTAAATCTTATGAAAATTGCATGTATAGTTTAATTACAGGGACAAAACTATTTCATTACATTGCGGTAAATAGGAAAAAATAATTTCAAGTACATTTTAATGACACGAATGTATGAAGGATATACTAAAATACACATTCTGTACAATCCGATGTAAAGAATATTAATTTATAGGGCCACACAGAAGTATTCCATTACATAACGGTATAGGAGGGACACTGTTTGGTACGCGCTTTAATACTATTAAACTATCAGATTTTATAAAATTGATATGGGTTGCTGAGTTTACGAATTACTTTCTGAATAATAGAAAGCAGATAATATTTACAAGGACTCAAATTTCGGATACTTCTACAGCTTCCGAAATACTGTATACTATTATACCAAGATTGCTGCGTTGCGCAAAGTTTATACAACTTGCTTCCTGTTGCCTTACAGGAACACAAAAGATTTCGACCACTACATTGCATTCGAATTATTGTATACTGTAACAGCGGGATCTGAATATATTAAAACATTACGAAAGCACCTCATTTGCTACGCTCCCCGTGCAATTTCCAACTTTAAGTTTGAGATAAAATAAGCTTTCATTTGTGCTTTCTGATGTATTGATATCGGTTGTACAGTAAACAGTGTGGCTAGCGTCTGTTCTCTTTCAGAGTCATCAAAAGAGCTAAGAAACCGGACAGCTTTACCAGAGTTTCCCCCAGGTTTAACCCTTTCAGGGTTAAAAGTATTTCTGTTCCGAAAATGTTCAAATAATTGATTCACACCACAATTTAAGAACAGACTTATTTGAAAATAATCAAGAGCTGTTTTTCGCGCATATTATAAAATCAAAATTTTACTAAAATTTTACTGGTGCCAGTTTGAAATTGGAACAGTAATATTAAGTGTTTGCAGACTGCAAACACCGCCCCTGAAAGGGTTAAAAAAGGGCAGGGCGCTACTGTTCTGAAAAGGGCACTTTACATTTTTAAGGGCACTTTTGCATTTTTAAGGGCATTTTTATAGAATTGAATCTAGAGTTTCAAAAAGTCGTGAAAAAACAAATTCCATCAAAAAATTGAAAAAAGAAAAAAACGTAAATTTTGTTAAAAGATCGCGAAAAAACGGCAAATATTGTTAAAAGATCACGAAAAAACGGCCAATTTTGTTAAAAGATCGTAATAAAGCATATTTTGCTAAAAAATCGCGAAAAATCTAAAATCGTGAAAATATCGCGAAAAAGCGAAACTTTTCACAGAATTTTCCGTTTTATTGCGATTTTAGGACGAAATTTGCCGTTTTTTAGCAAATCTTGACGAAATCTGCCGTTTTATCGTTATTTTTTGACAAAAGTTGCCGTTTTTTGCGTAATTTACGCGCTATAGCGCCTTCGGATCATCGCTGGAGGGCTGCGTTTTTTCAAATGTACGGCAAGAAGGGCGCTATTTTTTTTTTTAATGAATGACAAGAGGGGCGCTAGTTTTTGGATGAGGGGCGCTAGTTTTTGGATGAGGGGCAAGAGGGGCGCTAGTTTTTGGATGAGGGGCAAGAGGGGCGGAGCGCCCCCCTGAAACCCTCTGGGGGAAGCTCTGGCTTTACTTACAAAGCTTGTTTCAGTCGTATTCATAACTTCCTACACTTTCCGATGATAAAGGAAAATCTGCAGCGAAATAAATTTCAGCGCTCCTTGCGGCGGGATATAGCTCATTTCACCCAGAGCCGCAGCCAAAGGCATATGAAATTTCGTTCAATTCTATGGCAGTCTGCTATACATAAACCTTTGTCGATACAAAGGACAGATTTTGTTAATTTTTTTCTGGAATACGATCAGCTAAAACCATGATGATCCGACGAAAACCCCAAGTCTTTTTTTTTTTTGGGGGGGGGGGATTCCATTAGTCTATTTTAGGTAGAAGTAAAATTCCACAATTAAGTAAAACCTACTTACAGGGTGAATCTAAACTCTTGGGCAAAACTTTAATAGTCCAATTGCCGACTGCACAAAACCTTAAGTCATCGAACACATGAAAAAATCTTTTATCATGGAAAAGTTGTCATAGGAAAATCTAATGATCCATGTGTGCCGGAAGTAAGTGGTGCATAATCCAAAAATTAATACCATAGTGGTTGACTCGTAGACTTAGCATTATGTTTTCCTGCACTTAGTTTTCCGCCTTTTCATACTTTTGATTGTACGGCAAACACAATGATAGACCTACGAGTGAACCACTAGTGGTATTAATTTTTGGCTTATGCACCACTTCACTTCCAGCAGACGTAGATCATAAGATTTCCCTATGACTACTCTTCCATAAAACACAGGATTTTTTCTTGTGCTCGATGACTTAGGGTTTTGTGCGGTCTGCTCCTGGACTATAAGGGGTGATAGTACACATCAAGACAAACAATATTAAAAAGTAAGAGTCCCAAAAGTCTTTCGAAGGAGATAAGCACTATTAAAGCACCGAGTCCAAAATTTCAAATTATTAAAAAATGGAAAAATTGGTCGATTCATTTGCGGTTTTTGCCAAAAAGTATTCATTGTCAGTATTTTCTTGGAAATAAGTTAATGAATTTCAAAAAATGCCGAGAGAGGGCGATTTAGACTTGGTAAACTCGAACAGCTACTTTACCATTATTTTTTGGGCATCATTTAATGCTTTCAAAAACTTTGATTTAAAACTTAAATTTTGCGCTCAAAATCTAAATCGTTGGTAGTGGTTAAGTAGCACAAACCGAACTACGTTCAGGGAGTTCAAATTTGAAACACTGCCTAACCTCCAGAACTAAGTTCAGCCATTCTTGATCTTGGTGTCGTTGACCAGGCAGGAATTACTACCCCCTACACGTAAAATCAGAGAGAGGGGTGGCAAAATTAAATTTATTCATTACAGACATGAGCAATTTCTCCGCGTAAAATAAAGTATTTGATATATGCACTTAGTGCGCAATATGAATGAAGGTTGCCATGTAGAAAATGGCAATTTGCAGGTTATTCGTGCATTATAAAAACTGCTCGAAAAAGTGCCACCTGCAACGATGCAGGCTTCACACCGCCGGCGGGGGTTGCGAACATTAGCTAATACCCCGGGCATCTCCCGGATATCGCCGACTAACGTGTACACACTTCAGCTCTACATTGCTGGCCAATTGGGTGACACGGACCGTTATATTACTTAATGGCTATACGTAACCAAATTATTTCTTATTCTGCGCGGAGAAATTGCTCATGTGAGTTATGAACAGATTTTATTTAATTTTATCTTCACTCTCGTTTATTTTACATGTAGGAGTAATATTTTCTGCTTGGTCTCCAACACAAATATCGGGAATAATTGATCAAGGAAGGGCGGTTTCAATTTCAACTCCTGAACACAGTTTAATTTGTTCTACTTAACCATTCAACTGTTTAGATTCTAAGATCAAAACTTAAGTCTAAGCTTTTGAAGAGTAATGAGTTACAAAAAATAACGGCAAAAAATAGTTGTTCGTTACTTTAAAGTAGAGGTCTGCACGGGCCGGAATTTCCAGGCCCGGAGGAAAATAATTTCGGCCCGGCCCGTTGTAAAACTCAAGTTCCGCCCGGGCCCGGCAAGAAATCAGTGAAAACAGGCCCGGCCCGTTTCAATTTCTACGATTTCTAAAAAAAAAAACTGATTTTTATCATAATTAAGTTTTTTTAAAGAATACTGTATACATACCTATGGAATGATTTTACAGTATATTTTACAGGAAATACACATCAGCAATATTAATGATTACATAGATTCTTAGGCTTTCAACATTCGAATAAAGATTA